>JAOPHQ010000568.1:897500-949653 GCA_030340625.1 Merluccius polli
GTGCCAGTAGTTGGCAGGATCAGCACAGAGCCGGGCCAGATCAGACGAGGGGGCCCACTCTTTACTGCCAAGGGATCCCTGACCTCATTGTGTGCTTGAAACAGATAGAGGGGCCGTGTGAGGCAGGGCTAGAGTCACTCGTCTAACGCGAGTGTTTCTGAACTTTTGTTTGCGGACGGAAATGAAGGCAGGCCTTAGCGGGATACTTAGTAGTAGTTTGACAGGAGACAGGTAATCAGGATTATAACAATGAAGTAGACCATCACTAAATATATTGTCACGAATAAGGAGACAAAAGAAGTACAGAAACCACTGTGGATGCTCAGTTCCACCATTACATTAAAGATACCTGGATGTTACCCAACAACAACCATTTAGGATAAGGTGACCCCTCCTGAGACTTTGTAGTTAGTTCTGCTGGATTTACTGGCCATGCCTTTATTTCTAATAATATGTAAAAGGAACTTATATAACCAGCTTTAATTCTGTATCCTACATACTTACTGTTATACCATACATTAATAACCCATATAGTATTTTCCTATATTTCACTTTTGTGCAAAAAGATTAAATACAAAATGGAAAGATTACAACTGCTGGAAGTTTATGGTAGCCAAGGTACAGTAAACTGCATCTTTTTGAGAAAAAGAAAAATCAGTTCCTTTTGGGCCTTTTGTTTGCAACATGAAAAATATATATATTAATCACTATTTAAATACTTTTCGTAAAACTGAAGGAGACCTTTATTGCGGTCACCAATCAGATGCGCTTGTGGGAGGGTCATGCCGGTGGGTCCTAGTGGCGCTCATCAGTCTCTGGCATATAAACCACATTAGCAGACCGAGTCCCTCCATCTGGCTCAGACTGGGAGATGCTGGTGGGATGGAGAAGGGGGTGACGGGTGGGGTGTTAATAGCTTATAATTGGCTGTGTGTTTAATCACCCATCACACACTCCTGACCAGTTATGTAGTCGGTCCTCCGCCTGCTTTGCCCACAGAGTGAGGACGAGCGGGGGCTATAGGGGGGCTCAGAGAGCAGTAGAGACCACAAGCCTTTTTACAATGCAGGGTGTTGAGAGGGAATGAGAGAGAAGGAAGGGGAAAAATGACAAGGAGGGGAAAGAATGAAAGAATGAAAGTTTGGTTGTTGTGTGTGTGTGTGTTTGTGGGTAGCCGACTGCAGCCAACTGATAAAATAAATAGGATCTGTGTGAAATTAATATTCATGAGTGCTCGACTCATCGTCAAACTGTCTGTTACTCCATTTCTTCGCCACCCGGAGGTGAAAACATCAGTCAGTAATATGCAGCGCTTGTTTTGGCCTGCCTGAAATACAGGGCAGGTGGGGGCTTTACGGCCTCAGATATGGATATTTTTTTTAAACCAGAGTTTCTGTTAAGTGCTTAAAAGGCTGTGCATCCCTCCTTTCAAGCACAATTCAATATATGCATCTCAATACATGGGCTCCGATATGATACAGCAACTTTTTGTTTGAAACGATTTGGTGCGATTTGGTATACTAAAAAAAGTAAATCCAGCAATCAAAAAATAGCACTCAACATGGGAACTCCACACAAAGGCTAATATTTGACCAACTATCATATTTGTTTTAACGACCACGGAGGACTACGCTATTATGTTCATAACAGCAATTCTATGCACTGACTGCAAACAATAACGCACAGCTTATAATGCAATGCAAAAAAAGTAGGCCAACTAAAGTTACATGCATATAGGCATATTGGAAAATGGGCTGGCACTAAGTGGCTGTGGCGGGTGGTTAGAAATTAAGTTTGACAATCCCACACATTTACACGCAAGCCCTGGTTACGTTAGCCAATGCCAATACTGTTTTTGATTATGTTTCTATTGCAAATATAACCATGCTGTTATCGATCATCATTACTTGTATTAGTATTATTAGACTACAAGTCTTGAATAATAGACTATAGTGCAAATTAAAAGTGTCTACATCAAGACATGGCAGCCGATAATGGATTTTAAGATTTTTTCCCACCGCCATTCCGCGGAGACCTGCCCTATTAGGCCTCTGATTGGCTAGTGTTGTTGCCTTTGTTGGTTTCGTTGGTTAGGTTAGGGTAAGGGGAAAGCCAGGTTAGCCAATCACAGGCAGAGTAGGGGCGGGCCTTCTACGCGCTTCGGTGCTGGATTGCCACCAGGTGGCTGCAGCAACACACAATATTACCATAATCCAGACAGACAAGTGTTACCTTCCCAGCCTCTAGATCCCAACTAGGGATGTGAACAACTCACATTTTTCATGGTCGAATAATCGGTGGGTGGTATGAGCGAATAATCGATTATTCGGATTCACAGGTCAGTGTCAGAAATTAAAACCTTGCTGCTGCCGAATGTGGTAGAAATGTTCCTATTTGCAGTGCAAAATCTTTGCAGATGCATTGTATCCTAAATATTGAGAGGTGCCAACCTGCTAATAATCTATTGTTGTTGCTTTAGTATCTATCAATTGGCCTTACATTGTCGCAATCTGAAAATGTGGAAGCGTGGATCTTCCGTCATAGCGCACATCCATCCTCTCCTCTCGTCCGTCTCTCTCACGCATTCAATGACATGCCTAAATATCCACCACCAGCTTGGATTTTTCCATTAAACCTAAAGCATATATCAATATTGTACCGCGATACAAACAAGAATCAGATTCATACAGAAATGTTTAAAGGTCTCATCTCATCGTTTTTTCATTAATTTTGCGGTGGTCTCTAGTGTTAATAAATACCCTCAGTACCGGTTTTGGTTAAAAAAAATGCTCTGCCGCGCCTGTTTCATGCTGTTTTAGTTTGGTGGGGGAGGTGGGGGGGGGCGAACGACACGATTTCGCCTCTCATCATGAATATGCATGACATGCTAATGAACTCGCCTCTGGTTGGCTAACAGCACTGTGACGCTACCTCCAGTGCGCAGTGAGGATTTTTCCGCTCCATATTCAACTAGTGCGAGACGAGTCGAGAATCGCGACTGTGCTGTTGCACAGTCCTGCTACTTCCTGACTTTCGGTGGGCGGTAGCGGAGGCGAGGCCATGAATACTAATTCACGGACTGACGTCAATCCGTGGGGCTTTTCTCATCCGCTGATTTTTCTCAGTGTTTTTTTCTCTGTTCTTTCATTGCCAAATACAGGCAATGGGGGTAGAAGAACGTTTTCACGCGCAGCACGCACATGCAACTCGGTGAGACCTATAGTATTTCAACAAAAACAAGTATTAAACTGTTTCTCGCGGAATGAGACCTTAAAAATGTTGTTTCCCGTATGTTCTGATATGGCTATGTGCGTTCGGCTTAACATCTAGTTAAACCCTGTCGGAGCCGACAGAGACCGCTGCTACAGAATTGCGTTTATATCAACTGATCGTTTTTTCCTTTTCATTTCTGAAGCGGTTCAATTTGTTAAAACAAATGGTGTTTTTTTAATAATGCAAAGGGCACAACTACAATATCACATAGGATTGCTGCGTGGACGTCGGTGGCTTTCAGATCCACTTATCGGTCCGACTCGGTTACGGAACCTAAAAGTTTCAGAAGACTACTTCCAATTATCACAAAGCTAATAGGTGGTTGGAGCAGTGTGCCGTGTCTTGCACGGCAGGCCTAGCGCTATTCACTCAAAGATAAATCACACAGGTGCTATTGTGGGTGACGGATCGCCAGAAAAGGAAAAAAAGATTGCAACCTGTTCTATTTCATGTTTATTAAATTACCAACCTGTAACCTATTACCAATAATGTAATTCTGCATATTTAAAGTATTCACTCAATAATCCTGCCCACCAAAATTATACATTCCCTGGGAACACCCCTACAAATGTGCAATGGTAGCGCCAGCCCTCACTTGCGGTGAGGAATAATAAGGAAGTAACCTGTAACTTGCGATCGCGAAGAAATACAAATAAAGGTAAATTAATCTTAATTTACAACGTGTCATTTTTATATGATGACTGAAAAATTAGCATAGAGCGGTAGTGCTTGCCGGTTTTTGTCGATAAGTAACAGCAGTGTGATAGTGTTACAGTAATTGCACATTGTACTCCCTAATGCTATTGTACTGTACAGTGTTAATGTTGGAGCCAGTGCGTTCAGAGTTTATTATCTATTAACACCGAATACTTTTTGAATCGGGAAAGGAAGTTGCATGGCGTCTCTCAGTCCTTTGAGGAAGACGGGCCATGGCCGGGTCTGCCGGATACAGCACAGTGGTAAACACACACACGGTACACTTTGGCTGCCTGCATAACAGATGCTTCCCCCACACACACACACACACACACACACACACACACACACACACACACACACACACACACACACACACACACACACACACACACACACACACACACACACACACACACACACACACACACACACGTCTTCAGATTCAGACCAAATTAACAAAGTAGATCTGACTATAGACAGTAGATATCAAACTATCGACTCAGACACTGTTGGCCATAAAACACAAGACAACTAAACAGACACACACTCTGTCTGCGTGGAAAAGATCACCTGTGTTGAAACCAGTTCACCAGTATACAGTATGTAATTAAACATGGAATGTAAAAGTAAGAGTTAGGGCTCAAAGAATAGCACATATCTTAAGTTTACACCTCACTTACCAGAGAGCAATCTCTCCCTCAATGATGGAACAACATACTTCTGTCAGCGTGTTTACAAGGACATTTTCTCTCTCACACACACACACACACACACACACACACACACACTATTAATAAACACCCTTGAAAATTATCCAGTAATGCTCTCTGTGTGTCGGTAGTGAACAGAGTGACAATCAATAACGTACAGATAATGGAGGCGATCAGAGGTGTGTGTGTGTGTGTGCGTTTTACACATTTGCATTTTTATGCTTTTGCAGCTCACAATTCTTTATGTTGCTCAACTCTCAGAAGGAGATTCATTACTGAGGAGGCGTCTCATATATTCCAATGGAAGTGGGACTTGACCTATGCACTTCACCTCTGACTTCAAACATGATGCTAGGCAACAAAAGGACCACTTAACGTCAGCCTGATGCTGGATGCTAAGAGTCTAAAAACCAGAAAGGGAGAGCGTTTGAGAGGGAACGTGAGAGAGAGAGAGAGAGAGAGAGAGAGAGAGAGAGAGAGAGAGAGAGAGAGAGAGAGAGAGAGAGAGAGAGAGAGAGAGAGTCTATGTGCTGTGGAGGGTGGCGCAGCCTGGCCTTGTCTGGTCTGACCAAGCCTAATGCAACCCATATCGATCTTTATCACCCTCACTTCCTGCGCATGTGATACTCTAGACTTCTCCGGACCTCCTAAAAGCCCCCCCCCCCCCCCCCCCACACACAGTCTCTCTCTCTCTCTCTCTCTCTCTTTCTCTTTCTCTCTCTCTCTCTCTCTCTCTCTCTCTCTCTCAATCTGATCAAGACCAATGCAAGACCAACCTCTACCAAAGGTCAGCTACTTAGGTCAGCGTCAGTTAGTTATTTTTGTGTGTATAGTGAACATAGATACAGGTCATGAAGGATTGTGCATGAGAAGGGGTTAGGCATTGGGGACTTAACCCAGAACCTTTGGGTTAGGAGTTCAACACAAGTATCAAGTGTGTAGACTGAAACTCTGTGAATCAGGACTTGTGTACTGTCCTGGCCTGATCAGATCGCTGCACTGAACACTCCATAGTTTGTATAAAGGAGTAATTAATCTCTCTTCTTCCAGTCAATAGAGGGCTCAGTGGCTAAATGTAGCATGTTGTCTTATCTGATTCAGTGATGAATATGAGACAGAGAGAGAGACAGCCACAACCTCCAACTAAACTCCTGGCTTCAGAGAAAGGCAAGGGCAAAAGTTTTTATATCGCTTGTTCAACAAAATATTTAAAAAATAAATAAAGTAAATCGAGATGATCCCAGATCCCAGCCCAAACCAACCCAGCACAACAAAGGGGTTTTCAATTCCAATACATATAATTAAACACAACCATATTCCAATCATGAATTGAACCAGTCCTAATCTTGATATAGCAGCCTCTGAAATGCCTGCTGTGTCCGTCTGTCTATCTCGCCCAGCAACAGCCTGTGATATGCCTCACACAAACAAATTCATAGCTTCAGTCAGATTCAAATGAAACGACAACTGGGTTTTTTGATTAGCAATACAATGACAACACACAAATGTCACGCACACACATGCACACACACATAATCGTGTTCTTATGTGTATTCAGTCAGTAGTTTCCATTCATGCTACCAGAGCTCCACAGTGCCCACACAGGGCCCCACTGGGCCAGGCTCTTCAGCCAGGGCCCTATTAGCGGGGCTAATATGGGCAGCAGCAGCGGCCCCATGCACTGGTCACACTGTGCAGCACTTAAGATGGAAAAGTCTCCTGGCCTAGAGATGGGGCGGTGAGGTGGGAAGAGGGGGAGATGAGGGGTAGAGTGGAGGAGGCAAATTAGCAGGATGCTGCTAAGTGTTGTATGAGCGAGGGCTATGGAGGTTGAGATAAATGCCATCATTGCATTACCCTATGGAAGCCCATTAGGGGCCTTGGAGGTAGAGGGGTTGCAAAACGGTATCAGAAAGACACATCACAATTATTATCATTCATGTATTATTATTAGGGGTGTCACGATTCTCCAAATCCACAATTCGATTTGACTTTCGATTTTAAGGTCACAATTTGATTTGATTTTAACAAATGACTAAAAGACGATTAAAATAAATAAATAAATAATTCAGCACTAGACAGCTATGCCATTGTTAGACTATCGAGTCTTGATTGGAAAAGATCAACAGATCATTGGTTTTATGCCCTGGTAACTTCGAATTCTTCTTTAAAAAGATAGGCTACATGGTATGTGAGATGTAAACAATATATTTCTTTAGGAATGTGCCACACTAAGGCCATATGGGAATTTTTTTATAATTTATGTAAAATATAACTGTTTAACACTAAAACAAAAAGAGCCACTAGATGACAGCCCCACAAACAGCATTTTTTTTTTTTTTAAAGTTTGATCCTGTCAATCCTGCTTTGATTTCGATGATCTAAATCGAAAGCTCATTTCGATCAAGACACCCATAACTATTAACATGTTATTATTACAGGATGATTCCTGAAGCTGCCGTTATGGTGACCAAAACCTTGCCATGGATTAAATATGTCAAAGTAACAACTTATCTGAAGCATTGTGTTTTTTTGTGAAGACGTGCATCAAGTTCAACCTCTGAATTGAAATCCTCAATAACATAGATTAAAAAACCAAATGGCCCACTGGCCTAATAGAGCAGCTCCGCTGTCCTACATAGTGTATGAGTCACTGTCATCTGATGCCAAAGTGCCATCTGAACGGTCAATATTTCAATACCAACAGCCAGGCCCACCAACGGAAAGACAGAATAAAACTCATTTAGCTATAGCACTGGAGATAGAGGCACAACAGGGACAGAAATTGAGCAAATGGGATGCCAATTTTTTTTTTCCTCCAATTTAAGTAAATTATCGGTTTAATCCCATGACAAAAAATGTGTCTAATCACAGTCCAAATGGGTTGTTTAGACTTGTTCTTCTTTTTTCCCCATTCTTGTTTCCATTCCTTCTCTGCTTCAATCCATTCTCTCTCCTTCAATCCATTATCTCTCTTTCTCCCTCAGTGTGGGCAACAACACAATGGAAAAGCACAATGAAGTCTACAAGCATTAGTAGAATCAAGTATTGTGAATCATTCATACCAGAAACCACAGTGAACGGAACTGTAGAAATTCTCCAATGAGATTAAATATCAGCATCAGAGGTACTCGTTCACTTACTCTCTCTGTTTGCTCACTTATTTTTTTTGTATTAATCGCACTCTCCCCCTTTGCCCCTTGCCTACTGTTGTGCCGTACTGTGGCATCAGAGAAATAACAGTAATTAACCTTTACAGGGAAAAAATTATATATGTATATCATTTCTGTACATTTTTCCCTTAACGATATATATCAGCAGTTCTCATTGGTGCCGTCCAATTAACTGACAACTTCAAGCAGACTTGACTAGTGCAGGACATTGGACATGGGCAGCATCACCTGGAAGTGCTCCTTAACCAGGCAACCAGTAGGACAAATAAAAATGTAGAATGGCAGTTCTTGTGTCACTCTTTCATCCCAGGGGGTCTCATTATCAGTCCAACTGAACACACAAACATGCACACATGCTTATGCTAAATTAAGGCAAACATCTTGGAGGCTTTTAGTTCTGAGACAGAACATCCCATAGGGAAATCTTCTACCAGACAGGCATTCTGCTAGGACAGCCATCTGGCTGCTACTAGTAGGGTCCTGCTGAGTCGCAAGGAAGGTTTAAGCCTATAGAATTTAAACATTACGACTGAGGCTGCTACACTGTGTCAAACCAGGTCACAAAAACATATGAAGTGATGAGTCTGCTGCTGCAGCAGAGGTTTCCTGCAGTGCTGCTGTGGTTGATCTTCTTTTACAAAGTGTCTCGGAGAGGACGAGCAGAACAACAAGAACAAGCACTTTAACTAGGACACTAAAGAATAGCCTTAGCCCAGTGCGTTCCACCCATGTACTGGTGGTCTCTGATGGAAATCCATTGTGAAATAAACATTATTCAAATGGTTGAAACTGTGCTTTGCAAAGAGTGATGTCATTATCCAAGATGGCACGCCCACTCACTAAAAATAAAAACACTTGTCTTTGTGCTGCTCATTCTTAGCCTTAAAATATGCACATGTTACAATATTAACATTAGCTTGAATAGCCCATGAGCTGGCCTAGTTGATTATGCCTTAAAAAGCATATATCAAATTAGAGGAAAGACACTTACTAAACTCACATGACATACTATCAATGTCACCAACAGTTTTTGTTGAATCAGGCAGTTTCCTGCAGAAACCAAATGTTGAACCAAGTTGTCACAGGACTTTGCAAGTGGTTTCTGGCTCACTGCTATGATGATACAACTTTTATTTGTCTTATATGCCGTGACAAACAACAACAAATGAGGAGGTGAAAATATTTGTTGGAAAACCCATGTCACGCCATGCATCATTTCTGGGCGAAAGGTTGCCCAAGCCATCCCTCAGAGGCCTGATGTAGAACTCTCTAGAATCCTTGATCATTTATGCTGCCTAGAAAGGCACTTTCCACTTACCCTAATGGTACTTCAGTAAATATAAATACTATGTGTGATATAGGCCTGTACACATATGGAAATATATGGTTATTTTGCTTAAACGATTATCTGCTGTCACGGTAATTCAACTACCTATATTAGCAGAACGTGCAGATTCTATTTGAGTCAGTCAAAATTAAATACAAAATTATGGATCTGAAACAAATCAAAAGCAAAGCAACACTTAAAATAGATTGTCATAACTTGTGAGCTCTGTGAGCAGCATAGATGGATTTGTACATTGTAACACCCAATGTCTTTCCACATCCAAAACCAGTACAAGCCAGACATGTAAATTCAGACAACACACCAAACACTACTCATTTGCATACAACTGGCTGCCATTATCACACACACACACACACACACACACACACACACACACACACACACACACACACACACACACACACACACACACACACACACACACACACACACACACACACACACACACACACACACACACACACACCCTGAGCCAGCAGCCAGAAAAAGCATTACGACATTGCTTACTTTAGAGGACCACGGCTGCAAGCAGTTGGCATAGCAACGGACAAGGAAAGCCATTTCCACGGGAACAGGGATGGGAGCGAGAGAGGGAAAGTTTCCCTTCTCGTTCCACCAGAGATTAAATAAAAAAAGAATAGATAAATAAAATAAAAGAGCAAACGTCAATAAAGCCTCAAAATTAAACCATTCCCCAAAGTGGAGGCTGTGTGTGTGTGGGGGTGGGGGGGTGGGGCTCCTCCGTCTTTAAGTGTGATTCTGATGAGCCTTGGTGAACCAAAGGATGGGGAATTTCCCTCCACAAAACACCAGGTTATAGAAATCCTAAATGTTGTTGCCGTGCCGACGGCAGTGGGCTCACGGTTGTCCAAATGTCAGTGGAGACAACAGAAACCCTCCAACAGTGGGGGGTGCAGGCATCCGTGCAGAGAGGACTCCAGACCTCCGACAGGATAAGCCGGCTCGCTGCCGTTACATCCAGTGTGTGGAAAAGCTGCAGGACACGCAGAAACAGATCTGGCCGGAAGACGCACTCGCATGGCCGAGGGAACGCCGCGATGCACAACTTCAAGCTCAAGTTCAGCCGACCTGCCGGCCACAGGTAGACCTGAGGGGACGCCTTTTGAAGTGAGGAGGGCACTTATTTGCCCCATAAGTGGAAAGACTCTGGAAAGGTCTGATCTGGTGATCCCTGTGATTCACTACTTTACTCTCCCACCTTATAAAAAAGACACAAAAAGGCTCCTGTAGAGATGAATTAGATCCGGACGAAAAAGAAAAAAAAAAGCGGGGACCTGCGTCAGAAAAACCCCAGGGGGAATCCTCCTAGTCAGGCTTGCAGTCACCCTGTGCCCTTCCCTGGTTCAAATCTCCCCCAAGTGTGGAACACCCCCGTCTGTCTGTCCAACACCCTGTCTTTCTCTCAACAACTCTCTCCCTCTTTTTCTCTTTTTTTCCCCTCTTTATCCAACTCCAGAGGTGGCATGCAAGTGTGCATTAAATATCCAGAGAAAAGCGGCGCTGCAGGTGCTGGAAGAGGAAGTGATGGAACAGGTGTTGCGAGGTGTTGTGAAGCTGCGCTTGCTCTGGTATCCCAATAATAAGCTTTCCTCCCTGGGTTGCACTTTCCCTCTCTTCCTCCATGGATTGGATGTTTTGCCACAAAGAGCCAGCCCTCTAATGAGAGGAGGAAGACAGAGTGTGTGCGTGAGAGAGGAGAGAGACAGCGAGGAGAGAGGGAGAGCGATAGGGTGGGTGGAGATCCCAGCTGAAAAAGAATGACATCACCTGTGCAGCGAGCGAGCGAAAGCAAGCAAGGAGGGGCGGGGAAAGGCGAGAGCAGAGAGGAGGGAGGGATGGGGAAAGGGATGGATGGAGAGAGGAGGACGCTAGGGGAAAGGGATGGATGGAGTGGGGATGCTAGGGGAAAGGGATGGATGGAGTGAGGACGCTAGGGGAAAGGGATGGATGGAGTGAGGACGCTAGGGGAAAGGGATGGATGCAGTGAGGACGATAGGGGAAAGGGATGGATGGATTGAGGACGCTAGGGAAACTGCATTAGATGGACGTGGACAGGGAGAGATTGAGATGGAGAGAGTAGGGAAAGAAAGGGAAACAGGGAGGCAGCACCTCCATTGATCCGGCGGTAACATAAAACTGAATGTATCGAGGCAACCCCCCCCCCCCCCCCCCCCCCCCCCCCCCCGTCTTACCGGCTCTCCCCCCCCCCTCCCACTCCCTTGTTCTTTGTAAGCATAGAGCCTACATAACAAAAGAGGTAATGTAGGGTGGGAGTGCATAAATTATACCCCCCCCCCCCACCACCCAGTCAAAATAAATTAAAAAACTGTCAAACTAGGCATCCCAGTATGATTCACAGTAGAGGGTAGGGTTGTGGTGGTGGTGGTGGTGGTGGTGGTGGGGGGCACGGTGCATGAGGCCGATCCTGGCACGCTTATTATGGTGTGTTACAAATCACCACAGTGACACCGGTACCACTGTTGCACTTAATGCTGTGCTATTTAAAGCCATTAGCCGAATGGAGAGCAGCTCGGGGCTAGCAGCAGCCAACCTGGGCTAAGTAGCGGCGAGTTATCCTAGTGCACCGGGGGGAAGCGGAGGGGTGGGGCTTTTTTGGCATTCATCACGTTTATTACATTTCATGAACACTCATGTAGCGAACATTCACCGTCTGCAGGAACATGGTACATGCTTATATGCCGTGGGGGATCCTGCAACCAGGTGTGTTTGTATGACTTCACTCATTTCAATGTATTATGCATGCAAGATCAATTGCTGCACTCAACTTACAGAATTCTTCCAGAAAATATTTTTAAGACCATTTTTAGGTTTGACAAACATGCTGAAATAGGTAATGTGATTATCAACAAAAATCTTTCTTGGATTTATTTGCCATTCCTTCACCATTCTTCAAAATAAGCAAAGCAGACTTGCCAGCTCCAATTTGCCAGGTAATTTCAGAGGGCGATAGCTCCCGTTTCGTTTCTCCCTCTCCGTCTGATTCCCTCGTCCACACATTCACTTGCATACACACACACACACACACACACACACTATAATGTTGCATCTACCATATGCTATTTTTGGTTCACTCCTTTTATATGTTGTTATTCTAACCAATCTGCTTGATTATAGTTCCTATTTTATCTCCTACCCCACGTCATGCCCCAACTTACTCTACATATTTACTCATTTAAATGATCTCCCTCTCTTCATCTGCATGCTCCTTTATACACACACACACATCTCCATGCACGCAAACACACACACACACACACACACACACACACACACACACACACACACACACACACACACACACACACACACACACACACACACACACACACACACACACACACACACACACACACACACATCTAGCTGGCAGCAAGAAGCAATGGATCATAACCTTATATTATTGTATTGTTATGCCACTTATTTTTTCACCTCAATTTCTTGGCTCTCACATTTCCATGATTTGCGGCCAATGTATGCATTTAAAACTGTGTGTGTGTGTGTGTGTGTGTGTGTGTGTGTGTGTGTGTGTGTGTGTGTGTGTGTGTGTGTGTGTGTGTGTGTGTGTGTGTGTGTGTGTGTGTGTGTCTCTCTCTCTCTGTGGTTCCTTAATGAGAGGAGGCTGGTTTTTTCCTCTCTCTGAGTGCATCTACCCCTCTCCATCACCACCAGCCCTCCCACCCTCCTGTTTGGGTAGCAATGACATCATCCTTTTACTGCACAGCCAATCAGATTCGAGCACATGGAGCCTTGCCTTCAGAGAGGAGTGCTATGTACACAAGGAGGGAGGGAGAGGGAGTGTGCCATAGAGATGGAGAGCAAGAGAGAGATACATAGTGATAAATATCTGGAGAAATACAGCATCACCGCAATATATATATATATATATATATATATATATATATATATATAAAAAATAGCTAAGTAGTTAGTTGCATATCATAATACAACTGAAATAGCAGTAGGTGAGTTGGAGCATTATAGCAATATATGAAGTGTGAAGCTTAATGAAGAAGGCAGAGCCACTGGACACTATAGGAAAGCACTAATTCAATTGGTTTTGTGAGATACCATATCCATCATCTGACATTTGGGCTCTGGCTGTCAGGAAGTCTATCTGTCTTCATCTTTTAACACCCGTCTTGTCACATCCGTTTTTCTGCTTACCTGTCAGACTGTTAAGCGTGACTGTATATCTCTTTGTGTGTCTCTTGGTCTCATTGCTTGTCTGTCTGTTTAGTTTCTGTCTGACTGCCAGCTGAAAAAACAAACCACAGAGGAAGCACATCCTGTGTGTGTGTGTGTGTGTGTGTGTGTGTGTGTGTGTGTGTGTGTGTGTGTGTGTGTGTGTGTGGTACTAATACAGCAAATCCAGCCTTGTAACCAACACAGATGCACACACATTAACTGTGTTAATGTATTTGTGTGCTTAAGTGTGAGTGTATTGGTGCGTATGAGGTTGGGGGGGGGGGTAATTAAAAGAGTGCTACTGGGCTAATTAAAGGGAAGGGAGTCAGCTGACTAAAGACCTTTAAAGCCAACACACACAAAACACACCCACACCCACACAATTCAACAATTGGCACTGAATCACAGCTGCATCACCCATTGTCTCAGAAGAGATCAAACAACTACCTACGAAACAACTATGGATTACATGTTTCAACAAGAACTACAATAAACACAGCACAGTGGTTATGAGTCTATTGTTCCTATGAAATGGTCCAGAGCTCTGAGTGCTAGCCAAGCTGGTGGCTGGTTCCCGAGTTGGAGGATTGAGTGGAAGGAAAAGGGGGTTGGTATGGTCTGCATGAAACTGCTCTCATTAAAGCAGAAACTCAGGGGTTGTTTTTTACAGTCTACTCTGCATATGGAGATTGGACTGCTGAAATGCATTGCTTTCAGGATATAGGGGTGCATTTTTGTGCATGTATACATGCATGGTGCACACAAGACCAATTCAAACCAAAACGCAGACACAAACGCACACGGGACTGAGTGTGTATATAATGTTTGGACATTTACACAGCCAGAAAGAGACAGAATAAATAGAGATGAAGAGAGAGCGTGAAAGGGAGCACAAGATGATAGACAAGGACAAGTTGAAGGACAGTTGAGGAAAGGAGAGAGAGAGAAAGCAAGATGGATAGAGGAACAAATGAATAAATCCTCCATTAATTGACTATGTATCATAAACCAAAGTTATTATTTTATGTAATATCTAGGTTTTTTAATGGATTTTCTAGCAGCAGCAGTGCAGGAAGCCCATTCAGGGGCATCCCAAGCTTGAGATATAGTTTAACAAGCCTATACACTATACAGCAAACAAGTTGCCCTTGTGTATGTTTGTGTGTGTGTGTGTGTGTGTGTGTGTGTGTGTGTGTGCGGGCGTGCATGTGTGTGTGTAAAAGACAGTGGATGCAGATACATGAGGAATATTGAGAAAAAAGCGATACAAATGTAAAAGACACAAGAGAGCTGATGAGAGGAAGGAGAGAAGAAATGAGGTGAGGGGACAGAGAGGTAGGAGGAAGAGAGCTAGTGAGAGATAAGGAGTTGCATGAGGGAATAAGAGGAACAGAGACAGAAAAGAAGGTCAGGAGGGAGACGTGAAGGAAGAGACAGGGAAGGAATGAGAGTGGAGGAGGAGAAGAGAAGAAAAAAGGAGAGAGTGATAAAGGGGGGGGGGGGTCAGTGCTGCTGATGTCATCCCTAAAATTAGCAGCACTCCAGAGGAAGCAGCCACAACTGCAGCAGATAGTGCAGCAGTGTACTGTGCACACACATGCACACACACACACACACACACACACACCAGGTTTTTTCCTGCATAGAGAATCACGAGGCGTCCGCCTCCGTCAAATTTCGTGCCGCCTCCAGCTTTTGACAAAACTCAATATTTTCTAGCGTTGCACTCGCTGTCATTTGTAACTGCAATTGCGGCATTATGCCGATATGGTGGCGCTGTATCGTAATCAGTTTAATCACCGCTCTCTAGACTAATGGACATCATTTCCTCAACCTCACGTCAGCTGGCCAGCATTCCCTGAGCTAAATTAACCCGTTAACTCATGACGTATGGTCAAATATGCGGTCAACAAGACAGCACACATTTGAGCTAACCAAGCATTTCTGTCTAGATCTGTGCCATATTTATTCAGTTTGGGAAATCTCACAGTCTATAAAGTAGTTTGGCTGACCGGACTCAGACGGGACTACGTTTAGAAAGCTTGCCATGTTCTTACTAAGATCACATCTATTTACTGGAGTAATAAGGTAACGTTGCCATGTCATTACTAAGATTGTCTCTATTTGCTGGAGTAATAAGGTAACGTTGCCATGTCGTTACTAAGATCGTCTCTATTTACTGGAGTAATAAGGTAACGTTGCCATGTCGTTACTAAGATCGTCTCTATTTACTGGAGTAATAAGGTAACGTTGCCATGTCGTTACTAAGATCGTCTCTATTTACTGGAGTAATAAGGTAACGTTGCCATGCCTTTATAAGATCGTCTCTATTTACTGGACTAATAAGGTAACGTTGCCATGTCGTTACTAAGATCGTCTCTATTTACTGGAGTAATAAGGTAACGTTGCCTTGTTGTTACTAAGATCGTCTCTATTTACTGGAGTAATAAGGTAACGTTGCCAGTTTGTTACTAAGATCGTCTCTATTTACTGGAGTAATAAGGTAACGTTGCCATGTCGTTACTAAGGTCATCTCTATTTACTGGAGTAATAAGGTAACGTTGCCATGTCGTTATAAGATCGTCTCTATTTACTGGAGTAATAAGGTAACGTTGCCATGTCGTTACTAAGGTCGTCTCTATTTACTGGAGTAATAAGGTAACGTTGCCATGTCGTTACTAAGATCGTCTCTATTTACTGGAGTAATAAGGTAACGTTGCCATGTCGTTATAAGATCATCTCTATTTACTGGACTAATAAGGTAACGTTGCCTTGTCGTTACTAAGATCGTCTCTATTTACTGGAGTAATAAGGTAACGTTGCCATGTCGTTACTAAGATCGTCTCTATTTACTGGAGTAATAAGGTAACGTTGCCATGTCGTTATAAGATCGTCTCTATTTACTGGACTAATAAGGTAACGTTGCCATGTCGTTACTAAGATCATCTCTATTTACTGGAGTAATAAGGTAACATTGCCATGTCGTTACTAAGATTGTCTCTATTTACTGGAGTAATAAGGTAACGTTGCCAGTTTGTTACTAAGATCGTCTCTATTTACTGGAGTAATAAGGTAATGTTACCATGTCGTTACTAAGGTCATCTCTATTTACTGGAGTAATAAGTTAACGTTGCCATGTCGTTACTAAGGTCATCTCTATTTACTGGAGTAATAAGGTAACGTTGCCATGTCGTTACTAAGGTCGTCTCTATTTACTGGAGTAATAAGGTAACGTCCGCATTCCATATGAATCTCATGTTAACTGACATTAGGCATTAGTCAGACCCATATATTTCTCCGCTCATTTGCCGAATGATACAAAAAATAGTGCAAGCTAAAAGTTGTAATTTAATAGAAAGAGAAAGATTCTATCAAATTAAAAATAGGAGGCTGAAATGTTCTGCCTCTGGTTGTGAAATGTGTAAATGAAAACAAAGACTTTCATGTTATATTTAGGGGCCCTCTTGTAACTACACTGCAAGACGGTCCCTGAGAACTGTAAATGAAAACAGTAGCTTGTTATATTTTATTTGAGTTTAAACAACTTTGCTGTTTGTTAACTGTGTAAATTAACATATTAGCTTTTATGTCATATATGTTGAACAGGGCACCTTTTTAAAAAAATGAAATATGCCTTTAACGTGATAATTGTCATTTTCTTCAATCATTCAATAATTGGAAGAATTCACGCGTGAAATGTTTTTTCCGCACGTGCGCTATGCGCACATGCAATGGTACCCCCTCCGCCTTATTTTGAGCCAGGAAAAACCTGCACACACACACACACAAAGCGTTAAGGGTGGGTCAGAACAATCAATTATTCGTTCATGATGGCAAAAATCAATTTTGCTTTTTTGGGTGAACATCTTTTTTGGCTGGACCACCAGCCATATATCCGCACCGCTCTGTCACTGACTGACTGATGGCATGGACATACTACATGATTTTCAAAATCGTACGTACCATTCATACTACACGACTTGCTGTCTTGTAATCGCAAGGCTTTCAGTTCACACTACGTGACTGATCGGCGATAGGGGGGGGTCACACACTACACGATCCTTCACCAGGAGAAATCCTCAACGAGTGTCTCCAAGTCTCAAAAAATGTTTTGTCATGAAAACACACACAAGAAGTGACACGGAAATGACGCATACATGCGCGAAACAGTGGATGTCGGAAAGAAAAAAGTAGTCTGCAAGTCTGTCTGCACAATGATTTGTTCAGAAACACCCCAAAAAAAAGGCAGATATTATGGGTGAAAAACTGGATTGCCACACGCTGTAATGCAGAGCGATTTGGAGGTAAGAGATAAATGTTTTGTAATGAAAATAAAGCTGCCTGCTCGTATTGTGGTTTGGCAAGGACGACTAGGTTACACATACTGAAAAGCTTGTGTGTATGTAAATGTATTCTGATACAAACTATATTATTGTGCCCCTCCCTCCAAATAGATGCATGATAGAACGGGGTTCAGGGAGCTGCTGCGAATGACAACAGAGGAGTTCGATTTCTTGCTGGGGAAGGTCGAACACCTCATAACGAAGCAGAACACGAAAATGAGACTGGCAGTATCCCCGAGAGAGCGTCTGTCTTTGACCCTGCGGTGCTTGGCAACAGGTGAGTGTGCCAGAGTCATATCAAAGTAATAACAAATTGATGTAGTGATTGTTCATTTTAAATGTGTATTTAAAAAGTCTTTGTGTATATTTCATAATTCTTTTATTTCTCATTCAGGTAAAACATTCAAGTCCCTCAGGTTCCAATACAGGATTGGGACCAGCACTATCTCAAAGATGGCAATGGAGACCTGTGCTGCTCTGTACCAGACCATGAAGAAAGACTGAAGGTAGGCTCTGATTAAAAACAATGAAAATGAACATTTTAGATATCCACAATACAATTGAATTATTACAATATACAACTAATACTAGGGAATTCTCTAATTTCAATACAGTTGTTACATTTCATATTTCCAAAATGAAAAACCATACCAAATATCCACGCAGGAAGATTAGCAGACGATAGCCCGGGACATTGAAATGAAGTGGCAAATCCCACGTTGCATTGGGGCGCTGGATGGAAAACATATCCACGTTCAACCACCAGAAAATCTGGCAGTGTTTTCCACAACCATAAGGGCAAGTTCTCAGTGATCATGATGGCTGCTGTGGATGCGAATTACAAGTTAATTTACGCAAGTGTGGGTAGCCAAGGTAGGGTCTTGGACGCTGGACTGTTCGCTCACTCAGACCTGCATAAAGCGATGGAGCGAGGCCTGCTGAACTTTCCTCCACCTGAGCCTTTGCCCAACTCGGACATCATGATGCCTTATGTTTGTGGGCGATGAGGCATGCCCTTTAAGGTGTGACCTCATAAACCATACCCATTGAGGCAGATGGACCAGGCTCAGAGGATACTGAACTACCGTCTCTCTAGAGCATGAAGAGTGGTAGAGAATGCATCTGGCATTCTTGCCAACAGGTTAAGAGTTTTCAGGTCCACCATATGTCTGGAGCCAGAGAAGGTGGTCAAGATAACAATGGCCTCCCTATGCATCCACAACTTCCTCCGCGAGCGCAGGTCTGAGGCATATACACCTCCAGCCTTTGCAGACTGGGAGAACGCTGACCACACACAAGTTGATGGAGCCTGGAGGAATCAAGGGCATTACAGCCAGTGGAACGCAGAAGAGAGCGCAACGCTACAGTAACAGCAAAAATGCAACGAAACCTTCTGCAAGATAAGTACTCAGTAGGGATTTAGTAGGGATGTCACAGTAGTTATTCACAGGTTATTTTTGTAAATTTAGCATTTTTTTTGTTGTGTATGTGTTTACACATTTGTACTGCATTGCTGTTTGTACTGACTGGTTCTTTACAAATAAAGACTTGTATTATCATTACTGTGGTTCTGTTATTAATTCAAAACCCTTCAGTACAGAAAGTCTTGTATATTTAAGATACAGTATATGGAAGTTCCATATAGTACACCGTCTCAAGAGCCATAGCCAACCACAGCGGCAGATCTTCCATAAATCTCTACTTCCTATGTTGTCATGTTTACACAAGGTCTCTAAGCTCATTCTGAATAATGGCCAGGTCGTTCACAGGAAAATCAACTTTTACCATCAAGAACGAATAACCGATTATTCCATCATATCCCTAATGCCAACGCGACGCCCAATCTCTCGAAATCCTGTGGACACGTAACTTTACGTCCTAGAGAGCGCTTACAAGTGCTCTGTTTATTGACTGTCATTCATTCTTAATCTATCTTGTGCCAAGGACGGATACATGGTCCAGCCACACACTAGGTTTTGACCTAGTTTTGTTCTTTTTTTATTTTTTATTTCCGCATCCAAAATAGACTGGAGTCCTTTTTGAAAATACAGCCGCCACGTTACATTTGTGCTCTGCGTGCTTTGCTTCATTCAAAAAATATATGAATCTAGTTCTAAATTAAATAGGATATAGGAACATAAAGGAACATTTGGCACCTGCAAGGTGCTCCTTTCTGACCCTGTCTGCGAATCTGAATAAATCGATTATTCGCTCGTACCACCTACTGATTAATCGACCGTGAAAAACGAGTTGTGCACATCGTTACTAAGCGTACCACATTAGCAGGGATTGACGTGCACAGTAAAACAATGGCACAAATGTATGCACATACAGTAATGCAGGTGTGTGTGTGTGTGTGTGTGTGTGTGTATAGAGTGAGTGAAGTGTGCAAAGCCTAATTTGATGGAACTGGTTTGGGAAGAACCCAAATATTATTTCTGAAGTTATATCTCAAAAACGGAGTTGAAGCACTTATGTTATACCATCTGAAATCATCCTTACATAATCGAGGAGCCTCCCACAATTTAATTTTATTAATTAGTTACCTTGAAAACAAAAAAACTCCTATTTGAAAAACGAAAGGGTTTTAATTCTGTCGCCTTTGTCGTCATCTCTATCTCCCTAGATTTCTATCTCTCTCTATCAGGCCCCCGTGGGACCAAGCTTGCAACACCTGCACAGTAATAGAACGAGATCACATGACGGTGGAGAAGTCCCGAGAGCTTTGTGCGTGTGCATGTTTACATAGCAGGAACACAGTGAGCTGAGGACCATCCAGTTTGGAGACACACATGCACACGTACACGGCACACAAACGGATGGATATGCACACTTCTTTCTGTATTTCCAATGTCATTTGGAAGAAAACAAGCACGTAGTAATAACATCTGGTATAGCCGTTTATAAGACCACCATTGTCATGTTTCACTTGGGGATGCTGTTAAATGAATATACTTGCGGAGAATACAGACACAGGTAAGAGCAGGTAAGGGCCTCTCATTTAAGGATGCCTACAAGTTCGGGTACAGATTTTGGGGCATTGAACCCAGAACCTTTTGGCTAGAAGACAAAACACCCAAGCTAAGCTATGCATTATGCTGTCCCTCTCCATAGTGACATCATGCTGTCACCTCATCATGGTGACATCATGCTGTCACTTCACCATGGTGACAGCATGATGTCACCTCACCTCAGCTGATTGGTGATAAGGCAAGAATCATCACCATCATCCAGTTTTACCAAACACATCCCTCCCCTTCCACTGCCCCGTAATGAGGGATTCAGGCTGTAGATGGGTCATTGAATGTGTACATATTGTGGCTGGTGGCTAGGTGGCCATAGCTGCTGTATAGTTAGTTAAATGCACTCCCATTGTAACTAGCGCTGTCTGGGACACACAATCTGTGTATGCCACTGCATGTAACAAGCGTGCTGCAGATAAGGACACATGTTTTATGTGTATGTGGAGGAGGGGGGTAGGCAGAAACACAACATATTGCGCTATGACAGGAAGCTAGCTAGCTAACCACAGGCTGTTTGTTAGCGACTGACTGAGTTTCCTTCCGCTGTGTCTCAGCTTTGTGCTCATCACGCTTTACATGTCCACAACACTCTCACTCTCTCTCTCTCTCTCTCTCTCTCTCTCTCTCTCTCTCTCTCTCTCTCTCTCTCTCTCTCTCTCTCTCTCTCTCTCTCTCTCAATGCTGGTCATTTTAAGTGATGTTTTATTTATTTATGGAACAACTGGAAGTTGGAGAAAGCCAAACATACTTCCTGCAACAATTGTGGGATATTGGCAAAATACAAATCCAAGAATTCTGTAATCAGTAAACTTTCAACGTCATTAAAGACATCAACAGATCAATGAAAGATCCAGAGATAGATATTGTGAAACTCTATGAGACTATATGTGGATCCACCGGAGTTGGTGGATCTGCTGGGGATCAGAGCTTTAATCCAATCTAGATTCCAGAACAGAGTGGAGATCCGTCTAGATTTCTCTTCAAGTCATTATAAATGGCAGAGCACCAGTGATTGATGGCATTCCGCTGGACTTCTACTCTAGGGGAAGACCTTCTGGCTGTCTTTAATGACAGTATGGAGCAAGGCTGTCTTCCCTTTTCACGAGAGCTGTCCTCAATTATTACCCAAAAAAGGTGACCTCTGTGCACACAGACCAATCTTATTTTATCCCTCGCAGATCAATTAAGGATAACAGCCTTAATTCAGGACTATTTGGACGTCTCCATTTCATTGGATGGTTTGGTTTTATTTCCATGGACCAAGAAAAGGCATTTGACCAGGTGTAGCACCAATACTACTGGAATGGCTTTTGGTTTCTCCCCTGGTTTCATTAATCATTGATCCATGATCAGGGTGCTCTATAGTGAAGTTGAAAGTCTACTGAAAGTCAACAGTGGCTTATGTGCTCTTTTAAACATTGATATTGGGTATTTGACAGGGCTGCAACATCCCTGGTATGCTCTTCTCTCTTGCAATCAAATAATTACAGTGTAGGATTAGGAAAAAGCTGAGAGGGGTCATGGTAGCTACAGGTCTCGTTCCAATATGTCTTTCTGCTTATGCAGATAATGTTATTGTAGCTATTGGGGAGGATAGTGAAATTGAAATGACACACATTGCAGAGCTCTATGGGTAAATCTCATCCTCAAAGGTAAATTGGGCAAAAAGTATGGCATTAATTGTCTGAAAATGGCATCAACAAAAAAAAGAAAAACCCTGAAAGGGCTTCCATGGGCCAAAAACGGTATCTAGTACATATGAGATAACTTGGGGGATGAATCCGTAGTCAAAGACAACTGGGAAGGAGTGGTGGAAAGAATGCAAGGCACTTTTAAGAAATGACAATGGCTTTTACCCAATATGTCTTATAGGGGGCGCACCATTATTGCGAACAATCTTGTGGCACCTGTACTATGGCATCAACTTAGCATCAGCAGGTCTTTTAGCAAGACTTCAGGGCATTACTCTTGATTTATTTTGGGATGAGTTGCATTGGATAACACATTAACAAAATGTTAATGTGTTAAAGGGTTAGCAGGGTTTGGTTCACCTTGAAAGTAGAAATTATTTTAGGTCAAGTTCGGAATTTTATACTCTTGACTCTAATTTAAATCTTAAATGTTTGCCACCATTCTATGCGAGTGTTTTTAAAATGTGGAATACGATGGACATAACTAGATTGGACTCCAACCCATCACTTCAACTGACTGGTGGGAATATAGCGGACAGAATGGCGGTGGCTACCAAACTGAACAGATCCTCTCGATTGCCCATACTACTACAGCCTTTAGAGTTGATTTTAAAATGATGTTACTTGTTTTTAAGGCACTTAATGGCTTAGCATATATTAGTCCTTGGTGTCCTATGTCCCCTATGTCCTCTGAGGTAGGTCGAAGAGTCCCCAAATGAAAATAGGGGAAGCCTCCTTCGTCCATTATGCACCAACATTATGGAACACCCTGGCAAAAGGCATTAGAGAGAGGTGGACTCATTTTTAAAAGTCAGCTGAAAACATAGTGTATTTTTAACCTGGCATACAATTACTAATAATTTATTGTTCTCCTTCTCTTTTTTGACCTTTCGATTATTTTATTGTTTTTATTGCTGTTTTATTGTTTTAAGTTGTTCTATTATTTTTGTATTGTTCTATTACTGTTCTATTGTTGTAACTACTATGTTCTGAACTTTCAAAGCACTTTGAGCTGCATAGTCTGTATGAAAGGTGCTATATAAATAAAGTTTTTATTATTATTATTATTATTAGTAGTAGTAGTAGTAGTAGTAGTAGTAGTAGTAGTAGTAGTAGTAGTAGTAGTAGTAGTAGTAGTATTATTGTTATTGTTATTATTATTATTATTATTATTATTACTTACAGACTGGTGTAATGGACTGATGGTGATGGCAATGACTGATGTTACACCAGACCACCAGAGGCCAAACTAACAGACTCTGAGGTGCTGAGTACTCTTCTGGAGGTGGGGAGCAACGAGTGGATGGCACTGTACTATATTAATAGGAAAAAGACTAGAGACCAGAAAGGATACACCATGGATAGAACATTTTAGAGTCAAAGGACAGACAAAACCTGCTTGGGGCATGTTGTACAAGCCACTGTCTAAGCCACCGACTAAAAACATTGGTGATCTACATTGGCGTGTTCTATATAATAATATTAATATTTGCGATATAAGAATATGTGAGATATGAGAATGAGAGAAAGGTAGAGTGGGAATACAAGAAGTATAATGAGGTGAAATAATACTAAGATGATAGCAAAAATGAAGTGAATCTGGAAGAAAATGAATAAAAACAGTGAAGAGAGTGCAAGAGAGCTCCAACAAAAGGAAGTGGAGCAATCACCCTGAGACAGTGGAGACAGGTAGGGTCAGTGGACTGTCAATGTAAGCCCCATGTAACACTCTGGGGTTCACTACGGCTGAGCTGGAAGAGAATGGGTGTAAACCAAGTGTTCAAGGCTGTGTCGTAAAAAGTGTGTGTGTGTTCAAATGTGGCAACTGGTGATTAGTGCAAAATGTAACTGAAACACAGAGATCCTATCAGCGACACACACACACACACACACACACACACACACACACACACACACACACACACACACACACACACACACACACACACACACACACACACACACACACACACACACACACACACACACACACACACACAATACTGTGACGGTACTTTCCAGATGTATTGTATGTGATTTCCCTCCACTAAACATATTACAAATAAAGACCTTTTCACAACCCCTTTTGTTTTTCGATGGAAAAAAACATTTAACACAATGTATACCATAATACAAGGAGAAAAAAGTGACAAATATATACAAGGCATTCTAACTGAAGTTATACAGGTTTGCCTCCTGTTTGTCAGTTATATCTTTCAACTAGTATTATGACACGTTACCAATAGCCTTATTCAAGCAGGAAACCCCGAAGCATGAGTTACTCAAATAACGCGTTAAAACGCATGTGTTAGCATCACACACTTCCTTACCGCATTCGTTAACCGAAAACAACACATTTTTTATAGAAGGCTGTGTGCTTACCGTGTTGTAGCACGAGGGTGGTTCCTGTCCATCTGTGATGAGTTCCCGCTCTCCCCGGGGGTTGACCCTTCTAAAGCGCCGCCGGGACGTCCTCTGGGAGCCATCCCTGTGCAGGGCCCCCTCGTCCCCCTCGCTGCCATTATCCACCTGCAACACACAAGCAGCATGCTCCTGAGAACCGCTAGCATCCTGTAAACTACCCATCCCAGAGTCCATGGCTTTAGGCCGCCCAGAGCTACTCCTGCACTCCGCAGGTTCTTCAAAGTGCCCGATGGGACGTTGCTCTAAGTTGTGGTGTGTGGACTCAGTGCAGTTCTGCTCCGGGTTCCCCGACTGGCTCTGGTCTGGGTCTGGTTTCGTTTTCGGGTGGGCAGGTTCGGCTTTCAGGCCGGGCTTGTCGGCGGGCTCCTGGTTGAACAGCCAGTTTTTCCAGAACACAGAGATGCGGTGCCAGCGCAAGGTACTCATCAGACTCATGCTGACCCGGGGTTGGGGAGTCAGGATGACCAGGCATACATACAAACAACTGCAGCAATAGCAAATGCTATCTCAAAAGGAAGGAGACTGGAAGCTCTGTTTGAACCGCTCAAATGAAAAGGAGATAGAATAACCCCAACAAAAAAAACAAAAAATAATCACATGTTCTTGGCTGACAACAAAAAAAACAAAAAAAACAAAAAAACATGAACCCTACAACCTTGAAACTAAATTGAAAAAAAGTAAATAAGACGACGGTGTGCCGTCCACCACACTCTCTGAAACTAAACTAGTTTCCTTTCTAGCACTCATGAGCAGGGACTTCAGGGCTTCTCATCACGTTGTACACACACGCAGACTCACAACTCACATGCTCTTTCCCTCCCTCTCTTTGTGTCCCCCCCCCACACACACACACACACACACACACACACACACACACACACAAGCCAGTTTCCTGCAGGAAACCATAAATACACGAATATCCTCTGCAGGCACACAGAGGCTAAAAAAGCACAGCACACAGATTCCGTCCATACAATTCGGCCCCTTATGTCACGGTAGCGCCTGTTGCATGCCGGAGGAATGTGTTTTCTTTCTGCCGTTGCATAATGGGCAGCTCTTCTCCATGGGACTCAGCGTGTTTACAATGAAGGCACACATTCAAATCGCTGCAATTTAGATTCCTTCATCATTTGTCGTTTCCTTCTGTGTAGTCTTATTTAAGTCTTATTTATTTGTTATTTAGATTATTGCTTTTATTATTTTGTTTTAGCAATCCTTTTTCCTTTTTTTCTCCCCATTCTATAATGGCCATGTCACGATGTCCAAAACATGTTTATCACGCAGTGAATAATCTGCACTTGGCAATGGCATCAACATAAGCCTACCTGCTGGCAGGAAATAACAAACGACATACATTTGATTTTATCGATTTTAAGACCGCACACCACGGTTTTTATGAAAATTAGCCAACAGGCATGTTACTGTAATATTTACAAGGACATATCTAACATTGACATTCATGCCAGAAATACTATGTTAATGCCATCTATAAACTTCAGTGATTTTATTGTACGTAAGCTGTCCTAACCCCACGCAACTCATGTGTGTTCCAACCATTCAACATGAATGAGAACATGAGAACAAGAACGTTCACCAGTTTAGATTGGCTAATGAATACACTTTGACATTTACATGTTCATACACATTTACATACACCAACTGTGGTACAAAAAGTTTCAACCTTTGAAAAAGAACACATGATTCTGTGCAGCCGTCCTTCACTATAATCCCAAACCATGCTGGTTAGGGAATCTCTCCCTTCAGTTCTTCATTAAAATGTTTTTGCTCCATCTGTGCTGCAGTGCCACTTTATGTGCTAGACCAGTTGCATTCCATCCAGGCACACATATTTCAGATTCATGTCACACATGTTCGCTTGGTAAACAAGACATGTCAACAATCTATTAGTTAGTTTTCTTATCCAATTGGTGTGTTTTCTAGCTGGTGGGAAACATTTTTGGCACTTCTTGGCCTTGGCACTATCTTTTAATCCATGTATATATATATATATAAACAGGTTTGTGTGCCGAATAGGGTCTTGCTAAGAATTGAGATCACGATTCTCTCGCACGATACTTATTTTTTCAATAAAAACATTTATTGCACTCTTCATTGCACACATTTATTGCACTACGCCTGGGACACTGCCTGCATGCCTCAGTGTTGTCCACACAGGCAGCGTCTCTGCTGTGGCGCTGCTGCGTGACTCTGCCAGCCAGCCCCATCTTTCTACATTGAGGTAATTTCCTTAAATAATACAATGTCTCATTTCATTTCTTTATACATTTCATTTATATTTATTTTTGACCAGAAAAGAAGAGCTTATAAAGAAGCTTATTAAAACAGACACAGGAAGGTACGTTTTTGTGTCAAGTGTCAGAAGAATGCATAAATGATAATAAATAAATACATACATACACACAAACAAATTCAATAATTATTTTTAAATAATACATACAATTTCACTTCCACAGAATAATAGCTGACCACCTTAGAGTGTCACTCAGATAATCTCAGGCCATTCTGATGTGGAATTTCAAAGTTAAAGCCCTCTAAAGTGTCATATATATATAGAAACTATGTTCCTTCTAAAATCAGATTACAATTAAAAGGAAACCTCCTGTTTTTGCAAACCAAATTCAATTCTGAATAATAGAGACGCTGAGCAGCTGGTAGTCTGGTGCAGTCACAACAACTTGGAGCTGAATACGCTCAAGACAGTGGAGATGTCTTGACTCCTATGCCCCTCTCCATTACTATTATAGCGGGTCACATATCTGTCCTGTGATGTACACTATTCTTTAATATCTTCTGCAATATGAAGTTATTACCTCAGATATGCAACACTTGTAAATACATTTACAACTTTTGTATCACTGATGTGTGTACATTCAACTATAACACAAATTGTTATTTCTGGGTCATTGCCCATGTTGCCTCAAGGCCTCTGGGACTGTGGCAGGTTGGTGTAACTACTGTTCACATGTTTCTTCCTTATCAACAATCACTCCTAATTCCCATCATGTCTTCTCTCTTTGGCTGTTCCCAGGATGGGAGCAATGCAGGCTGCTATTTTCTTTATTTTATCTTTTTTTTAATGTGTCTAACAGAAACTAATCTGAGTGACGCTGAGATGGTCTGACAGCTATCATTCTGAAGTGAAACTGGTCCGTGAAAACAGGGTTTTCATTTCAATCTGAATTTAGAAGGAATAGAGTTTATATAGTTCCTCTAGTGTCATATACAGAAACTCTGTTCCTTCAAAATTTGGATTGAAAAGGAAATCCCGTTTTCACTGACCAGTTTCACTGTAGCGATATATTGTTGCACTTTCTTCTGACAAATGTACTTATTGTAAGTCACTTTGGACAAAAGCGTCCGCTAAATGCCAGGTGTTGAATTAATAGCGTGTTTTGCTTTACATCGTGTAATTGTGATTGATTTTGTGACTGGGATTTCTCCGAAGCAAAGAAGTCAACACATGAATGCAGCATGACGTGACTGCACAGGGGAATAAGAGCACGTGAACCGTCGTCATTTAGAAATGAGATCCCATAGATGTATGAATCGAGATTGTGATTATTTTACGATTAATCGT
This sequence comes from Merluccius polli, assembly GCA_030340625.1. Lineage (NCBI taxonomy): Eukaryota > Metazoa > Chordata > Actinopteri > Gadiformes > Merlucciidae > Merluccius > Merluccius polli. The sequence goes on from JAOPHQ010000568.1 coordinate 926,010, forward strand.
GCAGCCCTATTGTCTAAATATTTCATTTGTTGAATTTGTTTTGATCTGTAACACAACTATGAACATGTTTAAAGTGCAGAGGCAGAAAATATATGTACGAAATTAAGCTTTGCTTTTCAAACTCATCTCAACAAAGTCGCCCTCAATGCAGGCTACAGCGAAAATGCATATGGCTACGATTATGGATATATTTATGGATATGCATTGTGGATGTGTTCAGATACAGGAGTAAGGGTGCTGTAGGTAAGATTTAACAGCTATTATTTGAGTGTAATTTGTTAGAAATGCCACAGCCGTCAGTCAACTATTAGTGAGTGAAATGTGCTGTTTCGAGCTGACTGCACCTGCCTCTGTATGAGACAATTTAGATTTTAGACCGCTCCCAACTCATTTCTGACCAATCAATGCATCTCTTCCGTGATTGGTTCGGGGAATCCATCTTGCCTGTCAATCACAGGTGTTTGGAAATGCAACACTTCTCAATGGCGGAGAAACGTAAGGAGGGAGAGAGCAGAGAGGGAGAGACGATTTTTGGTTGTTTAATTTTGAAACATTGCTCTCTTCTGCTCACTCTTTACAAGTCTTGAATCTTACGAAGTGCACCTTTAAGAAGTGCACTGTAACTGTTACAGAACTAGTTAAATATATTTTTTACTGACAACAATTAAAACTATGAGATTTACAATGAGATAAACACAAATGCAAACGTGTAAACGTATAACTTCTCCTACACTCAGAGCTCTGCATGGGTGGACAAAGGGGTCTTCTTGGCACCAGGGACAACCATTAATTCAACCCAACAGCACGGTAATAAACCAGATGGCGGCTGTAAGGATTTTCTGTCTCAGCTCAACTGGAACTCTGTAACAACAATAGGCAGGCACACAATGACACCCTAATATGTACAGAGAGCGGTTTAAAAAGCAGTGTGGTTGGGTGGTTTGAAGTGGACATAAAGACGTGAAAAGGGGTAGATGGAGTTGCATAGCGTTGACAGCGAACTATAGTTTAAGCTTTTAGCATCAATGGATCCTATTATGTTGCACCTTGTACCTCGTTAAGCTGCAATACAGCAGACGTCAAATTAATTACCACTGATATAAGTGGTAGTAATCAACTATCAGTTATATATATATTACATTTGAGTTGGGATGTGATGGATATTTCTGGGGTTTAACTGGTATAGTTTAGCCCTGGTGTCATTATCTATAGTATCTCTCTCCCCTCTCTGTATGTCAATGTCACTCCCTTCCATCTTGTGACCATGATCATGACGACAGCCACAGATTACCTCAACCACTAGTCCAATGGCCCTAATTAGACCATTTGCTGCAACGCAATGTGACTAGACCACACTCCCTTTCCTCTGTGTGTGTGTGTGTGTGTGTGTGTGTGTGTGTGTGTGTGTGTGTTCTTGACAATGTCCTCTTTCATTACAAGTTGAAAATAATGTGCACATGCATGAGCTTTGGGGGCATATATGTGCATAATTACACAGTTCTGGACACAACTTTTTTTTTCCTTTTTTTTTTTGCCTCCAATCAATTCATATCTGCTACAATTATGTTTCCATATACCCTATGGACCAGGTACCGTCGGGTAGATATGTACACTACACTACACAGCATTTCTCACCAGTCATAAGCCGTGTGACGACCGCAACATGTTCATACAACAACCCAGACCCTCGCAGTAAAACCTGCGGAACCATTTATTCTCTCTATACCCACACAATACAATAACGACCACGGATCTGTCCAACTTATTATCTGTTATCCACAGTTCAGCGACCACAGCGCTGCTTCCTGGTTTGAGGACCCGAGATCAACATAGCTGTCCGTTCCTCTGCCTGCGCAATGGCTACGCGCGGAGCGTACCACAGGCGAAACTATTACATTTTGATAATACGCTGGGTTAAATCTGTTTTGGTTGTGTTATTATCCATACAGTCTATGGTGTTATCCGTTATAGGGTAAACGTATTGCCACGGTGAGAAACCCGTGCGGCTCCGGCCTTAACGAGTCCAAACTAAACTACGTAGTGCTCCGTGTTTACATGCTGGCTTGGCTTTTCTTAAAGGCGCACGCCGCATTTCCGTCGGCTCAACAAATGAACAATAAATCGCATATAACGAAGCGCTTATGTCACGCAAACAATGAGCCCCCTAATATTATCGGCACACCAAGATTATCATAAGAAAGGTCACATTAATAATAGGGAACAAACAAATACTAAAAACATACACAATGTATATTAAAACGTTAATTTGGCTCCTACAGTTTGTATTGTTGTGTGTATATTTTTTCATAAACTTTATAATACAATATTAGATTGGATATATTGCATACAATTCAGTCATGCATGTATCCATTTACTGTTTTCATATTTTACAAAGTTTGGAAATAGGCTAGCCTAATATACAGCTTTTTTTTAATGAAAGAACGTGGGGCGATGCTCTGTATCGGCCCATTCGAAGATGTGTGTAATCGGTAATCAGTAATGAAAAGTGGCATCAGTGCAACCCTACTTCAACGCCATCTCGGCGCTTGCGATCACAAAACCGCAGAATAAACAGGCCATCGGACTGTGATTTTTCAACCGTAATTAAAATGTTTTGCTTGCCATGCCCTTAGTGCTCACGGTGTTTCAGTGGGGATCTCTTTCGTTCTTTCAGGGTGATTTGGATGAGCCAGATGTTGGGGATGCGTCAGTGGCCCTCCTTACAGCCATCAGCGACAATGCCAAGAGTCCAGTTTACGACCACCCAGTGAAGATCTCTGTCGTCCACCTCCCCAGACTTGCTGATGCCTTCCTGTAAACTGTCCCCCAGGCTGCAGACCCTCAAGAATGACTTGATGATGCATGTGGAGAAAACTCTGAACACTCGATCTGAACACTCGATCTGAACACTCGATCTGAACACTCGATGTGGATTCTGAAACCGAATAGTGGCTCACTCGGTTGGTCCACAACATGAATGTGTCATTGTCCTTGTTGACTACTGTTGAAGTTACGTGATGCTCAACTGTTCGTGTTCAAGTTGCTGTTCTGCCTTTGTACTTGTTAATGTAATCATGTTACATTTGAACATTGTTAAAATGATATGCAGTATTGTATTAAGAGTAGTGTTGGGCAAGCTACCTGGAAAGTGTAGTGAGCTAAGCTACCAGTTACTTGACTTTAAATGAAGCTTCACTACACTGAAGCTACCCCCCAAAGACATGTAGCAAGCTAAGCTAAAGCAACATGGCAAAAGTAGTGTAACTACATCGAAGATATTTCATTTAATTTTTTACTAGGGCGGTACCCTCAAATCTCTTTCCATTAAGTAAACTCATGTCGCATCACAAGTCTGAATTCCCCTGCAGCAGACAAGGCGCAGGCATCAGCCCACGGATTGGGTACGTCATGTCACCGTCATACAGAAATGCTTCTTTTGGCCACACATCCAGGTCCGTGTATGGCGATGGGCGTGGCATCACTTAGCAGTTTTTTTTCAGGCCGCAGCAGAAAGCGCCGCAGGCTTGAGCTTCAGAAATGTTTGGAATGTAGCTTGGGTGGACGCTACCACACTACTTGATCAATAAAAGCTTTCCCTACTGAAAAGCTATTGGAAATTCATTGGAAAGGATGGCTGGCCCGAATGCATACTTTCAAATTTCAAGCTTCCGATAATCATTAGGTTTCCGGAGGTATATTTGAATACCTAAACCTGTTCACATTCAGTGGTGAGCATGTGCCCCCAGCATTATTCAATTAAAACAGATGATTACTAAGGCTTTTATTACAACTAACTAATGATATCTGCTATTAAAGCACTTGGTTACAATGAGCATATAGCAGGCTAACAGACTATCGGTTAGTTTAAAGTGCTCCCAGTGACAACACATTTTGACAGCTCCGTCGGTTTTGCTGTTTCTCAAAGTGACACCATGTACTAGCAAGTGTGGGGATTACCACTCGAGAAACATAATCTCAGTTGAGAGGGAAAAAGCCAAAGCCGCTACTTGCTCAAAGCGTGAATGTATATGGCTAAAAGATTATTACTAGTAATATCATGATGTGACATTTGTTGGGGTATGTACCAAACAAACGTTGATTTTTATATCTGGAGAAAAAATGTGTAGGCCAGGGCATCTCTGCAGCTCTATAGTACTTAAATTATAATGGTGTTATAAATTTACATTTACGCATTTTACCCTTATCAAAAAATTCCATATTGCAATTTTGATAATATTTAATAAACTAAACAACCAATCCAATTGCCAAGTTCAATACTGTAGGTGGTAGTGGCAAGTCCTTCAGTGATTTCAGTGACATTTCACCACAAATTTGACACCCATTACTGCCAAAAACAGTCCATATGGATAATGACAGTTGTTATTTAGTATTTATTAGTAATGCATACCGTATTATACATGGCCAGCACAAAAAACTTTTTTAATTTATCTTTATTTAGTCTGCTAAACTGTGCATCTTTGCCTATGATACAATGTTGTTGCATTAAAATGAGTATTAATAACTACTGAATTGCACTGGAATTGGATCGACGACAATCAAATGTCTGGCATCGTCTCATACCTACTACCAACAGGGTTACACAGCAGCAGTGATGGGTCTGACAGAATATAGAGATGATTAATTTTCTTTGGTAAGGTCTCAAATAACTGGAGAATAATTGTGCTATTGAGACACCCTTTGGGAGCCACTCGTCACGTTGGGAAAGAAGAGATCGCTGCCTTGTTGAAGAGAAGAGCAGAACGAATACAGGAGGGACACCCATGATGAGCATGGATGGGTGTGTGTGACACAGAGAGAGAGAGAGGGGGGGAGAGAGAGAGAGGGGGAGAGAGGGGGGGGAGAGAGGGAGACTTTACTCACCACAATCATTTCTGACGGTTCCAAAGTGATGCATTCACAGCCTCGCCTCCCTCCCAACTGTCTGCCAAAACTATGGGGAGAAAACATACGCATGTTAACAGGTTACGAGGTAGAAGGTAGCGATAATTCACACATACGGTATTGCTCACACAGAGCAATAAACAACCCCCCCAGTCGGATGAGCGCACACGGACACACACACACACACACACACACACACACACACACACACACACACACAAAAAGTAATTCACAGTAATCTATGAGGTCATGCAATACTGATCTGTGTCAGTCAAGCTAATGTAGAGAATACTCCCCAGTTCCTGCAGTTTGGGACTTCTATACCAGCAGGTAGTAGCCTACAGAGTTAATTAAAATAGAACATGGATGTTGATATAATCGGAGTAATTGGTATAATCAGTAATCTACTCAAATGTGGAGATACGGTATATGCATGCGACACATTGTAAGGTTCAGGGCAAGGCATATATTACATTATCTTCAACTGTTGATTTTGACTTGGGTTTGGGTGGCAATACATTTGGCAAAAGATGAAAATGGCTTGTTTTTTGCTGAAATTAGCTTGCATTCCTAGAGAAAGCTTCACAACCTGCATGTTATCTGTCTGAAATACACTATGGCAACCTGGTTACAAGAAGATGCTGAGGTTTTCTGAAAGAGTAATTTACAGTCTTGTACAGTAGTAGGCCAACTGTAATGCATGATGGTGCCAGTACACTGGTATACCACAATATTGGTTGGGAGTGGGATCCTCCATCCTTATCACTAAATATAGTATTCATTTTATCATTTATTTTGTAAACTGGCCTAATATTCAATGTCTCTCATTTAAAATGTATTTCAGTATTTTAGGACATATGACATCTCATCATATTGGGAGGAATATTAGTATTATGGCATCCAATCCAAAGCTATATGAGGTTACATAACTTGCCTGTTCATGTAGGAACAACACATTATTTGCAGGCTCTTCGTTCTTGCTAGGCTTGAGGTACAAGGTTAACTAATAAAATAAAATAAATAATTTCATTTTAAACCAGAAAACTCAATACCTTTATAGATATTTCACTATTGGAAAAGTCTTTGTAAACACTTGCGTTTAGAACCAATGGAGGCGGAAAACATGGAGCAGATTTCCAGACATTACATTTATTTTAGCCAAAAAACAAGTAGAACGGGATTCTAAAATACGACTGAACAAGTTTGTGGAAAAAGATCAAGTTAGCGTGCTAACTAGCAGGCTAACGTTTCAAGAAAGTAACCATGTATACTTAATGCCTGCACTCAATGACCTATGAGAGTCATTTCTGTTCAAGTCTTAAACAGCAATGTTACAATGGGAGCCATTGTCTTTGGGACTATCAAGGCATAACTTCATTCGGTTGGATGTGTTGTTTTTGGCATTTGGGAACAGCTGATGTTCAGTATGACCATTGGTCAGCACATTCTCTACTCTAGTCACTTGATTATGTCATTGCAGCTAAACTAGATGAAGACAAGCAAATGTGCAAGTAATCAATGCAGTAAAAATCCATCCAATAAAAAAAACTCACATCATGGCAACTTGAAAGATATGCATTCCGTAAATGACTACCGTGTAATACAATTTAGATAAAACCCTGCTAAAAAGTCCTGGAAAGTAAAAGTAAAATATGTGAAAGGTTATTATATTAGGTTTAAGTTCCCCTCTCTCCCATCTCCAGTTCTACAAATCACAGCGTACTACACACTGGTTTGACAGACTTGTGAACGAGTCAAGATGACATCACTGGACAAAGGTGTTGACGCGCAGTTTCAACAGCCCGTCAAATTGCTGACTTTAATTACAACAAAGGGTGGGTGTGGGTTGCACTCGATATATTCCAACTTCCCCATCTCAATATGTCTCACTTTTGTTCTCGTCCCCGATTATGACAAGGCCAGTGATGCTATACAGCAGACTTGACACCTGTGTGTGTGTGTGTGTGTGTGTGTGTGTGTGTGTGTGTGTGTGTGTGTGTCAAAAATGTTATGATGACCACTGATAGCACAGTAGGGTGAGGTATACCAGTGGAGTGGAGATGGAGATTGAGGTAAATACTAGTCAATATCCAATTGGGGGTTGGACAAAAAAAAGGGTTATTGGCTGTCATTAGCAAACAACAGACTTCACACCCGGAGGCAGCCTTTATTGTTGCGGGTGACTTCAACCACTCCAACTTGAAGACTGTACTACCCAAATTCCACCAATATGTCTCCTGCACCACGAGAGGAGATAAGTATTTGGACCACGTTTACTCCAACATGACGAATGCATACAAAGCCATCCCTCTCCCCCACCTAGGACAGTCTGACCACCTCTCATGGTTTTCACTCCCGAAGTACACACCACTCATCAAACGTGTGAAACCAACAGTGAGGACAGTTAAAGTTTGGCCAGAGGGAGCAGACTCTGCACTTCAGTACCATTTTGAAAGCACAGACTGGAGCGTGTTTGCCACTCAGGCCACCCTGGACTCCCACACAGATATTGATTCCTATGCCTCCTCCGTTTTGGACTTTATCAACTCCAACATTAACAGTGTCACCACCCTCAAACAGATTACTAGATTCCCTAATCAGAAGCCTTGGAGGAACAGAGAAGTCTGCCTTCTGCTGAAGGCACGCGACACTGCTTTCAGATCAGATGACACTCCTACAGTGGCCTACAGTTCATCCAGGGCTAACCTGCAGAGGATCGAGGCTATGCTCCCTGCAGACCACCAGCCCCTCACACTCTCCTCCACTGATGTGTGTGCTGCACTGGGCAGGGTTAATGCCCAACACAGCAGTGGACATACATAAAACATGTAAACATGTATATATATATATATATATATATATGTATGTACATGTATGTATATACACACACACACACACACACACACACACACACACACACACACACACACACACACACACACACACACACACACACACACACACACACACACACACACACACACACACACACACACACACACACACACGTCTGAGCAAGAGCGGTGTGAAACTGGTAGGCAAGCGCTGCTTTGTTTCATGTTTGTATATAGCCGCAGTCCTGGGTCTCCCAGTGTCCCTTTTTGAATGACAAATACAGACTACCGTCGCCTGCTGGTATGGAGAGTTATTTCCTCTCACACGGGTGCAGATCTAATGTGCTAGTTGGCCGTTGGCTGTAGTCTTTGCGGTGTGTTCAAGACACAGGTGACTCTAGGTGACGCAACAGTCGGCCTTCGTCGCCACTAGTTCTTTGAAGTCGGTTCGGTGTGTCAGGGCCTTTAAAGGAGATCCATCATCGGGTCGCACCTACATATAGCATTCATGACATTGAGGGTCTCTGATTAGCCTAACCTGCATATTATGCCTGATTCATCATATTTCCTTTGTTTTGCTCTTCATTATGTAATGCTTTTTTTTCATTTTCTTTGCTAAGATTACAATTCTTTATCCATCATTAGGATTTCATTTTTTGTATTTGTTATCTTATTATTACTACTTGGCTATTTTTTATTTCCTTACTTTTAAATTTGTATGGATGAGATACTTGCCCCTGAGTGTTATTTGTCTCGCCTGCACAGTGTTTCCTTGTTTATAGCTATCCTGTTGTGCAAACAATACATTCAACTACACTGCCTGTCTTTGGGGGTGGGCTGAGTCCTCGACAGAAAAAACAATGTCAACACAGGAAGAATTCAGAGGAAAAGATGCCTGTTCATTAGCTATCAACAAACAATAGCTCCAGGATAAGTGGGCTAGGCTGAGACTGTTTGTCCATGGAAAGGTGCACTAGGCTAGGCTCAGCGGTCTTTGGTAGAGCCCTCAGCATGGAGGTCAAGCCGAGTCTGACAGCTCTATCCGTGCTCCACTGAGGCGAGACCAACTGGCCCAACTGGCCCCACACACAGCTTACCAGGTCTGTCTGACTCAGAGATGTGGTGTGTGTGTGTGTGTGTGTGTGTGTATGTGTGTGTGAGCGTTTGTTTATGTGTGTGCGTGCATGTGTGGTCCATGCTTGTGTGAGAAATGTGAGGTGGACAGCGTGAGAAAAAGAAAAAGGGGATGCACTCCCTCATGTCTGTACTTCCTCACTCATTTCTAATTATTCCCATATTGCAACCATGTGCATTCTCTCTCAATTTCTCTTTTGGTTTTCTTTCCTTTAAATATAGAAGCATCACAATTCTTTCCATTAAGATGTCCTGCCCACCCCCACCCCCACCCACACACCCCCAGCAGGTGATACCAACATGCCACCCACAGTGGCTGGCAGCCAACAACAGCAGACTAGGAGAAGGGACTCTGACAGCTGTAGCACTCGGCAATAAACGGTGACAGCCGGTGGAGAAGCCCAAGCCACACACGAGCATGCAAGTACACATGCAGGTGTGTGCTCGCACGGACCGAGCTGGTGTGCGTAAGGTCAGCCACTGTGAACTAGTGGTGGACAACAGCGACTAATTATTCAGAGCTTACATAGCCACTTGATCCACTTAAAGGGGGACCGTCAAGCTCTGCTATTTTCTAATATAAGAGTATTGCTTCATATGCGTTGAGAAAAAGTAAGAGATTTTGACACTGGAAACCTCAGGTCTAACCAACAACCCTAGCCACTCCATGGTATGATGACGCTCGACGATATGTTAGTCATACCGGTGGTAACTGGTACGTCAGCTATTTCAATGCAACACCTGATTGAGTCATATTGGTATGTGGATATCTAGCGATACCATTACTACTTCCTATAATTAATCTGTGGACACAAATAAGTTGACAAGCAGTACTGGTAAGAAATGTCACCACAAGCTTGTTCCAAAGAGTGGAATAGTCAGAATGCTCATCACACAATACATTTGGAACTTCAGTGAGATCTATTTCAGTTTGTTCGGCTTCATTGTGGTGGATCTGGTCAGCCCAGAGATCACTGGCAAGCAAGTGAAAACATGTCAATGATTGAGTTTAAATGATATTGTTTGTGTAAACCTTATGAAGGAAACGAAGGAAACAAAGACATTTCAAGTAATACTGGCAGACAAGCTTCCATGGTTACACACACACACACACACACACACACACACACACACACACGCACACACACACACACACACAACTAGCTAAGAAGATACAATTCTAATAGAAGACCAAAAAGCTACCAAAGAAGATGTCCACTGCTGTCACTACAATAAAAACATTGCTGTCCAGCTCAACGCGTCTCATGAAAAACAGCTATGAACTTCAGCATTGTTGAAAAAAACTGCACACTCAATGTCACATGTGTGATCATAACTGCTAACAAAAACAACTACTGTCATTACTTTGAATATGGGGCATATTATTTCTCGACCTGTGGACAGAAATCCTTACATGGTAAAAAAATAAATAAATACAAAATCCCTTTGCTTCAACATCATGTATGATTTGACCCTCTGTGTGGTTTTTGGTATTGGATATGTTTGTGTTACAGATAAGCCACTTCAGTTTTTGTGTTGTCATTGCCTCTCTTTCTCCCTCTCGCCGGCAATTGAAAAAAGACTTGCACTTTAAGATTATGAGGGTAGATATGGAGCCCAAGGACTGGGTGTGCTGTTTACAGACTTTAGTGCTACACTGACTTGCCGCGGGGGGAAAGATTCCTGGCTCACAAGTCAACAGAAGCCAAAAGGTTTGGCAGTGGTTTAACAATAGCAAAAGAGAGAAACAAGAAAGATCACCTTCCCAATCCCCACATAACATCAACCAACTCCAAACAAAATACGTGTTAGTGAAGCGAGCGAATATCAAGCAATTATAAAGAATAGAGAGTTAGCAGCACTATCAACACTGACCAAGAAGAATACCGTAAGGGGATCCAGGCAGTCCCTTTTCTTTTGGTGGGGAAATGGAGCAGCCAGCATATTATTATTACTATCCAAAGAAAAAACAGCGGCAGTACTTCTGGTTCATCTCCACAGGGCTCTGGAGTCGTGAGCCTGCCTTGTTCTCCCGAGTCCTTCACAGGGGTCCATGAAAGCAGAGTTGGCCAGCGGTAGGGTTTTTACTTTGGGAGACTCTTTCACTGTCGTCTCTCTCCCGCCCTGTTCACCCTGCTACTATGTCTACTGGCTCCAGGCTGTGGTGTGTGTGTGTGTGTGTGTGTGTGTGTGTGTGTGTGTGTGTGTGTGTGTGTGTGTGTGTGTGTGTGTGTGTGTGTGTGTGTGTGTGTGTGTGTGTGTGTGTGTGTGTGTGTGGCTTGTTCATTTCCTGCCTGAATGCGCTCCTGGGATCCAGGCAGCTCAGAAACACTTGGCCAGGCAGCGCCATGTCCTGCCTGGGGTCCCACATTCCTAACACACACTGCCACCCCCACCCCCAGCCCCCCGGTTAGCGCCATGTGCTGCGGCCCACCCGGTCCCCTGGGGCTACTTGTCCTTTAACATGCGCTCACTCAATTACACGCAAAAGGTAGACACAATCACTAGTCACATACATCTAATTACACACTTACACAAAAACACATGCATTAAGCACTAGAGAGCTGAACATTCACTAACTAAACATGGCAGTTATTTATTGTTTTATTTATACAGTTTAAAGTTACAGGGACAGTGCACATTAATACACATTTTTGTAAGTGTGCCAGTTTCTTTTCTTGGCTAATCTTGGCTAATTTTCAACTGCAGTCCCTGGGCAGGTGTAATGACAGCTACATAACACACACACACACACACACACACACACACACACACACACACACACACACACACACACACACACACACACACACACACACACACACACACACACACACACACACACACACACACACACACACACACACACACACACACGATGACTTGCTTTACTATTACAGTGCATTTATGTTGTTGCGCTTATGACATTAAGCTCCTCCTGTGCGGTGTGAACACTTTCAGCAGCGGACCACAGCATTGCAATTTCCAATAAATGTTAAGCAGAAATACCAAGAGGAGGAACAAAGCAGAAGAAGAGGTGCAATACTTGTTTTACCCATTTTCACTCAGTTGTTCATTAATTATATGAATATTCTATTAAAATACAAAAATGTGTTTTAAAAAATGCACATGCGTCTGTTGATATGGGTCTTTTTGTAGATTGTGTGTGTGTGTGCGTGCATGCGTGTGTGCGTGGATGTGTGACCTACCAGCACCTCGCCAGGTACATGTGCTCCTTGTCGAAGACCGATCCAGAGAGCAGGATGTACCAGCATGTTGCCAGACTGTCGGGGCTAAACATAGAAAAAAACACATCCAAGGTGAAACTTCAATGTGTTGCATCTGTTTAATTGTTAACCTTCTCCCATGATGACACACCACAGGCATTTCCTGTTACTTACTTACTTACAATTGGAGAATATGGTATAATAGTGTATAGTCCAAATGCTATAAAAAAATTCAAATCATCAATTTGGTTGACAGTAAATTAAACCACTAAGTATCTAATACTTTTAACCTTTTTTTATCCAGGTAGAGAACACATTAAGATTCAAATCTCTTTCTGCAAGGGTGACCATTTTTTTAATCATTATTGATCTTGAAAATCTGATGCTACAACAAGGTAGCTTAAACTTTAATTTCTTTGATCTGATCGCATGTTGTATACCGAGTGGTCCAGCAGCCTCAATGCAGGCCTCAATGAGTGTGTATGGGTGAGCATGAAAACGTACAGCCAGGGTAGTGTTTAGGTTTTGATATAGGACCACCAAGGACTACCAAGCGAAGCGGTCTCAATCATTTACACAAGTCAGGATGGATTCTTGAATTTTTGTCATTCTACGCAAGTGGAAACCAGCGTTCAAGTTTCAGTGCATTTTGCATACAGAGATGCCCTTCTGCATGCCACTGTCATAAAGCCTGGTTATTCTGGTATTTGTGGCCTTCCCGACAGCTCGGACAAGTTTGGCCATGCCCTTGTGACCTCTCTCATTAAACCAGGACCTTTCACCCACAGAAGTGCCACTCACTAGGTGCTTCTGGTTTCTGGTTGTGAACTCTGGGAATTTTTTCTAACGTGTGAAAATCAAAGAGGAGGTCAGCAGTCTCAGGAGATGCTGGAACCACTGTGTTTGGCAACGGCAGTCGTACCACTGTCAAAGCTGCTTAGACCATGAATCTTAGCCCACAGGGTCAAACAACAGGTCCCCCCCCCCCCCCTTGACCGCCTTGTGTGTGTGAATGTATAAATCTGTAGCAAGGTATACTTACTAGAACAGGATATGGTTGGCCTCATGTCTCTCGTACCTAGCTGAGGTACACATCGACCTGGAAAGGAGAGAGGGAAAGACGGAGAGGGAAAGAAAGTGAAAGGAAAAGAGAGACAATGTGTGAATAACTTCCCAATGGAAGTAGTCAACTAGAGAAGATAGGCCAACTTAAATCGTCACACACACACACACGCACACGCACACACACCTACCTGAGCTGGTGCTCTCTGAGATGAGAGAGGACATCCATGCGGTACAGTCGGCAGTAGATGTTTTGGAGGTCCTAGAGAAGAAGACCAATATAAATTATTATACAAATATTGGAAGACACAAAAGATGCACACATGCACAAACATGAATAAGAACCGAGATTGCTTTTGTGAGTGACGTTACAGGTTCGGATTCATGATATAGAATGAGAGATTGCACGTATGTTTGTGTGTGCAAGTATTTAGTTGACAGTATATGCTACTAATGTATAATGCATGCTAATAAACACACACAATTTAATATGGTCTGTAATATTCCAATCTGTTTGTTGCCCAGCTCTGAATGGCATCCTTTGATTACATTTATTTTATTATACACATTTTTTGCACACATCACAAAGATGAAAGAGAAAAAAACAACAACCAACTGATGACCCTTTCCTGCACAAATAAACACAAACACGGTAAGTTAGAGAGAGACTTCAAATGTTGTCATGGTTACAGGTGTCAGGGCTATACCAGTATGAGATTATCTCCCTGTAAGGCACGGGGGTCTGATATTCTTATCTGGAAATGAATTGATCCTAGCAACACGTCAAGCTCACACACTCTCTCTCTCTCTCTCTCTCTCTCTCTCTCTCTCTCTCTCTCTCTCTCTCTCTCTCTCTCTCTCTCTCTCTCTCTCTCTCTCTCTCTCTCTCTCTCTCTCTCTCTCTCTCTCTGAGATACATAATCATCAATCATTCACACATTTACACACAAACACATTAAAAATAGCGCTCCATCAGGGCCAGCTGTCAAAACATTTAGAGGCTGCGTTGCAAAGAGCATGTGGGCGAAAAAAAACTGCTTCATGTACGACTACGCCCGCGGTGGAGGCGTCAAACAGGAGAGCTATGGACACCCTGGAGAAACAGGTGAACACACACACAGACACAGACAGACACACACACACACACACAGAAAAAGACAGAAAAACCGACAACCATGTGCCATGCGTCAATGCAACAATATCACATGCCATCACAAAATAAACAGACATGTCCGCTAGGCCAAGACGAGCGTATGGTAATGTGTCACCCCAGCGTATACATACACAACTCTTTCTGTTTCAAAACAGACGGACTGGCTCTGAAGGCAAATGAGCAGACATACTATGGACTAAAAAGAGGACAGAATCAACCCTCCTCACACACACCTCCAAAAGCTTCTCCAGCTCGAGTGCCGCTGAGCCAAGCACTTTATAGTGCCCCAAAAACTGTAATAAGGGCTGATTACTATATAGTAAAGTTTGAATGTTGTGGTTTGTTTTACATCATAAATACTCACTGACTGATCATCAGCACCATGACATGAAATGAAATCAAAATGGTGGGGGGGGGGGGGGGGGGAATTGTTTTCATGTATGTAATGAAGCCTGTGCACTGCAGCCCCTCCCCCAGTTACAGGACCAAATGCTAACCAGCGTGGGTGGGTGCCACAGGAACTAGTAGGCCTCCTGCTCAGCAGATGGCCACAAGAAAATATGTATCGGGATTCGGCAAGTTAACTGGGTTAGCAGCATGCATGATCAATTGCTGAAATAAGCATCCCTGTTGAGAGTGTGCATGTGTGTGTGTACATTCCTGAGGCAACTAGCTAGCACTGGATGGGAGAGGGTATGGGACACCAGTAACCCCTGGAGAGAGGGAGTATAGAGAGGGATCCAATGGCCGCTTTCACACAGCCTGTTCAAGGCAGGAATGATGCGTCCCTCATTCTGCCTCACCTTCTGTATAAAATAAACAACCACGGCATGGGGGGGGCATTGTTCCACCTTTAAGCCGGTGGCAGAGGTAGGATTTATGACCAAAGCAGAATCGACGTCTGTGTAAAAAGGGTGAACAGGCATGGCGGGACAGCGATGTGATGTTTTGACTCTGCCAATCATCTTCAGCAAAATTGTTGAGGACATCAGCCCAGAACACATGCCCTTGCAGTCTCCATCTCCTCCATGTTCTTCTTTCAGAGACCAGTGCAAATTGACCAAGAAGAACCAAACTGTCTAAAGGCAAAGCCAGCATAATGACAGCCAGCATAACGTCTTCTTTACGGCAATTGGGGGATACCTGTATAAAAGGGGCTAGTGTTGAATAATTTGCAACATAACCATTTGCATTACATTGAATGTGATAAAGGCACATCACATTATGAATATGGCTATAGCTTAGTGCATAATGCACTGCACACAAACATGTGTAAACCAACCTATGTTATGCTTTTATATTCCTTACCCTCACACACTCTTATATTAGACAGACAGACACACACACACACAAACACAGACAGAGATCTGCATCTCGAGGTATTGATTGCTATAAAACAGGTCATCAATAGGTCCAGACAGACAGGCAGGATGTCCAGAGGTGGGGGGGGGGGGGGGGTCTCTGCTTGGGGGCTTCAATCATTCAGCTAGTAGGGAGAGGATGGGCAACGTAAGCCTCGTTTCCACCAAACACTTTCAGGATAGTACCCTTGAAACCGTTACCTAGATCCGTTTTGTGTTTCCACCGCAAACAGCTATCCTAAAATGTAGGCGGGGTTCATAGCCACGTAACTATGGTGACATCATATTCAACGCGACAGAATAAACACAGGAACACAACAACACAATGGAGGACATCAAATATTTCAGGTTGCGCTTTCTTCTCGTGCGTGGATGTTTATTACAACAAGGAGACAAGCTTCGTTTAATAGTAGGCTGAAGGCAGCAGGGCGCCATACTGCTGAAATAAACAAGAGAGTTTGGGAAATTGGAATTCAGAGCGCAGATGAGGAAATTAAATAAAATTAAAAAAATAATAATTTGGCTTCGTCGAGGGGTGTTTATACCAGTAGTCTACGTCGCAATCGATGGGATATTTAAAAATGGCGGGTTTGTGCAGCAAGTCTTCCGTCATGCAAAGTGGTCACTTTGCATGACGGAATAGCTACGGACTGCAGTGTCTCTTTTAGTATGGGATACGAAACAACAGAGGGGTGACGAAAAAATGGGATGGAATGGAGTGGATCTAGTCGCACCATCCACAACTTTTGACAATGAAAACACAAAAATAAAATACCTAATGTGTAACGAACGGAACCGAACTGCTTGGTGGAAACGGGGCTTTAATTACCCCTCTCCCACTGTCTCTTGGATGTTGATGTCAGACTAGTGTATCAGCAGCCCACATGCACTGCAATGCATTGTTGTCTCCATGCGCTCCCTCTGGGCAGCGTGGAGGGGATAGGGGGGGGGTGGGTGGCTCTTGTGTTTGCCCTCTTCAACCTTTGACCCCACGGCCTGTCTCTCTCCTCCTGCCCCGTGTTCTGTAGCCAGATGAGCTCATTGGCGATTAGGATGCTGTGGTCCCAGGAGGGCCATCCATTAGCCCATCGCCAGCTGCTCTCTGATACAGAGATCACATCCAGGACCTGGACTAAAAAATAATGAAATGCTAATCACTTTCAACTCTAAACTAGTGCCATAGGATGGGTGACATTAAAAACAACTAGGGGTGCTCCCATTGATCGGCCACCGATCGATATCGGCAGATATTAGGCTGATCAGAAGAGCCAATCAGAAGAGCCGGATGACGCAAAACACGCAAGACAATTTCTTGCTAACATGGCTTCACGGTCTGGCAGTTCTACCAGGTGTCTAAAAGACATTACATTTGCAATTTGCAAGGTGTGTTCCAAGGAAATCCCTCGTGGAGGAACGCAACCAAAACATTTCAACACCACAAACCTCAGTAGACATTTGAAGGTTAGTCACGTCAAGGAATATGACGTGTTTTCAAAGCTGGCAGAGAGAAAGTGGACGGCCGCATGTTTTTTGTCTGCATACACAAGATGGACCTTTGTGTTAAATTTGATTTCTCGAAGTGCATACAACTAAAACTGTGTCCAGCAGAATGTGTGTGGGTGTGTGTAGGGGCTGAGGAATCTATAGTGCTGCTGCCCCCTAATGGTGGCTTACATTCTTCCACACACTCACACACTGGGATACCACCTGAATCTGATGGACACACACACTTCACAGCTACAGGGAATTTAAGGTCTCTAGCCTGAAATGCATTTTTTAGGATGTATGGGGGGGACCCCAGAGGACCCCAGGAACAACCCCATAGGACATGGAGACAAAAAACCACCAGTACCAATACTGACCCATGACTTGACAAATACCATGTAAATTGCAATGTGAGGTATAATAATGTAACACAAGTATTACCTTTCACTGTACACATGAGACATCTGATCATTTATCTCTAGTCATGTGGATATGTGGTGAGGGAGCACACAGGGGAAATCCTGTTCAATTGACTCAGTCAGACCAGTCAAATCAGCTCAGACAATTAGAAGGCTTTAATTAAATACTGGTTTGAGAGGAGACACTCATTTGACATCACAATGAATAAATGGTTAATGGACTGCTGAATTAATATAATGCCTTTCTATTTCTAACCACTATGCCTTCTCAAAGGGCTTGAAAAATTAACATTCACATTCACCAATTAACACACACATTCATAGACCACCCGTGGTGTCAACCATGCAAGGCAATAACAACCACCTCTTAAGTGGAAGCAGTCAACAGAACACATGATGATGAAACGCTGGCATGTCCTAAGTGTTGCCACCCAAAATAGCGGCCGCCACCCAAAATACCACCCACTACTCCGCCCTCAGCGCCAGTCTCGGGGAGGGCCTTTTGTGCTCAAAGTGAATTTATATATTCCGGTCCTTGATTCTGATTGGCTCGAAGCCGTTGTAAAATACTCACACCTGTATAAAACACACACCTGTGAGCGCATAACAATTCATTTTTAGTATTAATGCGGCTGTACATTAAAGGCACCGTACAGGCGCATACGGCACCTGTGCGTGTCTTGAGGGACTATATTGCTTGGCAGGAGAATGATTTGTCTTGAATAAATGATCGCATTTTATGTTGCCGTGTGTTTATTTTATGAAACTTGCCAGGTAAATGTAGTAAGCGCTTTGCATCATGCCTAACAACACCCCTTAGCTGTTGTAAAATCAATGTAAACACGGCCTCTTGGGGCTTATTGCTTAAATATTATCAACTCGAGTCCCTGGCCTACGCTGCCCTCACAATGCACAAAAATCTAGTTTGATTTTGTAGTCACAAACATGGATAAAGATGTATGTTTATCCCAAACACATACAATTATTTTATGTATGCTAGTGTCACCTAGCGATGCACAAGGGCCCATTAGCATTGGATTCCTTGCTCATTGACACCCTGTCAGTAGGAGCAGAGAACCTGCAACACTTGAGAGTCCAACACACATATGAGAGTACATGTTTAGTGGCGCCAAGTCAAAGCTCCAAGTGCTCAAACCCTATATGACCCGGACAGGAAATTGACATTTTGACGTATGGCCCACAAAAATATGCAATTACGACAAGATAAATAAGCAGCTCTGTAGTAGCACTGAGTTCACCCTATTCATACAAAAGTGCGCTTGAAGCATCACAGAGTTTGGTCCCCCACCCACACGCCCACGTTCACTCCCACACCTTGGTCCCCACAATCAGGCCTTTTGTGAGGGCTTCAAGACTTGTGTGGAAAAGCGAGTATGGAAAGGAAAACAGTTAAATGAGAAATTCAAATGAAACATTTGAAAGGTTAGGTTTTGATATTAAAATCAGGTTTTTTTTTCCCCCTTCTTTGTCTAAACTTATATTGACATTATGGTGGAGGAAATACGCAGCACATTGTAGAATTGGAAAACTGATGGGCTTATCTGAGAACTGAGATCATGGCAGATATTAGTTCAGACAGTTGATTCATTCAACAGATAATTGTTTAAGGGGTATAACTTTTTAAAATGTTTCCCTTTGGTGCTGGTGACCCGCTCACTTTTATCAAGTCATTTTCATAAAATTCAAAGCCTTCATAAAGTACAGGGTGGAATTTGCCTTGATGCCTGCCTTTCCTGCAAGGGTGGACTGAAATCTCTCTGGCCTAACCAAAGTCTTTGTATGTACACGGGTTGAATCGACCCGCAGCCCACAGCCATCCTCCGGACAGAGCATACACGGGATTCCAGACCGGTCTGTCAGCGTGACAGAAGAGGTTATTGTGGGCAGACGCTACAACGCATCCATTCAGAGCCCAGCAGAACAAACAGCCATGCTAACATCCTGCCCGCACAGCCGGCCTTCAACATACATAGAGTAGTGACTGCCGCCCCTGTGTCAACACCATGCACAGCAATAGGATGACAATGTTGCGAGCCGGGGACCGTGCGACGTATGTTCCTCATGCACTACTCGCGCACGGAAAAGCGGTTCTCAAAAAGCAGGTAAGCAGTGCCTTAACACGTGACAAACGACAGAACAGATGATAACAATAATGATAGAACCTTAACCCAGGAATGGGTTAAGGTTGAAACACATGAAAATATAATGAAATGAAAATATTAACCAACAAACCGTCAAGTACAGTGTACAGTGCCACCCAATATCTAGATAGAAATGTAATTATCATATTATAAACTTGAAAGAAGGATGCCTTAAATCAATTAACGCTTTGATGTCATAGTTACAAAATGCAGCTTAGATTACAGCAGACAGATACTTGGCGATAAACAAATCACCACCACTATTCTATGCCTAGAGAGTTTACATCAACTGTGGTAAAGGCATTTTATATCCCCTGGATGCTAATGCCAAGTTAGCAATGAAAGAACTGTATGCTGCTATCCATGAACAACAAACTCCACACCTGGATGGAGTCTTCATTATTGCTGGAGACTTCAACCACTCCAAACTGAGGACTCCCCAGATGGTTTAATCAACTTAACTTAATAAACTTTAATCAGATAGCCTCCTGTCCCACTAGAGGAGGCAAAACCATGGACCTTGTGTATACAAACAATCCTGAAGCTTACAAAGCCACACAGACATTGATTCATATGCCTCCTCCATTCTGGATTACATCAACACATGCGTTGACAACATCATTACCCACAAACTGATAAGAACTTTCCCCAACCAGAAGCCTTGGATGAATAGAGAGGTCCGCCTTCTGCTGAGGGAAAGTGATGTGGTGTACAGATCTGGTGATGCAACAGCCTCCAGCTCATCCAGGGCTAAGCTGAAGAGGTGCATCAGGGAAGCCAAACACAATTACAAACTACAGATTTAGGAGCATTTTCTAAACAACTCTGACCCCCGCCGCATGTGGCAGGGCATCCTGGCCATCATGAACTGCACTGAACGTAACTTTATAACGTCATACTGTTACCTACCTCATACTGTTTATATATACCCATTACTCTGCACTTAATGTAACTTTATAACCTCATACTGTTACCTGTACATACCTCATACTGCTTATATATACCGACTACTCTGCACTTAATGTAACTTTATAACCTCATACTGTACATACCTGCTAACTGTACTACTTGCCAATTGCACTACTTTACATTTGATATGACTATTTGCACTTCTGGTTAGATGCTAAATTAAATGTTGTTGTCTCTGTGCTGCACTATGACAATGACAAAGTTGAATCTAATCTATAGGTCCTATGGGAGTTTTAGATTAACATGAAGTAAGTATGCATGTAATGGTCATAAGGATCACCAAAATAAGTACTGCTTTTTTATCATACTGCATTGCACAGTAGGGCCAAATCCATAGTGCCATTCCACTATCTAATAAACTAAACTTAAGAAATCCTAACCTGAAGCAACATGCCTGGGTCGTTAAAATGATGACGAAAATGAATGAGGCATTTTAATCGTGATGGAAATTGGAAACAAAACACATTGCACTGGGTTTATCCATGCAACCAACAGGGTCTACTTAATGGGATGTACAAATGAAAAGCTTTCGCATTCGAGTACCAATCCGTCATCAGAACCATCTTAATGCTCGGCACCCAAGGGCCCTGAAAAGAGCAGCTGTGATCCTGCGGCATTATAAAAGCAGACAGCATCGACGCTAAAGCTCAGTGTTAATCCCCTGATCCAATGTGCACTGAGACCTTTATCACACACTGCATCAGCCCCTGGCTGCAAGTGCTCCTGTTGCACTTAAGGCTTAAATCCCCAACTCACCGGTGCTCTCCACTCCATAGCAGAGCAACAGTTTTTTTCTTTTTTGAGGGGGGGGGCTTACATAGATACAAAGACGGAAAGAAAGCACCCTATTTCAACCAATGCTGATATAGAAAACATAGTAGATTATCGATTTGGAGCCATCAGTGTCTATAATTATATGTTTCAGATATTAGGTTTTGAGGTTTACAGGCTGATGCAGTCTATGTATGTGATAGGGGAGGGGGGGCAAAAGTGAAGTCTAAGTGGTCAATGTCTCTGATACAGAGCAGATTTTGGCACACAGATCCTTAGAGAAGATCTGTTCACAAATGGCAATTATGTACACGAGTCCTCACACCAGTGGCAAGCGGTCCATATAAGCTGCAAATGCAGCACATGCCCAGGCGTTTTGAAAGAGATAAGACAGAGATTTTGCACTTGTTTTTTCCTGCACGTATATCATTTTCGAACGATAACGATTACAGTTGTGCCGATGGGTTTTCAACGGTTCCTCGGCATATGGCTGGGAACGGGGAAATACTGCCCGGGATTCAGCATGTCGCACTCGCTCGGTTTAATCTCTCGCATTGGCGAGGGAGGGAGGGTGCGTGTTGGGAGAGCTGTATTTGACTCAATCAAATCAAGGCTGAAATCAAAGATGCTTTGTGGCAATACTTTTGGATGAGACCACAGATGTCTCCAACTTCGCCCAGCTGACTACAGTTTGGATTACTAAGGGGGGGGTGGCTGAGAAGCGATGATGTTAGCACTGACCGATCAGCTACTGCCTTAACATACCATGTTTTTGCAGCTGTAGACGCAATGGAATGCATACCCAAGCTTGTTAGTCAAACTTACAATGGAGCGTTGGTGATGTCTGGCCAGTGGCCACCTTAATGGTTTGCAGGCCAAGGTTAAGGAAAGGTACCCGTGTGTTAGCTTTGTGCATTGTTGTGCAAACATATTGAATAGGGATGGTCATGACTTTCAAATTTTGGATAGTTGTTAAATTATTTAAAAAAATTAAATAGTTTATGCGACTATCATCAAAATACAAGTGTTTTTTAAGTTAGAAAGATATTGGATATTAAAATAATGGTCGAATAGCTCCAGTGAATATCTAATAGTATTTTTGCTTGAAATGCCCATCCCTAGTGTTGTCACAAGCATGCAGTACAATCAAAGATTGCAATGTTTTTTTTGCAAATCTAAATGGTCTTGGTACATTTTTTACGTCTTCTGCGAAACGTACCTAGGCCTTGGATGACATTGTTAAGAGGCTATTCCCAAGAGCAGCCCCAACAAGGTGGAATTATACTTCCTGTTTGGTAAACAGCTAAAGACAATACCAATGCCTTAATTGAGCAATTTAATTCCATTAAAGACAACCCGCTCTGACTGGGACCAGGCATCAATTCTATCTGCAGGGGTATTTTTGCTCTACTTTCAAGATCTAAAATGGATCTTTCTCTTGGAGCTTTTGTCAGACATGTTCGCTCACACGGATGTACTTTAAATAGGGATGGGCACAGTTATTCGAATATTCAATTAATCAAAATGACGTGGATATTCGACTATAGCTGTAGATGTTTCCCTACAGTTAATTAAATATTACTCATTAGCCATATTAATTACATATTGTTCATTAAACATGTAAACCAATGCCAATTAAAATACGTAAAAAAGGAAAGAAAAAACACAGTTGCCAGTTGACATTTTTGAGGCTGTGCAAGGGGCAGTGCGAGGGTGCACGAGGCTGGGCAAGGCTGCACAAGGCACCACTGTGACAAGACGTGAGCAGTTGAGGGAGAGTGATTTTGAGCACTTATGGAGTTTGTAGAACCAGAATATAAGGTGCCCGCTTGCAAGACTACCGATGCCAGTGTCAAAATGAAATACCAAGAGTGTGTGAAAAAGTTGAAAATGGCCCTTCATCAGGCAGGAAAAATAGCCATCACCACCAACTCAAGGACAGCTCTCAAAACCGAATCATACATGACCATCACCTGCCACTACATCACTTCTGATTAGGAGACGACTTCTGTGTTGCAAACACGCAGCTTGGTCAAAAGGCACACAGCGCAAGTAGCAGCTCACTTACAAGCTGCTACTGAAGAGATGGGGCATACTGGACTAGGTGACAGCCTGTGTCCATGCCATGCCAGTAACATGCTGCTTGCTAATTGGTCACTCTGAGT
>JAOPHQ010000569.1:0-377500 GCA_030340625.1 Merluccius polli
CTCCAAGGCACATGAAAATGCCTTAGAAAACCATCAGTGGTGATAGTCACTGAGGTGAACTTGGCCTTCCCTTGTCCTTTCACAATAGCAGGGGAAGTAGAAGCTATGATTCCAAAATGTACTGGGGACTGCCATATAGTGTGCACATCAAGCAAGAACACACATGTATACACACACACACACACACACACACACATGCATACATACACACACACACACACACTAAACAAACACTGCACAACAAATTAAAAACAAATGACAGAGCTGCAGTTATACTAGCAGAGCAGCTGACCATAAACACACTGTGTTTCATGACAAGTAATTGCACTTCTACCCCTTTGGCTCCAGTGCACATTTTTTAGGCCTGAGGCACATTGAAATTGTCTACAAATTATTTCGGGACTTGTTCCTTTCGATTATATCACAAAGTTGTTAAATAGCCATAAAATGCTTGGTTTATGGATTTGATCAGCGTTCACGGCATGAGAATAGAATTTGCAGTGGAGCCATGAGTGGGCCTAATGGGCAAAACAGTGTAAACGGTCGCACAGCGGTAAATTGGGAGTAGATTTATGAACCCAGTGCTTATGGCTTGACAATACCAGAAACATTTGGGCTCTTTCCCATTTTTTCATGGAGTGGAATTGTCTTGATCTTTAATATCACACATTTTATTGCATGAGAATAACACTAATGGTTCCACGGGGATAGCTATAGTGATTTAAGGGGTTAAAAGTAAAAAAATAAAAAGAAAGACTGCATTTGGACATCCTTCCTGTGTTTTTTTCCTTTATTTTTTTGCATGATCCTCACTAACATCCCCCCCCCAAAGCTCTGGAATCGGTTAAGTCAGCCATTAGATTTGATTCCTCCATTTAACCCAACTCTCTCTGCGTTGAACAAAATTTAGTCACACAATTACATTGTAGAGACCATGTCTGGGTCTTTGCCAAGGGGGGAACTCAAATCACTCCTATTCTCAATAATTTGGTGAACTTTCAACTTTACTTCAAGGCTGACACACTTGGCTTATACAGGCTACTAATGATTCACCTTGTTACCCCAAAACACACTTTATTAAACTGTTATCAACCTTTCTTTATTTGTCTCAATTTCGTATTGGATTAGGTTTATAATCTTAATACAAAAGCCATATTTGTATACTGTAGTCACACTATCACCATATTTTGTTAACAAGATGGAGGCCTAGCCCTGTAACAGTAAACTGCAAGCTAGCACAAAAACTGTGAAGATCTATTTACATTGAACGCAATTGTTCGTTACACGTTTTTTGCATGTCAATAAAATAATACAAAATCATGGAGCTGTACACATCCATGATACAACACGATTTTCATTTTGCGAAAAGCTCTAGCAGTAATTTTAACCAACCAGTCAGGTATGCACTATGTCCTTGTCTTCACTCTTCAACGCGTCACTATCTCCAAGGTCATGATACTTGTTTTCCTTGGAAAAATGCAGCATAATGGAATTGTAATGTAAATTTTTTCTACGTTTATTTTCGCTGTTTCATGTCGTTTCTTTGTTACGCGTCAACTAAAGGGAGCTTAGTTAGCAAAACCTGTGGTGTCAGTGAACTGTGAGCGAACTGTGCTCTTCTAGCAGCAGTGAAGGGGTCAAAAGGCTATATGACCGAGTGGAAGAGACCTGCTTTCACCTTCCTGGCCTTCACAGTTAAATATGTTCTAGCTGTGTGTGTGTGTGTGTGTGTGTGTGTGTGTGTGTGTGTGTGTGTGTGTGTGTAGGGCATGCGGGGGGGGGGGGGGGGGGGGGGGGGGGTAGGGATCGACTGGAAGGTAGCAACCTTTTCCTTTCTCTTTTCCGCTGGTGTGAGGAGGAAGGCTGGGGAGGGGGAGGCAATGGGCTGTGTGGGTATGTGACTGTGTGTGTGTGTGTGTGTGTGAGTGTGTGGTGGGTTGAGGGGCGGTACGGAGGGCAGGGCGTCCCTTGTGTTGCCAGGTCCGTCCGTCTGTCTGTCAGTGCGCTCATCTGGGTGTCCTGGCCCAAACACCCCCCCCCCCCCCCCCCCTTATCCCTCTCCACACACACACACACATCCTTAGAGCCACCTCTGACTCACCTTCCCTCTTGTGGAAGTCGTTAACGTGTCATCGCTGCCAGGGACAGCGTCTACTGTTCACAGCTCCCTGTCCCAGCCGTGCCCCCCGGACTACCCTCTACTAAATCACCCCCCCCCCCCCCCCCCCCCCAAATTCCTCCTGCCCCTCGTTGTTCGGACAGTAGCAGTGAATGACATTTCCCTCCACGCCTCGGGGTAAAACTGAGGCCAGGTTTGTGTGTGTGTGTATGAAAGGTGTGTGTGTGTGTGTGTGTGTGTGTTTGGATTGTGCGTGTGTGCTTAGGTGCGTGCGTGTGGGGCCGGTGTACGTGTTGCTGTGTGTGTCTGTGTGTGTGCCAATTACATACAGCATTTCCTTTAATACAGTGCCTGCTGGACAACGCCCCCCCCCCCCCCCCCCCCCTCCATCCCATCATGCATCTCACTAGCTTAACCGTATCTGAAAGCTCATTAATAATCTTTATCTTTATCTATAGCATGAAAAGTGTACTTCACAAACCAGCATGCACGCACATGCACACACACACACACACACGTTCTAGTCTGTTTCATGTTTCATGTTTAAACTCCCTATTGACTAGGGATGCTCTCATAGCAACACTGGTGTTGGTATTGGTCCAATGCCAGATGATCTCCTGGATACAGAAATGTAGATATCAAGATACCTTCAAACATTTAACATCATAATAAAGAAGAGTTACTTCACCGTTTTAAGCTTTTGCATGTCTATTTTAACATTTTAAAAGCAGGGAGATGTATTATATGTCAATAGTTGTATTCCAATGACCTCAGACTACTGGTCCATATCTAATGTGTTGGGTGTGAAAGTAATGGGTTGGATTAGATTAATACTAGATTAGTACTACTCATTTATCAGCTACTTAAAATGTACTTCAATCAATAAACAATAGTCAATCGATAATAATAATAATGTTTTATTTTGTTATGTGTTCATTACTTGTCTTGTTGTCTTATCTTATCTTTATGTGTCATTATGGTTCTGCTCCTTTTATGTACCAGGGCATGGGTAGTAGACTAAACTAGTGAAGATAAGTCTGCTACCCGTGCCCTGGTACACAAGGAGCACACCTATAATTAGTGTTATGAGCGACACCTTTGTTTGTCCTACGATGACGGCTCTGTGAAAAGGGTCTATTGACCCCTGGATATATTAAAGATTTACGACTACTACTACTCACGACTCAATCAACGAATCAATTAAATCAATGGGATAAGACTGGTCTGTTCCCTGGCCTTAAGGCCGAGTACAAAGTACAGAGTGATCTCCGTAACTATACAGTGTGTTGTTCAGCCCAATGTCGGCTGTAAAATCTGCTGTTCCTGTTCCAGGTCTCAGTGGTGCAGAGAAGCCCATTGTTTTCAGCCAGAGTACAGTACTACCGCCCGACCACCACCCATCCGAACCTTGAGCAGGGACCAGCGTGTCCCTCCTGTGAGTGACCAGACAAGCCTAGTGTCACGTACGCCTTCCCCAGACCATCGCAAACAGCCCAGCTGCAGTGAAGTGCATCGGCGGTAGTGTGCATGTGTACTTTTGTGTACACAAACGGCATTGCCCAGGTCTTTTAGTAGGATTGTCGGTGTGTGTGTGTGTGTGTGTACGTGTCCCTGGCTGCTTAGGTATCTGATGATAGACTGATGAGTTCCTGGCTTGGAGAGAAACAGTGAGCAACAAGCTGGCCATCCTCTCAGCCAGGCACCTTCCCCTGGACAGACAGGATGAGTCACACACACACATTTATTATACACACACACACACACACACACACATTATACACTCACACAGGCAGCGGGAGAGAGTGAGAGAGAGAAGAAGAAACACAAGCACAAGTACACAAATAAATTACACTAATAAATAGACCTAATGGTATGCTAGCAACACGATATCCCCCCAAAGTAATGAAATTTTGATTGCTGAAGTAAAATAAGCCAAACGCTTATTTTAGGAGAGGAAAGTGGCAATAGCTTTGGTAACTTCCCTATAAGTATTTGAAATTCCATGTTTTTGGTGTTAAGAAACGCAGAGAAAACATGTGCTTGCTTGACACATGCGTGTGTGCATGCGCATACACGGCATGGGCTCCTCATGCAGGTTTTACAGAAATGCGGAACATCCTTGGATATTCTTATTTTACTCCACGCAGGGAAATGTACACATTTGCTGATGGCCATTGACTATTATTATATTTAAAAGTAATTTATCCTGCTACATTTACCAGAACACATACATAGCAGAGGGGTGGACACTGTGGAAGAAGCCATCTTGCTCTTTCAGAACACTTTAAAAAGGCAATTTGTCTCCTGTAATGAGTAATTCCATCTCATAAGAATGTGTTAACAATTATGAATCAGGTCATTCAAGGTTTTAAAGAGGATAAGTTGGGTGGTACTAGTTAGCATAGGTACACAGTATCAAGAGAGTAAGATGTACAATTGAGTACATGTTAGAATATGATTTCAACATCTCTAGACTCTGCCCAACATCTGCACCTCATCTGTCACCTTTTAAAATACAAGTATTTCAAAAGATTCTTAAAAACTTTTATTTAATTAGTTTTTTCTTCACTCATTCCAGGTCATGGCCACTGCTGCTGTTAGGCACAAGCACACTCTCACTGTAGGTCACATACACTGCTCAGTATTTTTAGCCATTTAGCAAGAGATGTCTACTAGGGAGGGACCTTGTCTTCTAGGGACAGGGTCTAGGGTCTTCTGGGGACCAGTTGTTCTTCTGAGGACCAGCTGTTGAGGACACTGTCTTCTGAGGAATAGGTGTTTTAAGGACACTATCTTCTGGGGATGTTCTAGGGATGCATGTTTACTGGGGACCTTGTCTTCTAGGGACGCTGTCTTCTGGGGACCAGGTGTTGTAGGAATGCATGTGTTGCGGGGACCATGTGTTCTAGGGATACATGTTTTCTGGGGACCGTGTCTTCTGGGGACCGCTCCTGTTGGAAAGAAATAGGCCACTGTAAACTGACTAACTTGATGGGAGTCCCTAGGAAGATCAAGGAGCTAGCTAGCTTTGACCCAGGAGTAACTAATCATCTGCTCCGTGAGGACCTGGAGAAATATTGGGGTCTGGCTGTGATTCTGCTGTGCTGTGCTAACCCTTACCATAACCCTGTGCTAATCCATCCAATCAATGTAAATACCAATGTGTGAATAAGTAATTCCCTTTAGACCCTGCACACCCTGCACATCAAAGTGGACTTTCTAGAACAGATGTTGACAATCGTGACTGAAGACTCTAGCCATCATCTACATGCGTATACCCATGTGAGGTCTAGTTAAGATCATTAATACTTTTGTCAGTGCAAAGTGTTGAATGCATACAATGATTTAACAAATTGTTCTTTTGATTGGATATGGCTGGAACCTAACAATGTAAAGTGTCTTCCTGCAGACCTAGCATGTTAACGGTTAATAAAATCTGGCCAATCTAAAGCATTAACTTTTAGTAAAAGCTACTAGTAGTAGCACCACAACTACAAATAATAAAGCTGCAAGCAACATGGTACCAGGATCAGGACAAAGATGTATTTATTTCTGTCCTCAAGGGGGTGCATGTTAAGCATCAAGATGATAGGATTATGCCAAACAAGTTTACCAAGAAATACAAACAATGCAAAAGTTAACCAACCGGCAAAAAACTACAAATGGGCCCTTCAAACTAAATGTATTTTAGATTTCATTCAGAACACAATGTTTTGGTGCTGTTTTCTATTCCTGGTGTTGGAAGACAGGGTCCAAGCTCATGCTGTATCCCAGCAGCAACACACTCACACTCCAAACAACAGACACCTTGCTCATGACACACCACTTTGACTGCCTCTACAGGAACACAGGACACATTGTGGACTTCATATAAACACAATGATTTCAGCAGCTAAAGACATGAATTACACACAAAGCATTCCATAAGTTATAGTTAGCTCAGAAAACACATGTTGCATTTTAAATTTTGCAAAGCTCAGTTTTGGACTTCCAATGAAGTATGTTGATACAAACAAAAGGCCAACAAAACAGTGAAGCTCTTTAAAGCTGCTGTACATAAGATATGAGAGTTGTAAAGAGAGTAGAAAGGCCAAGCTTTGGAAAGTAATCAACCCCTCCCCCTCTAGTTTTTTCTGCCATTCACACAATTGTGGTAGAGCTATGATAACGCTGTGTGCACCTATGTGAAGACAGGCAAGATGGATTCCCTGAAGATTGGAAATTGGCAGGGAGTGGTCTAAAATCAAAATTATCTCATACAGAGACAGCCACAGTCAACCAGACCAGATATTCTCAGAGAACGTATGAACGTTTTTAGCAGCTACTGTATTTCAAACTTGAAATGATGCCAGAAGATACCAAAAAGCTCTACCTACAAATAATAACGGGTTGGTAATTTAATAAACATGAATAGAACAGGTAGCGATCTTTCACCCACTAAAGCACCTGTGTGATTTTTCTTCGGGTGAGTAGCGCTAGTCCTGCTGTGCAATTTCATCAAAACTTTGCACAATGTTCAAACCACCTATTTGCTTTATGAAAATTGGAAGTAAGCCTACTCTCATACTTTAGAAGGCGTGTGTTTGTAAACATTAAGACTATATTTAAGCTCTGCCATAACCGAGTCAGACCGATGAGTGGATCCGAAAGCCAATAATGACGGTAAAGCACCCTCGAGTGTAATATTGAGATTATACGGTTACCAACAAATAAAATATATAATCAGAATGTATTCATATTGTGGGGCTCTCAAAATAAAAAAAACATTTTTGCTAGTGTTATCTCCATTTTCTTGGAAATACATGGGGTCTGACTAATATCTGGAAAACAAACAGACACACCCGTAGACTCCTACGTAATGAAACCTAGTTTCCTACTCCAGCAAGTAGGCCGACCCATACACCTTACGACCTAGCAACAGAGGAGCTTTCTAGGCACTGTTGAGTTAATTTGATTGTGTTGATTATATATTTTATTTTGTTGGCAAAGGTTGTATAATCGAGGGTGTGCTTTACTGTCATTATTGGCACTTCAGTGGTGCTTACAGAACTCGGTCCTGACTATTGCACTATTGTACTATTGTACCTGACTATGACTATTGTACGGTCCTCAATATTGTAGGCTACTGTTTAGCTTTAGCTCTACTCCTATTGTGGCAGTTACAATGATGCCATGGAAATATGTATAGTTCTTCTAATCAATGGCAAAGTAATATTTGTAGTGATGAGGGAGCTCGGCTAGGTGTGTGGTCATCAATCAGATTGCAGATTCGGAACTACCCGTTGTATAATGTTAGGTAGTAAAGTAAAAGTTAGATACAAAATATATTTGAACTCAAATAAGGACACTGGGTTATATGGTCATATGCTCCCCTGTAGAACATGTGTACCAAATGTGGTAAGGCATTTGGTTGCAAAGGCATAAGGTTGCAAATAAATTGGATATAGCAGATGACATTTTCAAACTCAAACTCCTCCCAGAGTATTTCACAATCAGCATTAAACTTGGTATGTAGCATCAACAAAGAGACTTCTTCAGATGTATATTGTTGATCGATCAAATTAATAAGAAGTGTTATTACTTGATAGGCCACTCCCCCAAAATGTAACCATGGCAACATAATATTAAATTACTGACTATATGCCTGCCAAGTTCCATGTCTCTAGCATAAACCAACTCATGGGATATTGACCAAAGGCAGGAAGCTAAACTAAAATAATACCTACAAACACGATAGGGTTACCAGGAACTTCGATCCTCATACCGTACCCTTAATTAATATGGCAGTAATAATAATAATCATGTTTCTCCCAGACAATAAACCAAGCAACTACAGTAAAAAATATTTTATTTAGAAAATGACTATTCATTTGAAAATAAGTTTGAGAAATCCAGTGATATAGGTAAATAATCAATTGGGTTAAAGTGCAAAAATACAATTAGATATATCTGTACAAAAATAACATTGGAATGTGATACTACAAAAGGAGGAAAAGGTTGGCTATGCAAACATGGCTTGAATCATATGAAGAAAAAAAACATTGCAAAAGAGATGGACTGTCCCTTTTTATGACATCATTAGATTAAAGGTGTCAGTCTTAGTGAGCAGCCATAATAGATCTATTTATTCTCTTCTTGTTGAGCGTTGATATTTCACATTCGCTAGATCTGTTGTATCCTATGCGAGTTTAGGCTTATAAAACGTATTTACTACCCCCCTGCATTTAAGTTTTTAACTGAGAACGGAAGCACTGCACATCATAAATACCCTCTACAGACAGTCCTAAGTGAACAAAAAACATACATGTATGTATATATATATTTAAATATATATACATATATATATATATACATGTATATGTCTATGTATATTTGGCTGGTGATACATTTCTTCCTGGAACAATCTTCCCATGTTCTACAAAACACCGCAATAAAGAGAGATGTGTCCCCTGGTTGAGATGATGAAAGTATTTGGTTGTGGTATAGATAAAAGATAGCAGTTCTCTTTGTATTCATTTGGTTTTCCAGTGTCCCTGTCTTTAGAAAAAAAAAAGCAGAATAAAAAAACTCATTTGATCTTGGCTGGCTTTAGTTCCTTGACTTGCATGTGCAGCGTCTTGTGCACGGCCAGAGTCCTTGACTGGCAGAATCCTTTACCACACTCCTGGCATTTAAACGGCTTCTCTTTCGAGTGAATGTACCTGAAGTGGGGGGGGGGGGGGCAAAAAAAGCTGTCAGTGATTTAAAATAACATTGTTTAACCCACCCCCCCCCCCCAGCACAACACAACCCCTTGTCACCCCCGCCCACCCCCAACACACACACACACAAACACACACACACACACACACACACACAGACACACACAGACTTTCATTGATCTTCTGACTTTTCACACCTCACTCACACCTACCGTTGCACCTTCTGATGGCACATCAACCAAGTCTAAACACACACACACACACACATGCACCTTCGTAATACACACACACGGTCTTAATGCACACACACACACACTAACGCACACCGTTATAACGCACATACACCATCTTAATACACAAACACTACTGAAAATACTCTAGTTGCTCTACAAAGAGCAACTAGGACAAAGCATAAATACGGGCGAACAGTGAGATAAAACACCTTCCTAGTACCATGAATAATGTTAGTTACTAAAGTTACCCATTGGCCTTCGACTAATGAGTGAAAAGGTCAGCATGCGGGCTGGGCTGTCTCTTACCGGTGGTCTCGGAGGTGGTCCTGCCTCCGGAAGGCCTTGTGGCAGATGTCGCAGGTGTAGGGCCTCTCGTCTGTGTGCGTGCGCTCGTGGATCAGCAGGTTGTAGGACTTGGTAAAATGGCGGCCACAGAACTTGCACACAAACTCCTTCTTGGTCTTGGAGGGCAGCCGGCCGCGGGCAGGCTTGCGCTCCGGCGAGGATGACGACGTCAGCTTGGCCACGTCCAGCAGGCAGCCCAGCCCTGCCACCACCCCTCGCTTCTGGGGCGCGTTCTGTAGTGCTGCTGCCGCTGCCGCCGCGGCCGCCCCCGCTACACTCAGGTCCTCTGCCTTCAACGGGTCCTCCTGGGTGGCGGCGGCGGCCAGGTTGGCAAAGTCAAAGCGGGGCTTGCTCTTGGAGCTGTGCAGAGTGGCCGTGGCCCCCAACGCCGGGTCCTGCAGCTTGGGCTGCAGCAGGTGGGGGAAGATGGGGATGGCGGTGGAGGCCATGGCGGCAGAGAAGTGGGCAGGCAGCTTGGCGATGGTGCAGCGCGGCAGGCCCAGCGGGGGGTAGCCCAGTGTCCACTGGTGGAGGTGGATGGCGTGCAGCGCGCTGAAGTTGTAGAGGCCCGGGAAGTGGTCGGCGGAGGAGGGCAGGTGAAGGCCCGTAGTGGAGGTCTGCAGCAGAGAGTAGTTGGCCAGCTGGGCCAGAGAGGGGTGCAGGGGGACTGGAGCTGGGAGGGTCTTGCTGCCCATAGCTGCTGCTGCTGCTGCTGCTGCAGTCACCTGGACGTTCCTGCTAGAGAGAGAGAGAGAGAGAGAGAGAGAGAGAGAGAGAGAGAGAGAGAGTGAAAGAGAGAGAGAGAGCAGATTAGTTTCATACTGTTTTATGTGTACAGATGATGGATCTTTTGGGCCTGTCATCTATTGTTAAATCAATATCTTAATGATCCTACGTACATGCACACACACACGCATGTGAAGTAAAGTAAAAGTAAAAGCTATGTGAAGTAAAAGCTATGATTCCAAAATGTACTGGGGACATATAGTTTTCATCAAGCAAGAACACACACACACACACACACACACACTACAAATGAACACATCTAATCTAATCTTGAATCCAATACACATCAAGTACACATCTTGACAATAGTGTTGAATGGGCCCTCAGTTATTAGTAACAGTAAAGCGGCGCATGTTAATGGCCCCTGTATAGTCAGGTAAATCCTATAGTCCTACAACTACGGCGTGTAGGCCTACTTATCAAGAATGCAACACTCTTTCTTCTGCATGTTTGATTGACAGAACAGAAACTTCAAATACCAACCCAGTCAACACCTCATGGTAAAAAAAAATTTGAATTCCCATAACTAGGCTCTGAGGCAGTATGGCAGTCGACTATATGTTTCACGTCAAAATGACAATGTAAATATTTAATTTTAGAATAGTTATGAATGTTTGTTGTTAATACAATCTAGTCCACTAGATTATATTACAGTTCATACTGGTAAGTAATACAGTAACGAGTAATGAGAATGTTGTTCAGACTAATCATAGTCATCATTTCGACAACCAAACTCCTCACTCCTGTTCAGAGTCATAAGATGGTTACATTTCTGTATATCCGTATCCTTGCCAATACACATCTCAGATGTGTGTGTGTGTGTGTGCACGCATGCGTGCGTGCATGTGTGTGTGTGTGCGCACAGAAGAAAAATGCACAGAAGCAAAACGTGTCAGTGAAGGTGAACGCAAAACAATTGGCAGCTTCATGACATACGTCAAGAGAGAGTGAGAGAGAGAGAGAGAGAGAGAGAGAGAGAGAGAGAGAGAGAGAGAGAGAGAGAGAGAGAGAAGACAGTGGTGCGCTGTGTTTGGTGTGGGTGTTTCCTCTTCCCTAAAACATGCCCGGGGCTGTTGGAGAGCAGGTAAACAGAATGACAGCATTCAGACGCAGAAATACCAGAGAGCTGTTAAATCAAGTTTGATAAGTAGGAATAACAATAGACAATAATGTATCTTTGTATCCAGACTGACTGTGACAGACAGGATCCATTGCAGGCAAGTTACTCCATCTTGGCACATCTGACAGAACTGGAGATAGTTTGTTTTTTTTCTTTCTTTTCTTTTTTTTTCTTTCGAGCCTGACCTGAAACATGAGTTTAGACAAGAGTCCTCACATATTGTTCTCCTCTGATGAGAATATAACAACATATATCTTGGGAATATCTGCAGTGTTTTGTTGTGCAATGTTTGAATCAATCATTTAAAGATATATCGAAGACATGCCAACGGCTGAACATGAAGCAGGGGATAACTTCAATCATAATAATATGTCATAGTGGCCCATCTAATCATTTTTCAGACATGAGAGAAATACTTTTTTTCCCCTAAAACTGAACTTCTACATGATTGTCCACAGAGGATAAATGTTACCTTAATTCCAGTCACTGTATAAATATATTGTTTAAATACTTTAGGCCTATGAACCCATGTTTGAAGTGACCAAAGAAAAAATTGGATAAATTAATCCATTCATTAAAACCATTAGAATTTGTCCAAGAGCACAAAGATGTAAAATCATGAAGTCTGAACAAAAAAAAAAAAAACACAACTGTGGAAGTTAAGCTGAAAAAGACCCCTGCAGTGTGTTCTGTTCTGATCATGACGCAGAAGTAATTGACTTTTACTTAGGAGGTCATTAGTGGAGATAAGCACTTGCTCCTGAGCCGTCTCATATCCTTAACCCTTTGATGTGTCTGCATACCAATGGCCACATATGTCAAAACAGCGATGTGGCCCTGCTCTTTGGTCGGCCCTGTTACATTTAACGCCTTCAGAGAGAGGCCTGTCCGCACTCTGCTCCGTGGAGGAGGTGTGTAAAGGTGAAGCACCTCGGAAGCAGGCATGATCAAATTAGGTCGACGCGTGACACGAGCTTGGCGAAGACATTTCACATGTATAAGCATCCTAATATAAAGAGTTATAGGCAATAAAACGAAGTCATATATTTGGACACCATTTATCTGATATTTTCGCTGGCCCCCCATATGCGTGGACGAGACCTATGAAACGATGTCTATGTTATAGCAGCTCCTCCCCACAAACTGAGCCAAACGCGCTTCGTTCACCTCACATTATTCTTATTTAAAAAAATAAAAACATTAGTGCAGTGTCTGTTCAAAACGGGCCGACCGCTTGGCCTCCGGTGTTGCTGTATTTTCCAAGAACCGCTCATCCAACCAAACTTCACCCTCTTCACACTGCGCTGCCCTGGGACCCCAGGATGAACGGTTGTGGAGAAAGTCGAAGCACAGACGGACAGACAGCCAGACATACATACATACATACATACATACATACATACATACATACATACTCCTTCCATTTTAGTGAGATAACAAGACATTGCTGTGTGTGTGTGTGTGTGTGTGTGTGTGTGTGTGTGTGTGTGTGTGTGTGTGTGTGTGTGTGTGTGTGTGTGTGTGTGTTTTATCATGCCGTTGGTTGGGGTTGCAGGCCGACAGCCAGGATCAGACTCAAAGGCCGTGCTATTGAGCAGGAGCTGATCTCCACTGAGATGATGAATAAAGGCCAAAGGGTTTCACTTATCACACCTGGCTTCCTCCCTCTCTCTCTCTCTCTCTCTCTCTCTCTCTCTCTCTCTCTCTCTCTCTCTCTCTCTCTCTCTCTCCTCTGCATCACACTCTACATAGAGCTGCATGACCTACTTCAATTAAGCCACTGCAATTGAGTATAAATTAGTTACTTTAGGGCCTTCAACAGGCGTGTGGTAAATTGACATGTGGAGCTAACATAGCGTAAAGATTGTGTTCAAGATGTTGAATGGCAGCCGGTGTATTAACTCTGCAGGGGTGTCTAACGGGATGTGTATTGGCGGAGTTCAGAGTGCTTCCCTTCGTTAAAACTTGCGGCAATTAGTGAAAGCTTTCTGGGATCTTTTGTTCAGTGAATTGAGCCTGCAGGCCCGTACAGGACATCTGTAATCCAGGGCGAGTATGCAAAGGTTTGGAGACAAAGTTGGGGTGTTTTTGGCTTTAAAAAAAAAAAAAAGAAGAGATAACGCATGAGGAAAATACGTTTTAAAATTGAGTTTTTAAAGTCAATGGAAGGATATGAGGAGATATGTTAGGAAGCATGTGAAAAAAATGCTGCCGTTTAAACTATGATGAAAACTATATTTTGTATATGAAAATGCGTTACACGATTAGGCTATAATAGTAGTAGGCCTAGATTAAAAATGTAAATTAATAAATCGTCAAACTGGAATTCAAAGGAAGGAGTATTTTAAGACCGAATGACTTCTTTAGACCAAATTTGATTGACCTCTCATGTTGAATTTTTACTTACAAGCCAAACATAACTAAACAGATTAAAGGGTGGTTGAATAGGTTTAAATAAAATAAAAAATAGATATGAACTACCGTTGCATTGTGCATTTCATGGCAGGAACATGCGTATTTTAGAGAAACTTTCCAGTGCACAAAAATAAAACTAAATACAGATCAACATGATATTGTTTCATGTGTAGGGCCTATACCGTGCACGGTCGAGGCGCTCGCATCTGGAAGATCTCACACCTGTTGCAGGACACATTCAGTCTTACCTGTCCGCTGGATTAATTCAGTAGCCTGAGTCATAATCTCATAATGCATATTAGGCCTATAGCTAATATTAAAGATTGTCCAGAATGCAAATCCAAAACAGGTAAAATAAAAGGACACATTTCACAAACCCGTGAAACCCTGACATCGCGACTATCTTCGCGATGTCAGGGTTTACATCTCTCTAACACGAATGTTTTAGGCGATTAGCCATTTCGACAACTTTTTTTCTTTTTTTTTTTACTTCATATCCCAACAGATGATATTTAAGTAAGCAAAAAAAATTCTCCTTACCAAAAAAAAATAATGACCAGGATGTCTTTGCAAAGTTAGGCGTCCCGTTGAAAAGTTTCAATGGCTTTGGTAGGTTTCTGAACTGCTTCGGCACGCTTTCTGTTTCAGACCGGGACAGACGTGTGCATGACCGGTCCGACGGGACTGCAGAGTATATCACAGATAGACGTACAAGTAGGACTACGGACCACTGCGTTGCGCGCAGTAGAGGGACGACCTCAAATCTGTTATGCGGTCAGGACTCAAACCTCCTCTTTAATGCAACCAAAGCCCTACACCCACATGCGCGTCACTCCGCCAGCCCCCACAGGCTACGCTTTCTGCAGGGATCTCCTGGTTGCTCCGCGCCATACGATCCTTTATAGTTGACTTCTCTAGTAATGCAAATGGATAAGCCATCTTCGGTTTACGCGCCACATGTTTTAGGCCTATAAAACAACCTCAGTCAGATTGGCTGTTTACATATCCAAATGTCTTGCGGTCTCTGATCAAACACACACACACACACACACACAAACTCACACACACACACACACACACACACACACACACACACACACACACACACACACACACACACACACACACACACACACACACACACACACACACACACGGATATTTTATTCTATACCACAGCACTGGTAGGCTAACGAGGAGAGCGGCGTCGGACTCTGTGATTTAAAACAATAGGCTATATTATTATAGTAGATCATATTATTATATTAATTAAACTATGATAATAACATTACAATATTAATACATTAATAATGTAGTATAATTATGGGTTGTGTATATGTATTATGTGTCATTATTTATTAATTATTATTAGTAGGCCTATTATTATCAGTTATTCCTATTATTAGAAGTATAGGCCTCGTAATTGGAGTATATTAGAATTATTGTTTAGTAACAGTGGTGTAGGCTACAATTGGTGTAGGCCTACTTCTTAATAATAATAATAATAGCCTAATAATAATAATAATTATTATTATTATTATTATTTGAATTTATTGAAGTGATCTGTAAGGAAAATATATAGCACATTATAATTATAATACTTTTTTTAGGAATCATTTTTAGTAATCATTAGGCCTGCATAACCAAACCTAAAAGTTGGGTGTTAGGCTTGGCCTATTTATGATGC
Organism: Merluccius polli; assembly: GCA_030340625.1. Taxonomy (NCBI): domain Eukaryota; kingdom Metazoa; phylum Chordata; class Actinopteri; order Gadiformes; family Merlucciidae; genus Merluccius; species Merluccius polli. The sequence continues at coordinate 15,407 of JAOPHQ010000569.1, forward strand.
CATATAGGTCCACTGTTTGACTCGAGGGATGTTTTGAGAGCTGGGCCGTTGTAATATTTCAACCTCACAGCTGCCCTTCAGGTCTGTTAAGGCCTATATCTGCCCCCTATTGGCGAAATGCCTTTTCAACCCGATTTGAACCGTTTTTCATTCATCTCAACTGTTGGGATGTCGGCATCGCATTACTGTAAACCACTTGTCCTCAAGGGTTACACTCGGACTATGCAATGGGCCTACACAAACATACCTTTTCGATAGCTCTGTGATTATTTGTGTGTTTAAGCACAACTGCGATTTCAGTCATGGAGAGCCCTGGTCATAAAGCAAACCAATATGCTTCTGCAAACTAGGTGGGAGTCTGCAAACCATTCGACTGACAATATTTAAGGGGATTACATTGGCGGAACTATTATTATTTTATGAGAAAACCTGCCAGAATATGTTAACACTGACTGGATGTGAGTAGGCTACCCGACCAAGTTTTATGAGCGCAACCATAAGTGAATCATAGATGTTGCCACAGAAGCCTGTCAGCGTGTGTGTGTCTGTGTGTGCGTGTGCGTGCGTGTAGTCAAAACACTGGGCAACGGAAAACTATCTGTCCAGAATAGTCTTACTAATGTAGGCCTAGATTGTTAGGATATTGTTAGATAGGCTATATATATATATATATATATATATATATATATATATAGAGAGAGAGAGAGAGAGAGAGAGAGACCTAATAAAGGCCTACACGATTGCATAACCCCGCATGCATACGGATCTACCCTTTGAAGGTAGCCTAAGCGAAAAAGGTAGAAACACGTGGTCACGCCCACATCAATTCCCGCCTCGAACGGTCCGTCAAGAAGATGACCGCTGGTCCCGCTCTGAAACCATGTTTGCACTGTGTAAACATGGGTTCAGAGCGGGACCAGCGGTCATCTTGGTGTGTAAATTGCACACCATTACACGTGTTGGAAAAGCTACTTACGCCACGCCAGCTAGGCCTTTTAATAGGCCAAACATTATAACCCACAACCATATTGTCCGCAACCTGCAGGACGTTGAGAAAGTAGGGCAAGAAAAAAGAGAGGATTGTACAGGAGGATGTAGTGTAGCGGCTCGACTCCCTCCCATCTGAAAGGCATTGGGTTCAATCCTCCATGTCCTTAACCTACGGCATCATTGATCAAGATGCCTAATCCCATGGGCCTACTTAGTCAAAAAGAATAGAAAAGCAAAAAGTAATGTTTAGGTGTTCGCTTGAATATTTGTTTGTAATGTGACTTGATTTTAACAGCTTATATCCATAATCTTTCAGAATCGCCAAAAGCATATAGCCTAAATAAAACTGATGCTTCTTCGTCTTGTGACAATTCAAAATTATCAATAGGCCTATGGTTTCTAGTCAATACATGGCCTATGACAATAGTAGATGATGAGGCTCGACAGTTATGGTTTTCTACAAATGATGACAGAAAAACACAATAATTACAATACAGTTACCCAATATATAACATCACACTTAACAATTAGGTACCTAACAAAAAAATAATATTAGTAGGCTATTCTAACCAAGGGAGTGAGGGGTAGGCCTACCACTGCTGAAATTATTATATATTAGGCTACTATTACTACTTATTACTATATTAAGTAGTACTACTACATAACAGAGAAACATTAATTTAACAATTACATAACATAAGAAATTCAACATTCTAGATTAGGTTATAACGGTTTTGAATTTCCTTAAGAGATACAATGAACAAATCATGTGCACTGTGCACTTACAATTATAGCATTTACCAAGATATACTGGCCATTCAATCACATTTGATCTACAAATAACCATTAAAGTACAGCAACATATAAAGAAAGCAATAGTAAAGTCACTTATCACGCACAACCATAGGTGTGTATCTGAATCACAGGGACAGAGGGCCGTCACATGTGGATCATATTGCTGCCAGACAGAACAAAGGAAACAGGCAGTACATATAGAGTAGACCTTTGCTTAGAAGTGAGTGAGATCAGGTGAGAATTAGGGCTGGTTAAAAATAATTGATTTATCGATTTTGGATCAATTTCATTTTAATTTTGCAATATCGATTCATAGGGCATGAGATCGATTTTTCCCCATGAAGTTAACCCCAGTAGTCTCGTGCGTGATGCAGCAGTGGCGCGTTTACGTCCAGTTAACATTCATTTATTCATTAATTCAAGCGCACAACGCGCAAGATGCCTGACACAGGTAAAACTCCGATAAACAAACCGTCCCAACTTAAGTCTGACGTCTGGAACCATTTTGGATTTAAAACAACAAAGGACAAAGAGGATAAAAGCTAAAGGCCGCAGTATACTCGCCGTTCCCAAGCTGTCGCGCGCCATTGTGACGTCAAAATGACGTAGATCTCGCCGGCGCGACAGGATTTTGGCCCGTTCGCGCCGTGTCGCGCACCTCTCTTTTTTTTTTCAGCGGCGCGCGACAAAGCGGAAACAAACACGGACGAGTTCGAAGGCACATTGTAATGCGCCTTATTGCTAAGGCTTCTTTCTTTATAAGTTCTGTTTTATTGTGTGGTGTAGGCCTATATTCTTTGGCTAATAAACCGTGGTTTTACGTAAGCGCTGTCTACTGTTGTTGTGGTCAAAGACGAGTGGAATTACGTGGCTGAAAAACTATCTCAAAGCGGCATTAAGTTATAAAATAAAAGTATATAAGATAATCACTAAGTTATTAAGATGAATGCTTACAAACACTATTCATATGAGAACTGCTGCCATACACTAGAATGTTGATGGCTGACCAGGTGGGGCAGTGATGTAGAATAATAGCAGTGTAAAGTAATAGACATAATGCTGTATACTGAGAGACATCCCGGTGAACTATTCTAATTAAGACACAGGGGTGCCAGTATTAGCATATCTCTTCTTCTACTGCGTAGAAATAGCAGAGTCGGTAGCCTTTCCTCAGTGGCGCCACCTCTGTTCAGGAGAAGACTGCAACTACTGTCGCGGCCACCAGCGCGAGTATAAATAGTTACCGTGCTCCTGTGACGTCACATTGTCGCGCGACAGCTTGGGAACGGCGAGTATACTGCGGCCTTAAGTAGTTTGCAAGATCTGCTAAGCGGAGCTCAGTTACTGTAGAAATACTACAAACCTCAGAAACCACTTGACAAGGTATCACACTACGCTAACGTTAGCTTCCGACAACAAGCCGTCCGGGGCAAAACAAAAGAAACTGATGGAATCACTAACATTACCCGCCGATTCTCCGCGGGTCATAAAGATAACAGAGGCCATCGCAACTTTTGTTTGCAATTTGCGCCTGTACTCAGTAGTGGAAAATGAAGGCTTCAAGTGGCTCGTTCAGGTGCTCGATCCACACTATGTTATGGTGCAACGTAAACATCTGACTGACAGTTATCCCCATGATGTATATATGTGTGAAAAACGACATCCGTCCAATTTAAACTGTCCTTTTGTTTTATTTATTTTGTAAAACAGTTGAGCCATTTTCATTATTTAAGAGCAGATTGAATTGAATCGAATTGTGATTAATCGATTCAGGACCTTATGAATCGAAATCGAATCGATTTAGGAAATTGGCCATAATACCCAGCCCTAGTGAGAATAGCTGGATCCACACCACGGAAGTAGGCAGAGGGTTGCTAGGTAGTATGGCTCTATTCTACAGCCGCCCCCAAATCCTATAGGGATTGGCACTCCCAAGAGTCATACTAGGAAGTGTGATCTGAGGGGGTCATCAGGGATTGCAGGAAGCTTAACCAGCCGGGAAACTGGGCGGACATAGGACTTATTCCCTACCATCACTTCAGCCGTCCTGACATGGCCATCCTTACTTGGCAACACCTTTATAATGCGACCAACAAACCATAGAGCCCTCAGGAGTTGCGGATCCATGATCATAACAACTGTATTAACTTGTATATCCTCCTTGTGGGTTTGCCACTTCTGCCTGCCTTGAACATGGGGAAGATAACGCTTGATGAAATGAGACCAGAAGTGACCAGAAGTCGGCCAACACTTGGCTATGATGCCACTGCCGGTGACTGAGGAGTTCAGAGGTCGGAAGAGACCAGAGGCAGAGAGGAGTCTCGCCGCCCCATCAGAAGAAGATTGGGGTCACAGGGTCAGGATCTGCAATATCCACGGAGACATAGCCAAGAGTCTTGGAGTTGAGGATATTTTCAACCTCTATCAACAGAGTGTACAGGACTTCTGCAGTGACTAGTTTGGCACAGAGGTAGCCATGCAAGGCCTGTTTGACAGAAATAATTTCCCATTCCCAGATTCCTCATATATGAGAGGCATGTGGGGGGTTGAAACGAAATCAAGTCCTTTGTTTCTCAAGTAGAACTTGGAGGGATGGACTAAGTGCTGTTAAAGCCTCCCTTTCAGTGTGACATCCAAGCTTAAAATTATATAGTCTAAAACAATCCATTCCAGTTGAATAAAAGCAGGTTTGCGCAGCTGGAGACGAGTTATTGGAAGGTCTGCCATCCTAGGAACAACTGGCTTTGCATGCCACCATTGGCACTGAACACAACCACGTTGGTATTTCCTTATTGCCTCTCTCCCTCTCAAACTCCAGAACCGCCTCGGAGCTCAGCGTATAACCTTTCACGACCAGGGTGTTTCAACCTTTCATCATACTCCTGAATGAGCAGCTTAGACACTGGATGTTTGGGCTCGAGGACAATGGGATGAATGGCATCAGCTTCCGATTCACTCTGCCGCGGCCTTCCTCCAGCACAAATAAGGAGAGTGTCTGGACAGACTTCTGGTTAAAGGGTGAGTAGATGACTGGTTGACAGTAGGGGTCTCTGAGCCTTGAGATGGGCACAATCTTCTCCAAAGATATCTCTGTCTGTGCCTGTCTCACAGCCGCTGAATCAGGACCTTCGCTTTGGTGGTGTAAGGGATAAGGTACCCTATGGGGTCATAAAGGCTGGCAAGGACATGGTAAACTGGTGGTACTGCATTGTTGTGGTGGATGATTCTGTTGCCTGACCTCTCTAACCAAGGCAATCTGTTTGGCAGTTCCACTGGAGCCCAATAGTACATTATGTGGGGAGCATAGTGTTTTTGGAGAGCCAGAACTTGCTGTTCTCAGATCTTGCATCATGTGGTAAGTGCCTGATGACCATTAGGTCATTACTGGCCCACTGACAAATGTTGAAACCTCCAGAAGACAGAATTGACCTCAGCTGATCAAGAGTTTGTTGGGCCTGTGGGGAAGCTTTGAAGGCAGTTGTCAATGTAGAATCCACTTTGCACTGAATGACACACTGGATCATTCGGCTGAGTATGACTTTCAATGTGCCTTTGAAGGGTTATCCCATCTAGGTTGGCAACGGGACTCCATCTTCAGCAGGGGGTGCTACAGCTCCTCTGGAGGAGGGCAAGGATCTGGCTGTAAGGGAAGGAGAGAATGAGAAGATGTGGGCTGATGAGAGACTGGAGGATGAGATTGCCTCGAAGGATGGGAAAGTGAAGGATTAGATGAAACCAGCTGAGGATGAGGGATTGGAAGATGCGAAGGCATGGAGGAATGGGAGGCCAAAGGATGAGAAGACACAGGCCGGTGAAGAACTGGATAATGCGAGGAGATCAGTTGGTGATGGGCTGAAGGAGGTGGGTGATCTTGTGGGTAGGAGGGAAATGGGGGCTAACTGTGTGGGCTTTGACACTACATTTTCCCTTTGGGAGTTTCTGGGCTGGGCCAAAGCTACTGCTGCAGGTTCATGGCAGATAGCTGGTGGGACTGGGGGTAACCCAACTGCATTCTGATTTGGTTCACAAGAGTAATCGTCTAATGGTGGGTACAATACATTTCGGTGACTGGTCAAGGAGGAGTAGCTGCTTCCTGGGCTGGAAGCTTCGTGTCGCTCCATGAGGCGCTGGAATATCTGTCCTTGCTGCTTTACCATTTTCACCATTTCAAATAGCTGTCTAGTTATTTCAGCTTGGCTGAGTTCTGGAACGCCGTCTTGCTCTCTGGTAGCAAATATCGAAGGCGGTTGGGTTCCACTAGTGCTAGTGAGGGGTCAACTGTGGTCAGGGTGCTCAGAATAATCTCCCTCACCATCTCCTCCATGCTCTTCCTGTTGGCACTCATCTGGGCCATGTGGGCATTTTGCATTTGTAGCTCTATCTCCATAGCCAACTTCATAGTCCTCTAAGCACTGAGATAGGCCGGTTTGGCATCGAGGATGGAGAGCTCCATGGGTTACAGTTGACTTCCATTCAGCCATGACAATGTTCATGGATCCAGGCTCGAAGGACCACATAAAGAATTTGTTTCTAGGATTGGTTCACAGGACATTGAGCATCACCATGGTACATCTTTAAGAATGTAGGAGGGACAACTGATGTTTCCGTTTAAGCCATTTATTGTCACTATGCACACATGTAGAGCAATAGGAGATGATGAGGACTTGATGGTTATGGTTTTCTACAAATTATGACAGAAAAACAAGAATTACAATACAGTTAACCAATGTAACATCACACTTAACAATTAAGTACCCAACAAACAATTAATATTAGTACTCTAACCAAGGCCTACCACTGCTAGTGGTAGGCCCCGAGTACTACATAACAGAGAAATATTAATTTAACAATTACATAACATAAGAAACTCAACATTCTAGATTTGGTTATAAGGGTTTTGCATTTCCTTAAGAGCTACAATTAACAAATTAACTGCACACTTACACACAATATTATATCTGTAGTCTCAAGTCAAACAGGCAAGATGACAATTATAGCATTTACCAAGATATACTGGTCAAGCATTCAATCACATCTGATCTACAAATAACCATTAAAGTACAGCAACGTATGAAGAAAGCAGTAAACTCACTTTATCATGCACAACCATAGGTGTGTATCTGAATCATAGGGACAGAGGGCCCTCACATGTGGATCGTATTGCTGCCAGCCAGAACAAAGGAAATGGGTGGGTGCTGGGTAGTAAGGCTCTATTCTACAGATGTATTTTTGGAAATAGATATGCAGCAAATAATGGTAGGCTTTAAACACTGACCTTGGTCTTTGTAACTGGGGCCAATTGAGCCATTATAGGCCTTGGAGTTAATTTCAGGCATATCCTTAGGCATAGCCTTTTCCATGGTTTAAGTATATGTAGATAGCTTAGACTAATTAAAAACCATGAAATCTATAGACATATTTTGGCCAGGAAAACGAAATTTGGGATGTATGGGTTTGCACAACAAGGGTTTGTGAGGTTTACAGGAAATAATCTCCATCAGCAAATCAGCACACACCAGCAAAACAGTACCCCCTAGTGTTAAGATTGTACCATCGCAACATAAACAGCATTCCATTGGTTTTGTCAATGTTTCAGTGAAATGTGGCAGATATGTCTATGACTCCATGTCTATGAATCCTTTATGTGTGTGCATGTCTGTCTACTTGTACGTGCATGTTTGTAAATGTACATGTGCATATAGGCTATGTGTGCATGGGTTTTATAGATAAATATATACATAACAGTGACCACCATGAAGATACCGCATGAATGTATAATTGTCTGTGCAAATTTTAAGCACTACTAGAAAAAAGAGAATGAGTTGTCAACCAGCCATTTTCCATCATTGGCAGTAAAGGGTCCTGTTTCTTTGCAAATTAATTTGACTCTGTATCAAGCATAACCAATGTAACTGAATCAAAAGCTATGAAATGTGAAACCTCGCCTTCAACTTAAAAACACAGAAAATGTTTAAACAGAAAACTCAATTGATTTGAAACAGTGGCGTGTCACATTACCATGTTGTAATAGAAGTGGGATGTTCCACACAGACCTCCATATTATCCTAATAAACATTGCATAGGTAAAAAAAAAAAGTACAGGCTACTTTACTGGATTTCAATAAAATAAAGACAGATGGAGGCAGTGTGGAAAGTGCACTGTAAAAAATAAATACATGAAAATCCTGTCATCATCTGGTCCTGTATCAATAAATTCCCTACCCCACCGGACCAGTAGATTTTTTTTGTTGTTGCCACGTTCAAAATCTGACAACAATACTCTGGCAACTAATATGTTATTTCTCTCAAGAGTCCTCTTACCACCACCACCACCAACACCACCATGGCCACCACCACCATCATCACCACCTCCACCACCACCACCACAACCAATTCCACCACCACCTCCACCACCACCACCACCACCACCACCACCACTTAACCTACTACACACTGGTGCATCGGTGCAAGTAAAGTTTGTGGTACCATGATTGGTTTCAAAGAACCCCAGGCCCATATGTTTTTAATGAATTATTATATCTAAGGAGTGATTCGCTGTCTGATGAAGCAAAAGGGGAGAAACCTCCTGCAGTGTCTTGGGTGCATGCCAGGCATAAGTGGAATATATAGCACATGTCATGAATCAAAGACTACTACTACTACATGTATTTCTGTTACACAAACGCCAAACACACTTTTTTCTCAGGATTTCAGACACAAACACAAACCATCCAAACCAACTTAAACATACCAGTGGGGTCATTTGTGTGTATGGGGTCTATGGGGTTGTATCCTTGAGCAAGACATGTCACTTTTCCTGGTGATTCAAGGTCGTTGCCTTGAATGATTGGACATTGCCATCCTCTTCAAACAGATGGAAATGAAATGGTTGACTCATATTGAACACAAATCTTTTAAAAAAATATATGCCCTGCCCATTGTCAAATTATAGGAGGTTAGGGGTTAGGGTTAGTAACAGACTGATGATTACGATGATGTCAGCATGGGCAGCAGAGGGGGAGGAGGGTGGTTGTTGAACCAATCATCAATCATCATCTATCTATCCATTCATAGCCAACCATCCATCTATTGATCTGTCTAACTATGATCCGTCCATCCATCCATCCATCCATCCATCTATCCATCCATCCTCCTGGTCAGGTTATTGGGGGGCTAGTCACTGAGACACCATGAATGAAATATCACTCCATCAAATTGTCGCATACACACACACACACACACACACACATAGGAACACATGTGCAACCCCCAGATTGTTTAGGATCTCAGATTATTAATTCCTTATGTTTCAATTGGCAAAAACCAGCAGTGGATGGACATGGAGAGGTTGAATAAGGAAGGTTTTTGTACTTTATGTTTCTGAGACAAAGCATGAAATCTGTAGGTTTGATAGAACACTGCTGCAGGCCGAGGTGCCCATGGACCTACGAGGCCAGGAGCACTTGATCCGGAACAACACCTACCTCTGCTGTGCAAGACCTTGGTTCTCTTGTTCCTATTGGGCGATTTCTGGTTGCTTCTTAATCAAAAGGACTTCATTAGAGTCAGTAGATTATAGGGCATACATATTCCAGTGTTAGGGGGCTTTGTTGTGCCAATGGGAGTCATGTGAGGGGATTAAGAGAACGGACATTGTGCAAACATAACTTCTATAAAATACAGCTAACAGGGGCCTGTAAAATAGTACACTCTCCTACATTTATACTTGTTAAAGGGCACACACACACACACACATGAACTTACACAGTCACTCACACATGCACAAACACATACATATGGACATACACGCCATTAAAACACAAACACACATGCACAGTTTAAAAAAATACACACACACACATACATACACACACACACTCACACACATACTCACACAGTTCAGTTCAGCACACATGCATGCACTTACACAAATGCACCAATGCACTCACATCATGTCCAGAAAAAAAAAAACCTCCACAAACCGCCGATGGACATCGCGAGTCAGGTTTAATTAGGCCTCAAAACTCAATCCTCCAAGCAAGTATAAATTCCTGTCTGCACCTGGCCCAGTGCTAGAGACTCCCAGGGAAGACACAGCCTATTTTCATTAGCGCAATGTGAGCAGCCTACAGCCTTCATCCCTGCTTGTGGTGGAGATATCCTGAAGTGTGGTCGTGAGGGGTGATTAGTGTGGCTGATTTACCTAGGGGTGTACTGGGAGCTATATGGTAGGTCTGAAAGGTACTGCCGGGGCTATTTTTTCACAGATAAATCATCTATATTTACTTGGAACATTGTTTTTCTCATGGTTCCGAATAAAACAAAATATTGGAAATATTAGTGTTTCTGCACCTTGATTGTTGATCAAGGTGCAGATGATCAAACAAGTCAAGGAAGAGGAGGCAGTCATTGAGATTTTGTTCTGTTCCTTTTTGTGAACAAGTTAAAGTTCCAGTGTGTAGAATTTCGTGGCACCTAGTGGAACAGACTTGGCAGAAATTAAATATAATATTCATAAGTATTTTTTATTTAGTGTATAATCCCATGAAAATAAGAATCGTTGTGTTTTCATTACCTTAGAATGAGCCCTTTATATCTACATAGGGAGCAGGTCCTCTTCAACAGAGCCGCCATGTTGAACCGCCATATGTACAGTAGCCCAGAACGGACAAACGGTTCTAGAGAGGACACGTTTTATATTTTTAATCATAATCGCTATCTTACTTGTAAGCTATGACCTATAGTTTTACAGACTAAAGAACTAAATACAATCACTTGACACTTGGCTACTTGATACTGTATTCCATATTTTGGAAGACACCTTACAGGCCAGTACAGGCCACTGTAGCTTCTTCTACGTCATTGGAAAAGAGGGGTGAGGAGAGGTGAGGGGGGCGGGGGGGGGGGGGGGGGGTATTCAGTTGGTGGCAATCTCTCACCGCTATATGCCGCTAAATCCTACACACTGCACCTTTAATGTGGTCATCAACCTCATCATCAATCTGTCTCTATCGCTCGCTCTCTCTCATTGCGCGCTCCTCCCCCATCTCCATCTGCAATGCTACGGTTTTCCTTTGCCTGACTCTTCTGGATAACGGTTGTTTTCAACCAAAGAACGTGAATTAGCCTATACCCACACACCTTGTGATGGAGTAGACCCCCGACTCTGTGCTCAGCACTGGCATTGTTTGGGTCTTCGCCAGTACCTTATAAAGGAATGTGTAATTTTATGATCGCATGAAAACACGTTGCCTGTTTGATGGTAGACCCATGCATTGTTGACTCACTGGGGAACTATTCTGCTGCGGTCAGAGCTGGCTTTGATTAGCAGCAAGCTGTATAAAGTACAGGTGTCTCTATATGTTTATACACTTCCAAACGGGGCCCATGCCACGGGCTCATCTCACACACAAAGTAAAGAGATACACATGGAAATGTGCAGCAAAGACATTTAGTCAGTTGTTTATGTGTTTTGTATGTAATTCCAAACAATTGTTGATGTTGTCTGTAAAAGGGAAATGGCCAATAGACTGTATGCACACTCCAAAAAGCTTTTCTATCCACGATGACTATTTAAGTATTATTTATATATGTAACCCACATACAACTTGTTTTTATGTGCAGTGCACGTTTTCGCCACATGGGGCACCACTTCGCTGTTGCCACTTGACCTTATGAGAAGGGTCTGTCTGCAGACCACAGACAGGTAGGCGTGTCTTTGAGTGGGGCAGAGGGGCGTGTCATTGACTCAAAGTCACGCCTCCTGCCTGAATACTCGATTCTGATTGGCTGGGGAGGTGTGCATTATTTGATTTTTTGATAACATGCACGGCCATGACGAAAAGCAGCCTCATCACCGGTCTAAAAATTAATGCCCTAAACAAAACATTAACAATTGTCAACTTGGACCGGACTCGGGGGGAATACGTTTAGAAAGCTTCCACGTTGCCATGTCCTTACTAAGGTCATCTCTATTTACTGGAGTAATAAGGTAACGTTGCCAGACAGTTTATTAAAAATTAAGTTTAGAAAGCCAGTGCCTTCACGAAAACAAGTGGGCGCCATCTTTGGAAAACAGTCACGACCAGTCGAGCGACGAACGCAGCCGGGAAAAGCACAAACACGAACCATTTTCTTCTCTTCTCTATGCACACACACTGTTCGCACTTTGCACACCTTCTATTAGATTGCACACCTTCTGATTCATTGACATCTCATGTGTACGCCTCTTCCGGCTCATTACGTTGCACGGCGTTCGTCGCTCGACTGGTCGTGACAGTCGAAAGATGGCGCCCGCTTGTTTTCATGAAGGCACTGGCTTTCTAAACTTTCTTTTTAATAAACTGTCTGTACACTTACAAAGTTCTCAATGCTTCGTTTTACATGTAGGGACCCTCATTATGCTACCATGGAAGTGTGGTGCGATTTTGAGCCTTGTTAGTGGTATAGAATCGCGATTTATTTTACATGAATATCTGCCCCCACAGCTAGCGTTATAAGCTAATTAGAGGTTTTCGAGAACTTTGGTTCCATTCGACTAGAATGAAAACTGATCCCAGAGAACGGTCCAACTCGGTGGACATGTGTTATGATCATATGGTCTCCTTTTGCGCCGGAATTATCCTTTAAAGAGGCTAGTGATTAGCCATAATGTTCAATATTAACGTTAGCATAGCCTAGCATGTATTTCTTAGCAGTTAGTACAGTTAAAGGGGACCTTGGCAACTCTGGCCATTTCTTCGCTGGTTTTCACTTTTGTGGTTGCATGTTTTCTCAACGAGCTCCCCCTACAGGTCTGGGACGTATATTACACAACACTGTCGTAAAAAAACTCACTTGCGGCACCCTCCCCCCCCTTTCTACCGCTGCTCATGTGCATTTGTTGCCGGGCGTTTTCGTGTGGCGCGATGTCTACCGAGGTGGGTAATACATTATACACTGTATCATAGAACATTGAACATGTATAGCCGGCGTGATTAACCGTTATTGAGGGGGGCGTGTGTGTTTATGTTGAATTGCCGTAAAGCAGTTTGTGTTTCTCGCTCGTTCTTGCTTCTCACGATACTTCCCATTTCCAATTTACCGGGACGGTAGTCCCAAAGTTGCAAGGCTGGTTTTACACCTGGGGGCGCTGGGGGGAGCGGGGATAGTCACCATTAACAACGGAACAGACCATTTAACCATCCAAATGATTTCCAGACGGGTTTATTAAGTTGAAAAAGTTGCCAAGTGCCCCTTTAAGTTAAGTGAATTGATATATAGATATAAAAACCAATCAGGGTATGTTGAATACCAGTCTTTGTAAGCTGACATGTTGATGCAGTGTGCTGAATGTACAGTTGAGTTTGTGTACTGTCGCTTATAAGATATTTGAAATGAAAGTATTCTTAACCAAATATTAATAAGGTATTCTGGTTTGTGCCAATTGTTTTTTTTGATAGTTTAAGGCATATCCTCCAATTGATTCCTGTGATGGCGAGCCAGTGTTCCCACAAACAGCTCAAACTGGTTGCGCTAAACTGCACGTTTCCTTATCTTCATCTTCAGCTTCAGCTTCGGCTGGACAAGTGGATACCAGATAGGACACTAAAGACACACACACAAACACACAAACACACACACATACAAACACACACACACTACTCGGGTAGTGGGTTTACACAATTATTTTGAGCTCATTCTTTTTTTTGTTCTAATTTCTGCCTGAACAAATCTAATTATGACTTATTTTATATTAGTGTGTTAATAAATTCTGTTGTGAATTTAACCTTTAAGTAGTAGTAGCAAGCTTCAAACTCAGTTGCCATTTGTCTGAGGAAAGAATCACTCCAATGTATGCACTAGAGAGGTAAGAGCAAGTAATTTCAGTAGATCCTGTTTTGAGGCACAGATTTGTAAACTGTTTCCTCTGATTCACAATCCTTGTCCTCGGATTTGGTTTGTTCTCCACAGCAGGGAAAGAAGTGGACCATTCATACACACATGCATGCATTCACCATGGAGCATTCTGACGGCGAACGCATATGTGATTCAGACCAACATCTATACGACATGTTTTTCTCTCCTGTATGAATGACTGAATGTAGTGTTTATCTTTTCACATTTGACTGTACAGTTACGTTTGCTTTACAATCATTTTAGAGCCCTCTCATGTGCTATTACCTAATAGAGTTGCAGCATGACATAAAGCCACTCCAACCGTTTTCCAATGGTGTCTGTAAACTCAACTCAAATCGCAATCAACCATAACATGCACTCTGTCATACACATACAATCCCCTCCATTCATCCACTTCCTTAACTACGGATTCCTTAACTACGGATTAAACACGTTATTTACAAAACCGTGCGGATTGTGAATCTGAGAGAACGTATTTACAAATCCATTTGCATTGATTTACACATCAGCTTTTTTTTCTACCATGTGACCCCAGAGGTGCTCCATGAGTTTCAGTCAGCAACTGATGGTAAATTGCCCACTTAATAGTGAGTTTCAGTCAGCTGAGTGCAATAGATTGCTTGTGTTTAGGGGTGGAGCCCACTCTACCTAAGCTGCGTTTTTGCACTTAAAGACTAGTCATATATATCGTCAGCGGTAGCGCCAGGCCCCGGGAACGAAGACCCGGTCGAACAAAGACAAGGGAGTCCCTCGAGGGAGCCCAGAAGCTACATCTTCTTTCACCCATAGTAGCTATGTGCCGGATCACCATCAGGTCATTTGCCTGGAGAAGACATCGCCACAGAGCCCCTGCTAGACGCAGCAACCCATCCAACTTGCTCTATCCCAACACTGTCAACCTGCACATACCTTAAAGCAAAGGTCTTCAACAGGGGGTCCGCGACCCCTAGGGGGTCCGCGGAGGTACTGCAGGGGGGTCGCGAAAGTTTTGGTTGATTAGACATTTTTTTTATATTCCCCCCCGCAATTTTTTCAACAAATTGAAATGTCTTTAAATACACATTAACATGAATCCAACACACTGTAGTGAACAGATAAATGGAGGCAGAAGATGTCTTTCAGTCAGCAATGCATACATTCAGCGACACACAGGAGCTCTTTCAAGCTGGGCACCGGTTCATTCACAACATGTCCCATCAACGAGGAATCAGAATCAGAAATACTTTAATAATCCCAGGGGGAAATTACTTTCGTTACATTACTCCATATGTAATAGACACACATATATTAAGAATATACACTCACCGGCCACTTTATTAGGTACACCTTGCTAGTACCGGGTTGGACCCCCTTTTGCCTTCAGAACTGCCTTAATCCTTCGTGGCACAGATTCAACAAGGTACTGGAAACATTCCTCAGAGAGTTTGGTCCATATTGACATGATAGCATCACGCAGTTGCTGCAGATTTGTCGGCTGCACATCCATGATGCGAATCTCCCGTTCCACCACATCCCAAAGGTGCTCTATTGGATTGAGATCTGGTGACTGTGGAGGCCATTTGAGTACAGTGAACTCATTGTCATGTTCAAGAAACCAGTCTGAGATGATTCGCGCTTTATGACATGGCGCGTTATCCTGCTGGAAGTAGCCATCAGAAGATGGGTACACTGTGGTCATAAAGGGATGGACATGGTCAGCAACAATACTCAGGTAGTCTGTGGCTTTGACACGATGCTCAATTGGTACTAATAAGCCCAAAGTGTGCCAGGAAAATATCCCCCACACCATTACACCACCACCACCAGCCTGAACCGTTGATACAAGGCAGGATGGATCCATGCTTTCATGTTGTTGACGCCAAATTCTGACCCTACCATCCAAATGTCGCAGCAGAAATCGAGAC
Source organism: Merluccius polli (assembly GCA_030340625.1). NCBI lineage: Eukaryota > Metazoa > Chordata > Actinopteri > Gadiformes > Merlucciidae > Merluccius > Merluccius polli. The sequence goes on from JAOPHQ010000569.1 coordinate 30,994, forward strand.
TCATCAGACCAGGCAATGTTTTTCCAATCTTCGATTGTCCAATTTTGGTGAGCCTGTGCGAATTGTAGCCTCAGTTTCCTGTTCTTAGCTGACAGGAGTGGCACCCGGTGTGGTCTTCTGCTGCTGTAGCCCATCCGCCTCAAGGTTCGATGTGTTGTGCGTTCAGAGATGCTCTTCTGCATACCTCTGTTGTAACGAGTGGTTATTTGAGTTACAGTTGCCTTTCTATCAGCTCGAACCAGTCTGGCCATTCTCCTCTGACCTCTAGCATCAACAAGGCATTTGCGCCCACAGAACTGCCGCTCACTGGATATTTTCTCTTTTTCGGACCATTCTCTGTAAACCCTAGAGATGGTTGTGCGTGAAAATCCCAGTAGATCAGCAGTCTCTGAAATACTCAGACCAGCCCGTCTGGCACCAACAACCATGCCACGTTCAAAGTCACTTAAATCACCTTTCTTCCCCATTCTGATGCTCGGTTTGAACTGCAGCAGATCGTCCTGACCATGTCTACATGCCTAAATGCATTGAGTTGCTGCCATGTGATTGGCTGATTAGAAATTTGCGTTAACGAGCAGTTGGACAGGTGTACCTAATAAAGTGGCCGGTGAGTGTATATATATTAGTGATGGGCCGTTATCGGCGTTACCGCGCTGCGATAACGCGAAACTTTTATTATTATATATTATTATTATTATTATTATATATTATTGCGAACCAAAATCCTCCGGTAGCACCCCCCCCCCCCCCCCCCCCCCCCCCCGCTCAACAATCTAAAAAAAACTCACTTTCAGTCATTATTTGGGTAATATAAGACATTATTTATGCAGCAAATACATATTATGGACACCTTCGACATCATTCAAAGGAGCCACCTTATTCTAGATTAACCTAGATTAATTTCAAGATTACCATTAAATTAATCTAGATTAAAGATTTTAATCTATGCCCATCTCTAATATATATATATATATATATATATATATATATATATATATATATATATATATTAGTGCTGCATTCGCATTAATGTCATAGTTAACTCGCAATTAATCGCAAATAATTGCACATTTTTATCTATTCTAAATGTCCCTTGATTTCTTTTTGTCCCATTATTTTTTCTCATTTTAATGCTGTTATCAACATGGAAAAGTGGATCGACTTGCTTTGTGCAAGTTATCGCCTGGCTTTGACGAGGGGGCGGAGAATTCGCATCAGCTGTGTGCTTCCAGCCATCAAGTGGTATTTCAGACTGGACGTGCTGCGATGATAGCTCAGTTCACAACGACAAAACACACAGATCACTTTGGTCTTGTCAATGGAACCATTTGGCAACTTAACTTAAAAGTAAACTTTCCATTCAGAATATTATTGGCATCCATTTCGGCGTCTCGCGCTCGCCATCCACTCAAAACATAATGTCTACTACTCTTAAACAAGTGTGTGCGGCGTGCCTGTTGTTTTGTTTCCGCTCTAGCTAGATCCGGTGTGGTGTTGTAGTTTTTGACGGAATGAGGGCTGTGTGAGTGCGTGTGTGTGTGAGCGAGCCTGGGTTGAGCGCGAGGAACATTAGGAGAGAGTTACGGCTAACTTTATGTTGGAGTTGTTTTGGCGTGGTTATGGCCGACAGTAACCTGTTCTGTTGCAACAATAAATGTTGTTTGCTGAACAACACTGCGTCGTCTTTCCAACGCGTCCTGGCAGACGCTACATTATGTTTATGAATGGCAGTGGCATGGCCACCCTACTCACTGTACCTTGCACATGAATATATGAACCTGTGTATTATTTGAATATCTTAGTATTGAATGCACAATAACAAGGTACATTTATACATGGCACTATAGGACCAGTTTAATATAAAACACAATTTTACACAACATATATAAGTAGGGGGTCCCCGCTCCATCTCTCTATCAGTTTGGGGGTCCTTGGCCTGGAAAACGTTGAAGACCCCTGCCTTAAAGCGATGGGGGGAATGCAAAGAAGCCTGCTGGCTGTCAAGAAGGTGGACACCATCTCAGCCTATGCCTCCCTCCAGACTCCCGGCCTTCAAAGAGACCTGGATCACCCCTGAGAACATAGCCACCCCAGCTGCCCTCTCAGCAGCCTACTCGTTCTCGCACACTCCAAGACCCTCGGGGTGAGGAGGGAGGACTGGACTCCTCATCTTCTCTACCAGGTTGATCCCCTGCATCACTTGAGCATATCCTCATTCGAATTCCATGCTGTCTCTGTCACCATTCCTATCAAGTTTAAAGGGACCTTCTACCAATTTTAATGGTCTCCATGTTGCCTCACAAAAGCCTACAAAAACAAACTGCTTATAAATGCGTTCTGTGTATCAAAATACGGCTCTTTTCATTCCCAGAATGTCCCGGGACTTGGGGGTTTTCAAAAAACTAAATCACTTTCTCAGTGCCCTGAGCCCTCCCAGCAAAATCACCCTGGCAAATCAGCTTGGAGTTTGGCTCCGTGAGATTCAGTTGCCTTGTTGTTGTTAGCCTGAAGAGCTACAAAAGATTTTACAATGACTGCTAGCAATTAATACCAATCTACGGCTCAAATCAGGACTATAACTTCAGCCAAGTCATGAGTGAAAGAAATTTCCCTCTTTATCACATACACATCTTAGTCCAGTTTAGGCTGAATGAACAGGTTATGGCAATTTTCCTGTACACATAGTGCTGTATTCAACAGAAGTTAGGTCAGTTGAAGAAGTGACAGGCGCACTAAATCCAACCATAACTAAATCCAACCATATCAACCGTTTTAATTATTGTGTTGTCCAGGTGGATGTGACTCTGAATCTCTGACCTTTCGGTCCATGTGTAGAATTAATTCAGTTTAAATTTCGAGTAAATTGTGCTTTTAATTAAACTGATGATATTACATGCAATTGTAAAAGTGTAATTTTTTTCCTGGACAAGTGACTTTCTTCTGGCGTACTTGTTAAAATATGATATGATTATGTGAAAATAGCTGCTACTTACACAAAAAATAGATACTATCAGATGCTATCAGCTAGCTTACCCTCATTATAGGTTAATTTTAATTAAGTTATCCAGGTGGAATTTCACCCAACGCTTGAAATAAGGCTAAGAGTTGTGTGTTTTTAGGGTTTGTGCTTTATAACGCAAATATGGATAATAATGTTAATGCATTTTATTCATAATGCTAGGTAGCTGAAATTTCAGATGAGGAAAATGTGTGGGCATCTGAAAAGCAGATCACTTTTGACATTGGTGATTCTTCCCTCTCTGAGTAGTGGAAAGAAAGAATCACCAGAACGATAAATTCCATTCCTGAAGGAGCTGCCATGGGTGATCTTAACTACGGCCTTAGTTCAGCAGTTAAACACAAAATCCGCCTCCATGATCCAACAACTTTCAAACAGAGAGCGAGGCCAATTCACCCTTCCGACTATGAGGCAGTGAGACTCCACCTAAAAGAGGTTTGCGATGCGAAAATCATAATCGTCTGAAAGTCCCTTTGCTTCACCAATAGTGAAGAAGTCAAGAAAAAAAACAAGACTACAGAAAGTTCAATATTCAGACCATAAAGGATGTATATGCCCTACCAAACATTGAAAAAACCTTTGCTGCCCTGACAGGATCTAAAAGTTTTTCCATCATGGACTTGATGTCAGGCTACTATCAAGTAGAAATGGAGGAAGAGGACAAATAAAAAACAGGATTCTGGGAATTTAACAGGATGCCACAAGGGGTCACTAATGCACCCAGTACTTTTCAACATGTCATGGAAAAGTATGGGCACCATGAACCTGAACATTGTGCTAGTTTTTCTCGGCGACCTGATCATTTTCTCTGACACACCTGAAGAATATGAACAGCGCCTTATGCGTGTGCTCAATAGGCTTAAGGAGTTTGGTCTCAAATTATCACCAGAAAGAGAGGAAGTCAGAGTTGAAATTGACCCAGGAAAAATTACTGCACTGACCATTGCCTAGACCTAAAAACATCCATGAGCTGAAATCCTTCTTAGGATTTACTGGATATTACAGGAGGTTTGTCAAGGACTACTCAAAAATCACCAAGCCCTTGAATGACCTCACAGTTGGTTACCTCCAACCTCCTAAAAAGCCCAAGGTCCTTCTCAAATGTTGATCCAACGTACAACTCCTCCAGTCCTCTGTTTTGCCAATCTGAGGCTACCTTACATCTTGCACACTGATGCCAGTTTGCACGGACTGGGGGCAGCCCTTTATCAAGAACAAGAAGGCAAAATTAGGGTTATCGCTTATGCCAGTAGGGGGCTGTCAAACTCTGAAAGGCGATACCCCACTCACAAGCTCAAGTGGGCAGTCACCGATAAATGATTTGATTATCTATATGGAATTGAATTTACCATCATGACCAACAACAATCTATTGACTTATGTCTTGACATCTGCTACATTTGATGCTGCAGGCCATAGGTGGCTTGCTGCCCTGTCCAATTTCAAATTTAACATCAAGTTTAGGGCTGGAAAGAGAAACCAAGATGCTGATAGTTTATCTAGACATCCACATGACCTAGCTGAAACCGATGTCAGCACACAAGTAGAAGATGACAGAGTTCATTAAGGAGGAAACCACATTTCCCAATGAAGCATTGAGAGCTGTATGCCACAGACATAACAGACAGAACTAGACAGATTACCAAACTTTGGAGAGTGTCATTGTAGAGTGTCTTGCAATCAATGTGAGTGCTATTCCAACAGAATGATCTCAATCTGACTTACCTCCTGTGTCTGACACCCTTCCCAGGATGTCACAGCAGGATTGGGCTACAGAACAAAGAAATTATCCAATAAACAGCAGAGTAATGGACATAGTACAGAAAAGCACCTATCTTACTGTGCTAGACAGCAAGAAAAGAGAAAAGTTCAACTCTTGCTCAGAGTAATGGATCAACTTGTACTTGGATGTGTCATGTCATGTACAGGAAACACATTAACAGACAAGATACATTCTTCCAACTAGTGCTTCCTACCAAGTACAGAGAAATTGTTCTTGAAGTTCTACACGATTCAGTTGGCCATATGGGGATAGAAAGAACATTGAATCTTCGTACCCATTTCTATTGGCCAAGAATATCCATGGATGTTGATTAGAAGATCTGTACCTGTGAAAGATGTACCAGGCGCAAGGCTAGAACATTAAAAACAGCCTATCTTATCAACATCAAAACCAGTCGACCTCTCGAGCTAGTATGCATAGATTACCTATTTTGGAACCTAATGGCCATGGACCAAAAAACATCCTGGTCATAACTGATCATTTCACTAAATATGCTGTCGCCATTTCCACTGCCAACCAGAAGGCAAAGACAGTTTCCAAGACTCTGTGGAACAGTTTCTTTATTCACTATGGCATCCCTGAACATCCACATAGGGACCAGGGCTGTGACTTTGACTTCTGTAATAAAAGACCTGTGCCAGATAGTGGAATAAAGAAAACCTGCAGAACCCCCTACCATCGATTTGGCAATCCCGTAGAACGGCTTAACCGAAGCCTCTTGGAGATGGTTGGAACTTTTCAAGAGGAAGACAACGTTTGTACAACCATTGGTCCACACCTATAATTGTTCTCAAAATGAAACCACCAGGTTTTCCCCTTATCAGTTAATTGACATAGTGTTTGGGCTTAACCCAGAAGGATACAAGAAAATCACTCATGCTGACTATGCCAAAAAGCTCAAACAAAGTCTCCAAGAAAGCTACAAGCTTGCCATTGAACACACGGACAAGACTGCTCAGCGCAACAAGCAAAGATATGATGTGAAGGTCAGAGAGTCTGTTCTTGAAGCTGGAGACTGTATTCCTGTCAAGAATGTCACAATAAGAGGCAAACACATGTTGGCTGACAGATGGACCAGTACCATGTACAAGATTGTGAGACACATTGGCAATTCTCCAGTTCATGTTGTAGCGCCGGCAACCTCAGATGTTCCAGAGAGGATGTTGCATGGTGGTCTGCTGTTGCTGTGTGGTTTCCTAGCTCCATCTGTTCAAGCTGAGGTAGACAAACAAAACAACAAGACAACAACTCAAAAGCCCAACATCCTCAGAGAAGTCAAATATCTGAAGAAGAAGAAGGTGGGCAAGAACCTTCAAATAAATGTGATGAAGAGGTGGAATACTATTGTCCACAGACAACTCAAAATGATGTTATTCATCTGACAATCACAACTGTTCATGAAAACCCTAATGCTGGAGTCCAACTAACTGCAGGGGATGACCAAGCTGAGACCGAATCCTGTCTCATTCCAGACTCTGAAACATACCAACCAAGAGAAAGTTACCAGGAACAAGTTCAAAATGTCTCTAATCCTATAATATTACCTTTTGATGAACTTTAGAAACTCACCTGTTGAAGAGGAGCACATTATGGAAGTGAATGAAATGATCCAAATACCTGAAAGAAAAGAAACAGAGATAACAAACAACATATTCAGAGTGAATAACATAGGAATAGAAAGTGAAGGACCTGTAACAGAGAACCTTGATGAGGAGGGAGAAAACAGTTCAGGAGGCTGTAGACCAAACAGGTAAGAAGATCAACAAATTGGAGAGCAGAATCTGACAGACTGACATAAAAGACACTGGCAATCCCTTATCCTTAGTCATGCACTCTATTCTGACAAGTTTAGACCAAGCTTTCTGTCAAGCTTTTGGCTTTAATCTTTCTTCTGACATTAGTCAGGTGACTTCTTTGATTTTACCATAGCTACATGCAGGGACGCATGCAGATTTAGGAGGGGAGGATATAACCACCAAAGTTTTCAGTTCACTTTTTACATGCTGTGCATTTTTTCACCACATGGAGCACTGTCACGGTCACTGTTTTGCCACTTGACCTTAAGCCATGTTTCCATCAAACACTTTCGGTATAGTACCCTTGGTAACTGTTATAAACTGTACTGTACATGTAGAATGTGTATATATGTAAATCAATTCAGGTAAACTATAGACTTTAACATGTTGATGTAGTGTGATGAATGTAAAGTTGAGTGGTAGCGTCATTTGTGTACTGTCAGTGATAAGATATTTGAAATGAAAGTATTCTTGACCGTATCAAAATATTGATAAAGTTTCTGCTTTGTGCAGATTGTTTTTTTTAATAGTTTATTCTCCAATCAATTAGTGTGATGCCAGTGTTCCTACAAACAGCTCAAACTCTGGTCGTGCTAAAACATGCATTTCTTCATCTTCGTCTTGGGCTGGACAAGTGGATACCAGATAAGACACTAAAGACATACACACACTACCTGGGTAGTAGGTTTACACAATTATTTTCATTCATTCATCATTCTCTTTTTATTTCTTCTTTTTTTTTTTCTGACGGAACAAATCTGACGACTTTCGACTTACGACATTATGAAATTGGGAATTGACCTTTTAAGCCTCTAATTCTTCCTGAGCACACCTAGTCTTAAGATACTGGTCCAAATTCTAATAGAACATGTTGCATATATTATTTATTATTATTTATTTAGTATTTAGCAGACACTTTTATCCAAAGCCGCTTACAGTGGATTCAGATACTAAGCATGGGAGCAGGTAGGGGTTAGACAAGCATAGATGTGGCAAGCATAGATGTGACTTTAAGTGTTGTGCCACCCTGTGTGTCCTTATGGTTCTTGTTCAGGTGGAGATGCATAGTGTGGTCATCCCATAGTGTGTGGTCATCCCCATTAAATATTAAAAAGGGGCCTGTGGCGTAGTCTGGTGCCACGGGGGGGGGGGTTCTCTGCAGAGATGACGCACGATCTTGGTTTACGGATTTTATTTACACACAATCAGCATCCAACTATGCTTGTTGTCGCGGGCCTGGCTCTGGCCGCCGCCGCCAACCCGTGCGTGCTCCGTCCGGTCCTCCCGGGTCCAGCACGCTACTGTGTTAAAAAGGGAGAGAGTGGTATAGCTCAACAGGATGCAGGTGTGCCAATCACTCTCACCTGGCGCTGCTCTCCCGAGCGCCCTCCACAGCCCTCTCCTGCAGCTGATACACCGCGCCCCCCCCACAGGGCCCACTTCCTAAATGCTATTTCTTGTTGTCCAAAATACTGCCTTGGAAATGATGGTTGGGTTTTCTTAAAGGACCCCCCAAATCACATCTGAAACGTATATAGTATGCTCGAATGAACATAAGTAATTTGGAAGCCACAAGAGATCTAGCGATATATACGTAATGTATGTTTTTTCTGGGACGACATACAGACACTGACAGTCTCCTTTCAACAAAACATATATCAGACCATAACTCTAACTTCAAACTCTTGTTAACGGCATGTTCAACAGTATGGACCTCCTTTGTTTGGAGTCCCTTTGTTTAGACTCATTGGTTTTGAAGCTTCATATTTTTTTATGATGTATTGTCTTTTTGAGTTTTTCCAGCCCTGAAGTGTTCCCACAAAAGGACAGAAAAACCCAAGACGAGAAACTGGCATCAGTGTCTACATTCAGTTATCTGATTGGTTGGAAAATGAACAAAACAAAAGAAAAACAGTCAAAAAACCTTTTATCTATCACTTAGGAATCATACCCTGCAAACAATACATGGTTCACATACACACTTTCAAGGGCAAACACACACACACACACACACACACACACACACACACACACACACGCGCACACACACACACACACACACACACACACACACACACACACGCGTACACACACACACACACACACACACACACACACACACACAGAAAACACATGCAGATGGACTCATACAAACAGATGTAAATTACATTTATGCACACACGAACGTGAACACAAACACACACACACACAGGTAAATGTAATGGCCTGTAACACAATACAGCACTTGAATCTGGTGATTAATACCTTTAGATGTATATCATAAAATTAATCATCCTTTTGACAGCTTGTGTGAGAGTATTTTGGCACATGGGGAAACATAATAAATGATTAGTGTTGCGCCAAAGCAGGGATTATAAATCAAAGAGGGGGATGTACTGTGTCTTGTTACCAGAGCAGAAGATGAAAGCATGGATTTCACTGATACATATAAATAGGAGCCAGGGGCCGGGGCCATTTTAGTCTTCCACTGCCAACCCTCCATCCCAGCGGTATATGCTTTACCGGACAGAAGCTCTGGCCTTTGATGGAGAGTGTGTACTACCTGTGTATCCCACTCATATGTTCCTCTGTCCACTAACCAGATCCACATGCAGAGGAGGAGGAGGACGCAGGAGCTAGGCTTGTCTCAGGACACATAAGCTAACACGCTGCAGCCGTACAACATGCTAATTACACTGAGTACATAGATGTGTGATTGCATGTGGTGTGTGCATATGTGTGTGTTTGTGTGTGTGTGTGTGTGTGTGTGTGTGTGGGTGTGTGTGTGTGTGTGTGTATGCGTGCATGTAAGCAAATGTACATCTATATGCATACACGATACAGTCAGACAGGGCACTTGTGCACTTGTGCCAACAGTTATGTAATGTAACTGTATGTAATACAGGTAATGGCCAAAGCTGGCCATTACCTGTGAAAAAAAAAAAAAAAAACGGCAATTTATTTCAAGCAAACAGCTTTTCAGCTTACACTTCATATTAGGGGGTGGCTATGGTGTGCATGTGTAACAACATGTTCCAACATCCTGCAACTCTTACGCACTGCACAACGACTTCACCTCCACCATGAATCCATGGTGAATCATTACATGTGACAGGGGATACTGGCATCCATGTGCAACTCATTACATCATTCATTGATCGTTTTCTTGTGGTCTAAGGTCCAATCCACCATCCGAAGGAAACCATAGCTTGTATACCTAGGAAAAGCAAAACCAGACAACTGGATGTTTTTTTCTTTTTTTCTCATTATTGTTATTCTCTCTCTGGTAAGGATGAACTTCATCAGCCAACTGTTAGTCTTTAACTGTAATTCAATTCTGATGGGTGTCCGTGTGGTTTTAAACCGTTTATGCATGGTTTATGGAGACCGGAAAATAAGAATGCTTCAAATGGTGTTTGTACTTGTAGGCCTAAGTATTTTTGCGAAATAAGTTGTTATATAAAAGCATACAGTGTCTTTATTTTATTCTAATCCTTCACTGGAACCTTGAATTGATGGATCTCTGTCTTTGATCAATGAATTCAGACCCTTGTACTTAAAGTCTGTGTTTAACTTGCTCGCTACTTACGGTGCTTTATGGGACATACTTGTGACTGGTTCTCAGCTGTTAAGGCGTCTTTATTTATCCTTATTTATCCTTCTTGCCACCGTCTGGACATCCAGAAATATTGAGAATAGGGGGCCAATTTCAAAGCCATGTTATTTATTATCTGTGAACTGCAATTCACGTTTAATGCCAGTGCAATAAGTAGCTGCTAACATAAACAGTTTGATACCACTAAGGCTCTGAGGCAATGACAGATAGCTGCAACTATGCGCAGAGGCATTCTTGGTTTATGCAGGAGCCCAGGAGAACCATATTCATGCTAGAGGCATTTCCAAAGAAGCAACACATCCAAGTATAAAACAAATGTATCCAAAACAGCCTCCTCCCACACTCTGCCTCTCCCTTAGTTAGAACTGACGTCTGCTGTTTCGCAAACTACAGTCTAGCGAGCAGGTCTGCTGTCGGACACTCAAAAAAACCTTCGAAATGTGAAAGAACATTCGATCAAGTGATCATTTCAGCGAACGGTCCCCAATTGTGAGTGCTCATGCTAAATAATGATGCTACCGGACATTTTCATAGGGTGCCAATGAATTGTTGATATTCTCATTGGCATTTGTGTAAAATTGCATCAAAATGATTGCCATGAAAGAAAGCAAGAAAGAAGGACAAAATAGTGTTAGCATAATTTTCCTTGTAATTTTGCTTGTGTAGTGTTTTAAAACAAGGTGGAATTGAATGAGAGACCATATTTCCAAGACCCATGTCCCTAGCATCTGGCCACCAATCACACACAACACATGTTGTGTTTAGAGTGTTAGATTATGTTCCTGGCCCCACAGCAAATATTATCTTAACATAAAATGTGTCACACACCATATCGGTTTCTCCCAGGCTAAACCTTGTAAAGATTGTATTTTGACATGGGAAAATAAGTGCATAACTCCAGGGGCCATGGACACATGATTCACATTTTCTTGCCTTTTTATTTTAATCTTTCATTTGATTTGGTGAGATATTCTCCAACACTTCCATTTCTTGTAGAGAAGTATTTATTGCTGGATAAAGGCCCTTTGAGATTTTAACTGAGAGTTGCCGACAGAGCCCACTGGAAGGGAGGGCCCACGCTCTCTTGCTCTCTTTACTACTGTTTCTTCACAGAAGGTCAGCCTGGAGCATCAGGTTTGGTTCGTTCAGCTTATGTAGCAACAGATGGATCAAATTCAGCTTCAGTTGGTTTTAAGAGACAAAGGAAAGCTGGGGGTGGGGTGGACAATCAAAACCAACAGTGAGTGAATCAGTGATGGTTTGCGTGTGTACAGCACAAGTGCAGTTTGTCTGACTTGCCAGACTCCAATTGATATTTGATTTGGAATTTTAATTTAAGGAAAGACGCCAACACATTCTGAAAAAGGCTATCCAATTACTTGCTTTTTCTGCAGAATGTTTACAAATTGTCTTGCTGAGTATATTGCATGCAGATAACCTTTGCTTTCATGTGCTTCATCCTTGCCTGTTACATAGCAAGCCTAGCCATAAAATATCACTTACAGGTGACTTTCAAGGGCGGAAAACGTAGTCATATCTTTATTTATGAGCTTCTTCCTGTTGAATGCATGTGTTTTCAGTTGCACTTGGCCAGGAATCTATGGATTCCTGATCGTCTCTGTTAATGAGGATTACAAGGCCATGGCTTATGTAAACAACATAAGCATGCAGCCATGGCTGTCGGGGGAAGGAAAGACAGCACCTGGCTATTTCCAACTGCTATTTTTTCCTATTGACCAATGAGGAGCTGAGTAGCAGGTTAAATCAGTTAATTCAATTAGTTATTTTCCCAGACCTTCGGCAGTCTTTGTAAGTGTATGCACTGGTCTACTTCAAAGTCTTCTGCGTACATTACATTTTGTAGTGCTGGTAATGGCTTCCTGTACACATTTCTGTGTTTTCCAAGGAGACATTCTTCGTTGGCTTTATGGTATTATTCATTTTCTCACATAGTGGACTAGGGCATGGGTACACCATGTTTACAGCGGTGTTCTTGTGTGCAGGTGGATAGCTCTCCACGGTGTGATGAGTGTACCAGTGTAGCTCATGTAAACCCTAACCTATTCTCTTTAGCCAAAGACAGGGAGTTTTTTCTTTAGCTGGATGATTTTTTGAGTTTCAGTGTTCAGCTTTCTTTGCACTTATTCATGTTTGTCTGAAGGCCTACCCTATCTATGTACTCTCTTTTCAAAAGTGAACTACATATTTAAACATTTGAAGCTGCATTTCCGTGACTAGATAGAAGAGGATGTATCCGAAACCATACTGATCATTTGCTGGTATTCCTTCTTATCTAAACCATATTGACAAAACCTGACCTGTGTCGTAGCTGCTTCCAAGAACGTGGGCCTCCCTGCCTGATTGCGTAAATCTTTGAAACAAGTTGGGTCCTCCCATATATCCACTCACTGTGTAGGCCAACTCCAACAGGGATGCTTGGTGGAGACCAGAGGGGAGACAGTGTGACAGCAACTGTATGCACTATTCACAGAGAAAGAAAGGAAAGAGGGAGGGAGGGAGGGAGTAGAGCTAGAATAGTAGTGTAGAATCAAATATTGGCTGGCTTTTGCTGCTATGCCCCTCATCTTGAAGGAGAGTATCAGGGAAGGATATGGACAGTTTGTATAAGGGAGTTAGATTATATGACACTGCTAATCTACTTATCTCCCATTTAGAGTTATTCACAGTTCCCGGGGGACAAAAATCTTCATTTTCCTCCTAATAGCTTAGGTTTTAGGGGAAAGGTTAAAGCATGTACTCATCACCAGCCGCTTCGTCAGTTTGAGGAGGAGGAGTAGGCGTGTGAATGGAAGGTCGCCAGTTCAAATCCACATCAAATCAAACAAAGCTGGGAAAGTCTGGCGAAAGGAAAGCGTACAACATTCCTTGTAAGTAGGGCTGGACGATATAGAAGAATTTATCACCATAATCATAGGGAATTCTACACAATATTGATGTTTAACTACCCGCCTCAAAAATTGAAGTTAAAGAATCCATCTGAGGTTAGTGAAATAAAAATAAACTGTGTTGAAAGTCTGCTTTCGTATACTTTTTCAAAACTTTCTGTCAGAGAGAAACTTTCGGTCAAACAGCGTCTCATTCAGAGACTCGCCCGCTCTGGCACTCTCTGTCAGCGGGCTCCAGCAGCGCTGTCTCTAGCGCTAAAGTCAGGCCTGGCTGCACTACGATATATTTTGCTGCTTGTTACCCAGAAATCAACCATTTAACAGGGTATAGGCCTGAAAACCATTTCCATCACTTAAAGTGTAAGTGAACCCCCTGTTTCAGCTCAAATTCAAACGCAATGAGATTTACAAAAATGCTCAGAGTTCTAGGAAGGAGGACGTGTTATCCCAGAAAAGGCAATTTGACGTCACAAAAATAAGACAACTTGAGTGTGGAGCAGAAGAGAACGTTCACAAACTGGTTGGCGGAGACAAAACATAGGAATTTTACACACGTTAAATTCTAAGTGACAAAATGGGATCGATTACCAAGTTGAAGATCAAATAGGACATATTCTGACATTTAAAACCAAAAAAAATGTTTTTTGGGTTCACTGCCCCTTTTAATCGCTATAACGCCCCCAAAATGCACACATTTTTCGAACTTGCAAAATTTGCTCCCTCGCACCACCAAGTGGCCAGCTCAGGAGCCGCCACCACTTGTAAGATGGCCTCTGTCATTTGCAACTCATTGAAATGATTTCACTAGACACTGCTAATTTTAGATGTCTACACAGATTTAACTTTAGATCTAGCAGTAGATGAAAGTCAGATGTTTAAGTCTACTTATAAAGTTTCTTGTTTGGTTTCGGTATTACGGTTTATAACGCTATGGTTTTGGCAAGGGATTTGTGTTTTTTGGTTCTGGTTAGGTTTAGAATCTGGATAGTCTCACAAATCGGACATAAGATGGCAGACAAGTTCAATTCTAGTTGTAAGGGGGTGTTTCACTTTCTTTCATTTCATATTTGTTTCGACCAATCATGTTGCTGGAGGCAGGGATCTGTAAGTGTGTAGTTGGTGAACAAAAAGTCCGTAAAGGTTTCAAATCAACACTGTTTAGCTTTATCCACTCGCACAAATTAGTTTTCTTCGGTAGAATATCTCCGTAATGAAACAGGGTGTAACTCCACCCCTTGCAGTTTTTTGGTTTCGGCCCAGGCCCACAGAAGTTGTGCTACAACACAGTAGGACTGCTGGATCCGAGATTAGGATCTGGGTAGCCAAAACAAATTGTTAAGTGGAGCGACTTGGTGGAGAGCACAAGGAGAGCTTCTGTAATGTGAGATATTTGCTGGTAAAACAATACAAATAAAAAAAGGCATGATAAAACCTAGGAGGGATTTGATTCTCAGATGCGATTTGATTGGGGTAGTCCTACTTGCTTGTTTTTTTTTATAAGGTCAGATCACAACTATGTCGTTATTGGTTCTCATGTTACGCCAGCCCACGCAGATATTGTGACACAATCTCAGTTAAGGTGATTTGATTCTAATGTAAATAGGTAGAAAAACAGACTCTGTCTGTTATTTTGCTTTGTTAAACATGACATGATGTGCATGTGGAAATGTGCAACCAAGGGAATAGGAAATCACTTTATCACATCTGTAAGCACCTTCCTTGTTGACTCACGGATGAGTACTGCTGGGCAAAAGCAGGCCGTGCCTGCAACTCAATACCACAAGAGTTCCCACATCTTGTTGACACAAATATACTAAGCGGATAATATGCTCCTTCAAAACATTTTTTTTGTTTTTTGCAAAGTACACTGATATTTTGGATTCAAACATTCAGAACTTTTTTCAGAACATCATATAGTGACAACAATGGCAGATAAATTGTGAAGAAGTGTATTATCTAACCAGCAGATGAGGTCACTCCACCTTAGAGTGACCTGCAGCTGTGCCCGCTCACATCCCGTTACACACAAGACCCATGGCTCCTGTGGGTTTCTATTTTATACCTTTTTTTTGGTGTGTGTTCAGACCAGGTGTCTAAGCTAACATTTGATTCCAATGGGCAATTTCCCGCATTATTGTAATCAATGAGTTAATAATTGACGTGGGCAGAGAGATTCGTTCCTCCTTTTTGGAACAACTTTAATCACTGACAGCAGTTCAATTTTGGCGCAATTAGAAAAAATGGTCGTAAGTTGAGGCAGATGGTGATTGGCGCAGATGACAGGAGGGAGCTCACTTGCTGCACAGATACAAGACATGGTTTTCTGTGTCTGTGTCCATGTGTGTGCGTGCATGAGCGTGTTTGGAGCGGTGGGGGGAGTAATAGGCTCCCATTGAGACAGCACACAGTAGGGCAGAGAGAAATGTTTTACGACATAGAAATGCAACTTACACAAACGCATACTTCATTTCCAATCGGATGCTTGCTTCTTTTTTTTGTAAATAAAGTAATCATGACAGGTCTTTGACAGTTTTTATTTTTTACTCGTACTTGTAACCTCCTCAGATATATAAATAAATACACAAACCCTCTCTTCAAGGCAGTGGCCCAACAACATATTGGCATCTCAGATGACATTCATCAAATCATCCGAACTGCACATTGCGTATGGCTTGTATGTATTGCTTGAAAGGTACGGCTCGTCGTCTTTTCATTTCATGAACAATGGCGTGTCACTCGAGCAGACGGTACGAAGCACGTCCGTAACATTTGTCAGCTTCTGGAAACGTCGCTTCAAGGTATCACATGCTGAATTTATCACGTTGAACTCCTACAGGGTTAGATGAAGAACACTGGTGGAGAAGCAGGACCAAAAATCTTTTTGAAATGCACATTTGCGCAAGATACATTCATCAAAACTCCTTCAAAGGCGCACACGCACACACACACACACACATACACACACATACACACACCCGTGAGTGGAAGAAAACGTGGGACGCATTTCAACAAAGGGCCACCCTCCTGTTGTTTTAAGATGAATTGCGGTGTTCAACCCGCCTCTGTAGTTTCCAAACCATAAAGAACACAGCTTTAGATGTCAATGAACATTGAATGTTTTTTTGTTTTTTTTCCTGAACATAATACAAGTAGGACGAAATGGTTCATTTGATGGTTTTGCTGTAAACATTTGTGGGTGTTTCTTGATGACAGTAAAAACAATACAGTGAAGTTATATATCCTGATTATATATATATATATATATATATATATATATATATATATATATATATATATATATATATATATATATTATCAGGATACATAACTTCACTGTATTGTTTTTACTGTATATATAACCATGGTTGCCAACAGTGAAAAACGAATTGATTGCAACATTTTGAAACCTTACCAAATGAGATCGTGAGGGTTAAAAATAATGAGTGAGAGGACATCTGAAATGTCAACCCAGTCTCACTCTAATACGTTCAAATATTGTGACATGAGCGGCATACAAACTGCACGTAAATCCTGCTTTTGGCATTTTCATGACATGCAATTTAAAAGTGCCATGTCGGGAAGTATGCATTGGGGAAGTTTCCCCAGGAACTAGGAACCTTTGAGGAACTCGCGTCCACCGCAGGGACCAGGTCTAAATTAAGTTCCAGGGACATTATTTTACCCCCAAAAAAGTCCCTGCTCAGGGGGGAGTATTTTCCAAAAGTACAGGAACTTTGGGGGTGGGGCTTGCAGTGCTGAACATTTCTATTTGAATCCATTCGCAAAGCAGTAAATCACATAGTTTCAAGCTTCGGATAATCGGTTTTCCGAACCAATATTCAAAAATTTGGAGAAGAATAAAAAGTTAATTCATAGTACCTTCCCTGCCTGAATCTGAGCCAGTGGAGACCACTGCTGCAGAATTGCGTTTTTATCAACTAATTTCTAGTGTTATTTTAATAACGCAAAAAGCAACTTGACTTTCCGATCCACTCGGCAGCGCAGCGTGTCAATGTAGCCTTAAAGTTTCAGAAGACACATGGCTTCCATAGTATGAGAGTAGGCCTACTTCCAATTATCACAAAGCAAATAGGTGGATTGAATATTGTGGAAAGATTTGATGAAATTGCACAGCAGCACTAGCGTTATTCACCCTAAGAGAAATCACACAGGTTCTATTGTGGGTGATGGATTGAAAAAACATTGCTACCTGATTTATTCATGTTTATTAAATTACCAACCCATTTTTATTGGTAGGTAGAGCTTTTTTTTTTTTTGCCCTCGTTTAAACATTAAAATAGCTGCTAAATAGCTAAATAGTTAAAACCCTTCTAAAACCATTAACCCCCCAGCTTGCCGCAACCTCTTATTTCAATGGCCGCAACTGACTATTGGGAGTGCCACCCAGGGCCGTCCCTAGGGGGGTGCGAACTGTGCGGCCGCACAGGGCCTCGCGCTCATGTGGGCCTCGCGCCTGGCCAGTGAAGTATTTATATATGACAATCGTGCGCCAGCATCCCCCCCCCCCCCCCCCCCCCCCCCGTTGACAATCGCGCAAATTAATCTCGCACAGGGCCTCGCTCCCCCCTGGGGACGGGCCTGGTGCCACCATGGAAAACAAAAACCTGGGGAGAACCCTAGAACATTTAATAATAATAATAATAATAATAATAATAATAATAATAATAATAATAGTTAGTTTAAAGTCTGTCTCTGTTGGTCTTGCCGATTCTCACACTGGACGGCAGGTGTCTTAATAAACGAAGCATTATAATCCTGAATTGAGAATACCCACTGAACGAACCACTATTCAAATATTCGGGCTCAGCCCTTTGGCTCACCTTTATCATTAGTACTAAACCCAAAATACTCCCAAACAGGGGCAGAGGCATTTTTATTTTTTACTAGTAGGTATTCCCACAACACGCAGTCGCTGTCTTTCTCAGCTACCTGTTCTACCAGTAGACTGACCTCTGGTGGCATGTGTTGTGTACAACAATACAGCCTCATCTTTGCAGGTCTTTAGACTGCGGTGGAAACACAGACAACAACAGGCTAAAGAAACCTTTTAGTTCCTTGAAAAGTAGTTCCTGGGACTAAAATCTCTGGGTACTTTGGGTGTAAACACTGCCTAAATTAAACTATCAGTCCACAGAAATATTTGACTGATCACATAGCACTCTGCAGCGCCACACAATTAACCAGCATGAGATGGATGAAATCACCGTCAGAATGGGATATGCAGCACAACACCAAGGTTACTATAAAACAATACAATAATAGAGCGCTGCCATGATTGGAAATGCCTTCAAAAATGCATCTGTTATAGAACAATAAAGATAACACACAACAAAAAAAGTAAAATAAATAAGGTGATTTCAAGAATAAAAAACAAAAACAAGAAAGCCTAGCCATAAATTGAATATTCACATTGTTGTTGTTGGGAATTTATACAGTCTTGGAAAAACAGAGAACTGTGATTCTCTCCTAGTAGCAGAGAGGACATGGGGAAAGGAGCGGGAATGTGTGCTTATTTTCATTCTTCTATTACTTAATTCCTTCTTTTATTTTTTACAATACATTTTAAGAGATTATTCTAGCTCTACCATATTAATTTCCCAAGGTCAAATACTAATGGGAAGAATTAGACCCTTTTCACAGAGGCCATCGTAGGACAAACACAGGTGTGGCTCATAACACTAATAATGGGTCTACTACTGTTATGTACCAGGACACGGGTAGCAGACTAAACTAGTAAAGATAAGTCTACTACCCGTGCCCTGGTACATAAAAGGACGAGTGACACCTGTGTTTGTCCTAAAGGTGGAGGTAGTAGACTCTCCATTCCGAACATGACACCCTTGCTACCAGAGAAATGAGCATTTCTCAGACTAACCAGGAGCTGATGTAGGAAATAGAGGCTTTTGATGTCCACAGAGACACAGAGAGAGAGAGAGAGAGAGAGAGAGAGAGAGGGAGAAAGTGTGTGTGGGGGGGGGGGGGGGGGAGAGAGAGAGGGAGGGAGAGAGCAAGAGAGATACACTTGAGTCTATAATGTCATGGCTTCCCTCCAGTCCATCTTTGTGAAACAGATGTTTTGATGACAAACCGTATCACACAGTGGACTTCCACAGCGCCACGCCCACAGTGCGGAGCTATGGAGTTATGGAGAACACAGACTGCTCTGAAGAATGCAGCCCGACCCGCACTCGGTGCTTACGTATTACTCCACATATTTCTATAGGAGTGTCTGAAAATATCGCTACATTTTCACAATACTGTTTTGACTGTCAAAACAGTATATGATTATTTAAGTTATGGATAACTAGACTAGTTGTTTTAGTTCAACGCATCCACTACATGGTTTCATAACAGTATTGTAACATTTCTGAAAATGTGAAATTATGAAGAAAAAAAATTGACATTCATCTTGTATACAAAATATAACTATATAAATTAGTACATTGTGTCCTGCTATCCCAGATCACAACCCAGGGCTACTGCTAACAGATTAGTCCAACCACAACACTTGAGAAACAAGGAATGAACTTCCCTTAAACCATGATTTGGTGATAGTTTACCCAATACAGGCCTACATTTCTTCTTTTTTTGGGGGGGGTTGTGGCCTGAAAATGTTGAAAACCCCTGTGCACAACAAGCTCTCCTCCATATGATATAATTCTGTGTTGATCACAGCAGCCCTGCTGAGCCAGCAGGCCATTTATTCCCTCTTCTTTTTTTTTTTTTAATTGTTGCAGGTGGTCTGGCTCTGGGAGGCATGGCTGCAGTGCTCAGGGATGTGCAAATAAAACCTCTAAAGCAAGAAGAAGAAAAAAAACCAAACAACATCGGGTACACAAACAAGAGAAGCCGTTCCAAGACAGCTGCGGCTAAGATCTGCATGCCAGGTTCTGTGGTGGTGGTATGTGTGTGTGTGTGTGTGTGTGTGTGTGTGTGTAGGGTGGTGATGGTGCAGCAATAACAGCAAGGCCTCATTTTATTCTCAGTGTCAACTTTTTTGAGGTTCTCCAGGCAGACACTGGGATTTGTAACTGTCTGCAAATTTCAGCCAGACAGCAGTAATTAAAATGTTTAGGTTTTTTTTCCTTTCTTGTCCAGAAAGTGACCATAGTGTTTAGGGAAGTTATTAACATTAACTATTAGCCTAGCTTTTTTGTGTATTCCTAACAAACAGTTTTGTTTAGCATAGTTTAATACATGTTCATTATATGCTAGTACATCCTTTTTATGATTCTTAGCAAAATGTGTTTTACAGAAAGTTATTTAACACAAATTTAAAATAAAAATGAGTTCCACCAGGACATCAAGTCATCAGCAAAAGATACTAAATTGTGTTTGTACTAGTTATGTTTGTTATGTTATATGTGTTGTTTGATGTAGCAACACATACAACACAAT
The DNA here is from genome assembly GCA_030340625.1 of Merluccius polli. Classification (NCBI taxonomy): domain Eukaryota; kingdom Metazoa; phylum Chordata; class Actinopteri; order Gadiformes; family Merlucciidae; genus Merluccius; species Merluccius polli. The sequence continues at coordinate 51,532 of JAOPHQ010000569.1, forward strand.
ACAACACACAATAATGTACATTGTAGTTGTGATATTACACCAAATGTTCTAGTAGCCTAAGATATGGTGTATGGCAGCCATTAGATGATTTAGGTATGTTGAGCACATTTATCGGTCTACACAAATGCAGCATACTTCCAAGCCTGAGAGAAAGATGTGTTTTGTCTTCACAACGTACCGTATGGAAATGGATTTTAAAAGGCCTGACCAAATGCATTGGTTCCACTAGACGTTGTGTCCCAAGCTCCCGCTCTAAACTCACATGTGCATAAGAGCTCAACATGTCAACGTCCCCCCCCCCCCGCCTAAAAAACAGAAAGAGAAATAATATTTCCACGATACACAGAATTCCACGTCCATCCACACACTAAATGTTGGGTCAATAAATCACTTGGTTGGGAATAAGATGTGTACATTTTCCCACTCTTATCACGACATGCGTCCGAGTCCTATCGCTACATACCGTAAGACCAAACCGACTGCAGCGATGACTTTCCCCCGTTTTTACGCCTGACCTCGTCTTCATGGAACCCATGTGACAGCACGGGGAACATTACTCAGATGTAAGCTGTTTCGATGTCATTGCTGTTTAGTTTTTTATGTTTAGATCTACAGCCCATACAGGCAGTTGTCACCGTGACTCCCCCCCCTCTACCCTTACTCTCATCCGGTGTAGTGTTGGATGACCCCCACCTCTCCCCCGACCTCCTCTCCAAGAATCTGTCCCTCAACATCACCACCTTCTGGCAGCGCTCCCCCCTGGGCTCCGAAACTAATTCTGTTCCACGTCTCTAATGCGAAACCTCAAGTGAAAACGTAGACCAAAACGTAACTTATAAGAAGACGAAAAGTAAAGCATCCCTCAAGAAATTCCAACCCTGTATTTGTTACAGGGTTGATGATTTGTGCCACATCTTGGACACTCAAGCACACGCACACACACACACACACACACACACACACACACAAACACTGTTAAACTGAAAATAAAGTGCATTGGGTCAGAAAGATCACTAGATGAAAGTATATGCCACATGTCATTCGCCATCTGTCAGAGAGTTGCAAACTGATTTCATTGGCCACCTGAAGGCTGCCGTTAGCCGCGCTCGCTATTAGCCATTAGCAAATTTGTTACAAAGTGGTCCGGCACCGTTTTGCCACCTGTCATTAAGGTGACGTTCTCTCCTCGGGTTCTGGCTATTCGAGCGTTCGTGGCCAAGATTGCTGGTGAAAATGCACACTGCGTGATGAACAACTTCCCTTTCCTGCCGGTCCGCAGCTGTAGCGAGGCCCTGGGCTCCTCGGGGCCCGTAAATCACAGGCTTTGTACTACCAGAAGGATTCTATCAGCCGCAGGTGTGGGTCCTGCCTCGGGAGTTACCCAGCCCTAGCAGCACTGCGGACGCTGGAAAGCTGTCGAGTGCAACAGGGGTTGGCTCCGGCCAAAACATTGTGTTATGGGAGTGTGTGTGTGTGTGTGTGTGTGTGTGTGTGTATGTGTGCAGGGGGGGTTATGGGTTTGTGTTGGAGGGTGCCAAGCAGTAAAAGGGTGGGAGGCAAGGGGCAAAGAAAAAGAAAAAAAGTTGGTGGGGTGGGGAGGGGTGGGGTGTGTGGTGGAGAGCGGTGAAGCCCCTAAACCCCCCCCCCCCCACACACACACACACACACACACACACCCATCCTCCTGCCTTTTTTTTCTCCTTGGAAGCCGTTGAGGGGAAAATTCGTTGATGAAATGTGGCCCCGGCCCACGGAATGCAATTTCAAGCTTCCACATCTGCAGGAAAGATGAAACCAGGGGTCCTAATTTTACAATGATGATGTCAGTGAGAATACATGACAGTGCCGGGGGTCAGGGTGCCAAGTCCTGCACCCTACCCCTTGTCCTACCCCGCCCCCCCCCCCCTCCCCCCATCCTCATCCTCGTCCCGACCACCGCCCTTTCTGATGTTTCCTTGTCTTCGTCTATTTTTTTTTTCTTTCTTTTCTCTCTCTCTGTTCTTCTTTTTTTCTACAATTAGAGTAGCCGCAGTGCAGTATTACGACATGTGCCGACTACGTCCGCTTGAGACGCGTAGCGATATTGTTTTCATGCATGATCGCGGTTGACCATGAAACTGTGGACATTTGGGGGGTAAAATACAGCCTGTAACCTCAAATTTAAAAAAATGGGTTGATGACCTGATGAGCAAAATATAATACAAATATATTACAACTGGACATGTGGCTGAAGACTTGACAGGAGTCATCTGAACGTAGCATTCAGAAGACAAAAACAATTCAAACAACAGTTTGAATGTGAGTGGAAAGCATGTTCTCGAACTTGAATGTGAACCGGACAACAGAACAAGACCATTTTGGAGGGGGGCTTTCACAAAATCTCCCACAAAGCTGGATTTCTATGGAGAAGAATTGACCAGAACCTCTGCTGCCACTGTTATCAATCATGCAACGTCTCAAATATATCCTTTCCATTTTTAGCCATAACCCCGCAACCCCACCCCCAGTCAGCATGCGACCTGCTCCAGGTTGTACGCCTGACAGGCCAGAGCCATGCCTGGACATGCCCAGGCTGATGAGTGCTAATGACAGGAAGGTCCCTGTGATTGGGCGCCCCGTGCGATTCACCACACTTGGGAAGACGCACCGGTGTTACTTTTCTTTTTCTTTTCTTTTTTCTTTTTTTTTTGGTCGGATTTGCTGATGATTGCCTGTTTTTCTTGCACAAATCACAGCTTTATGAGAAACAGGTTTCCTCTTTCGTGGGAAACGAAAAGAGTTTCTAAAACCAGCACGTTTCCATGCGGTCCCTCTCTCTCTCTCTTTCTCTCTCTCTCTCTCTCTCTGGCTGCGATACTCTGGGTTTGGTCAACGTTCAGATCAGTGATCCGCAATGGAACGCTAAATATTATTTTATGTCTAAGTGGAACCAAGGTAACTTAATGAGCCAATTAACTGTGGCTGTATATATACATGTCCATGCTCTCACTTTCCAGATGGTGAGATGGATCCCCTGACCCCCTTTTATCCAAATCTACAAACTGCATTACTGTAAATGGAACAAAGATGGAATAGTTTTCTCTTGCAGTGTGCCAGGAGCAATGGCATGTTAAAAAGGTATCTACAAGAGGGGAGAGTGGGGGAACCGGCGAAAAGACGAGTGACACAAGCTTCAAAAATACATATTGCCTACCTGTGGATCAGATCTTGTTAACCGCACACTTTGATCAAAAGAACAAGCACATTTCAAATGGATGTCACGGTCCCGCACTGAGGGCATGGAATCAGCACTGCTTTCAACAGGAGTCAAGATTACTATAAAATAAAAGCACTCGATGCATGATTGAGTGTGTATGTTTGCCTACACAAGCACCAACACATTCACCACGCACAAGCAGGAACATACTCACATACACACATATACTTACACACACATACATACACAGAAGCAGACATATACTCACTTACCCACACATACTCACACAAACATAGACACACACACACTAACACACAAGCACTTACACACACATAGAGAAAGTGCACACCCTAATAGAAGAACTGACTGCACACACCCACACAGTATGTTTTTTTTTTTAAATCCATTATGTCATATTTTGTCCTGCTGGATTGTTTTAATGATATTATTTAATTAAATCATCATTCATGTTTCATAGGAATACATTAGGAATAGATTGATGATTGACCTTTCTATTTGTGGTGGGGATAACTGTAGTTATTGGCAATGTTAAACCTTCCTCACACACACACACACACACACACACACATACACCTCCTTAAGACGGATGGCGGTAGATGATTATTTTAAATGGCACAAGACTTAGTATCTATCATAAGAATAGTGCCATTCCCACGCTGAAAGTCACCCGCCTTTAGGAAAGAAACATTTAAAAAATATATAGTTGAGGTCATAAGAACAACACAATTCCATACAGAGAGTCACCTGTCATCAGTGTTGACCTACTCATGTATTCTACTTTTTGATGTATTTCAATGAGTCAGTGTGCCCTCATAAACCACCATGCAAACATGACACTGAACTTTTTTATTTTGTTTTTCATTTGTTTTAGTTCGACCAGGAATTAATTTTCTTATCCAAGCAGACACACAATGCTGAATAATTGACAAAAATGCAATAGGACAGAATATATATATATATATATATATATATATATATATATATATATACATATCCTCTCCAACAGTGAGTGTTGATGGTGGGACTGGGGTCAGAATAATTCTCGTTGGCATTCCACAGATTTCTTCCCTGCTTTGGCGAGCCATTACACCATAGCTGGTGTCCAGCACTCGGAGTCCGAGGGATCAGACTGAGGCCATGCAAAGAGTCTTCCGCTCCTCCAGAAAAAACAAAACTAAAACTAAACAACTGGAGCAGCTGGCCAATAGTTTACGCATAATTTGGAAATGGTTTGAAAATCTACTTATCTATTCCAGGGAGCTTTGCTGGAATCTCCATCAGCATTTTCTTTTTCTCCGCGGGATAATGGTTTCCATATTGTATATAGGGGAGGGGAGGACGCAAGATGTATGGAGGAGGAGGAGGAGGAATCGGGGAGGAACCCTTGTCATAAACATCGTCATATTGCCATTGTTAATCCTCATCTAGTTGTTTAAGGCACCAGGGTTTGCAGCGGTGAATGACTGCATTAGAGATATGACTTCTCTGACAGGTGCCTAAATGGAAGGAACAGCAGGTACACACTGCGCCGTTTGTTATTCTACAGCAATCTAGCCAGTATCAATTTGACCGTGCTCGACACATCCCGACAAACTCAAACATCCCGACACTACCACCCCATGTGGTAGTGTCAGGATGTTTGAGTTTGTCAGGGTGTGTCGAGCAAGATGTGTCGGGATGTGTCGGCTGTGTTGATGTTTGAGACGACCAGGGGTTCTGAGAAGATAATAGGAAATATAGCAATGACTTTCTTGTTTCCTTGAAGATGAATGGAATGATTAATTAACTGAAAGAAAGAGTACATCTGGCACAAAACAATTGTCTTTGAATACAGGGTGGCTTTTTTGTGAAATCAGGTTTAAAAAAAGTTTAGAACGGGTTTAGAACAGTTCAAGCACAGTTTGTCATGGAAAATATGACAAGTTTTGTATGTGCCAATTTGTAGTTCAGTGAACTCTTTTACTTTAAAAACTTCCTTTAACCCGAGGATAAATTAAATTGGAATTGAATTATGAATGTGGTCGTGCATGCATGCACACACACACACACACACACACACAAGCACACAGGCATGAAAGTCATCTGATAATGACTTTCTGTGGAATTCTCGAATGAGGATGAAAGCGCAATACTACATTGATCGCAGAGATTACACTTTCTTTTAATTTGTCCTCCAGCAACAAAAGACACAATCCCTTTCATAACCTCATTATTTTCTGTCCAAATGTCCATGCTTACTTCCTGTGAATCATTACATTGCATCATTGTAATTACAAAGTCCAGTCATCCTTAGAAAAGACACATAGAGGGGTAAAAGTGATGATTTTCCTGACAATATTTGTTTAACCGTGTAAACATAACCTAAGAAGAAATTTAAGCTTACTTTGAATCATAAAAAAGTTCACACTGTCTGACACACTGACTCACAAGAAGGCATTACAAAAAAAAAAGAGGAAAAAAAAAAAGTTGTGCACACATGGCAGATATATGTGATCACCTCTTCTAATAGGCACCCTGCGGTGTCTCCCAACAATAATTTGGTGAGTTATCGCAATATGTTAATGAAGCTGATTCCTTGTTTGAAGTGTTTAAATGTGTCGTCTATGTGGTCACATCAAACCCATGTTTGTGGTTTTACTGCTGTGAGTGGATGCCTACGGCTGCTGGTTCCTACTGGTATGCTGCTTTGAAGAGCAACAACACAAATTGAAGAGAAAACAACAAGTAAGGATACAAACTCACATGGGGAATTGTTTGGCCTTCTGAGAAAGTACTGTAAAGTTAATCAATAAAAAGGTCTAATTGTATCGAAACAATGTAACGACGACATCGTTTAGTTTAACTTATCACCTTAAGGCTAATCAGCCATATAACCGCTGCACATTTTTTTCCTTTGTTTTTTAGGATATACTTTTGCTGGTTTCTTCTTTATCATAAGACAATTATCAATATTTTTTTCTTCATGTATATTAGTTGTTTTTTTTGTCCCAATAGAACTTATTTTCCCATTATGCACTTGACTACCACTCATAAAAAAAATCTACTAACCTTGTGTTTTGATTCCTATAGATGCTCTTTTTTTCTTTAATTGGTTGTGCAAAACTATTCGTAGCTACTTAAATTTTGATTGTATATTTAATTATTGTTTGTAAGTGGCTTTGGATAAAAGCATTTAATAAGTGAAATTTAAACACTTTCAAATTAAGAATAGTCTTTCTTTCAAGGTTTGGTCAGAGTGGTCAAATAAATAGAAAGAAAAAATTATCATGCACACAATTAAGTGCAAACCTATGTTCAAAACTGAAAAAAAAATAAAACCTGACATGGCAATACATCCTCAGGAGCCAGATGATGATAATATCGTCTTTAGTTATGCAGGTCACGTCAGTAGACTCAATATGATCCATTGTCTCCATGCAAAACAACGTTCCATTGTTTGGGCGCCACCGTTTTCAGGTTTATGTACCATTTCTAGATCCACCCTAAAGTAAATCATTAAAAACGGCTAAGATCATGGAAATAACGCGTCTCTGGGCTAATGACTAATGCACCCCCATGGCCAGGAGGACTGTAATCATTTGAACTGAGAAGGGGCCCCGCATTAACACTGTTGCATGACATCACGCTTAATTGAGTTACAACTAAAGCAAATAAACAGGTGCCGAGGTGGACATAAAAGGTTCTCTTGGAAACAAACAGCAGCAGGACCACAAGCCGAGTGTTCAAGGTTTGAAGGGCTGAGGCATGACTTCATACGGGTTCCAGCAGTTGCTTGCTGAGCTGATGTGCCACAGACTCGTAGTCGTAAACACAAGTACAGAGGGCTTCAATTATAGTCGACAGGCCTCGTGTGTAACTATTGTGTAGATGATTATTTCTACGACGCGAGGGCAACTATCTGTTCATGATGTCACCAAAAAAAGGAGTGCTCTTATTTTAAAGACAAAATAAAAAAAGATAAACAAGACTCCCCCCCCCCGGTTTATTATGTACTTAACAGGTCTAGCTATGCTACATTAAAATGCCAAGGCTCTGAGTTAAGCAAAGAGGCCAAGCAACGACAGACAAGCGTTTAAGGCATAAACCCTTTTAAAGTATCAAAAACAAGCATGAATTTCTTATGTGCATCTTTAAATGTCATACATAACCTTGGCTTAATTTGTGTGAACGATCGGCAGGAAATTGTATCAAAACAACCCAGTTGGATATAAACAGTAGATTTTTAATTGAGATGCATTCTCCTTACGGGGATGCTCTGTCAGGGGATCACCCTGTTGAGGCATTCAAACGTTTTTGATCAGCTGCCCAAGTATTCATTTTGTTTCTTACATTATTATTTATAATCTTTAGCAGTAAAGCATCTTTGCAGTTTTGAATAGCATTTTCTATTCCATGAGCAGTGGCCTATCTAGGACATATCTAGATTCTACAACCGTTAAAATTATAATTAAAAAACATTTGTTCACATGAAAGACACAATGCACTCACAACCGTCTCAGCCTGTTTATACGTTGGTACAGTGTACCAGAGATCCCCTTTCATGCATACAGGTTTCAGTTTTGTACCATTCATAGTTGGATAATGCTGTTAATCTTGTTTAATAATAGAAATGCAAGGTCTTGGACGCGTAGAATCGTAAGAAAACTAGGCACAGCATGGCAATTTTTCAGATCAATTAATTTGAAGAGAGATTTAAAATGCTCTGTTGGACTCTACCCTAATAAATGGTAAATAAGGTTAAAAAAAATGTTTTGAAAAAAAAGGCTTTGGAATTGGTAATTGAGATTATGATCAAAACAATGATTGATGACACCTTTGACATAGTAGACATGAGAACGGACAAACATTGGATCATTTAGCCCCTTAAAAGGCTTATATTCTCAAAGGAAGCCGTTGTGGTGTAGTTTGGCATCTTGATGGCATATCTGTTATTAATTATAGACCGGACCAGCACATGTAGTTCAAATGTAGCCTACCTGCCCCCACTACACGGCAATACATTGTTGGAACAGCATCCAAAATATTAAAGGTGGTCTTAGTCTATCATCTCTTCGCAGCACTTGTGTGATCATAACCTAGCTAAACACAAATTAAATGCAGAGACATGCCCCCCGCGGTTCTCCCTTGTCGTAAAGCATTGTTATTGACATGCGCGCAGCGGGGCTCGAAAACAGATGCGGGTCGTAAAAGCGGTTCACAAAGGCGGCGTTGGCCCGCGCTTCTTTAATTTGAAGGTTGCACCTGCTAGCCTCCTAGCATAATTTGATCCCTCCTTCAGCGCTCTGGGAGAGGGCTCCTGGTGCTTTAACACCTTCTGGGAGTCCCAGGTGCGCACGCCGACACTAGCATTGTCTTCTTGGCCCCACTTAGCTGGTCTTTCTATAAACCGTCCAAGTTATGTTTCATCCATTAACCGTTGAAGCCAGTTCCGACCACCAGTTGGTGGGACAGACTATTAGCTTTGAGTGGGTAAATGCCTGACAACTGCCTATCACGGCATCTGACTGCACCCCCCCCCCATGACCATTATAAAGGCGTGTAGGGAGGTTGTTATTTAATGGGCACAGGAGGGCTGGATAGAGCTCAGGGGAAGACATGGTGGTGGTGGTGGGGAGGGGGGGGGCGTAAGGATTTGATCATAATTATTCTCGTGGAAACTACTACCTCAAGGCTGTTGTTTGAGCACATTTGACCACCACCTACACCTGTTTTTTGCAAAGTAAACAATGCTGCTCCTATTTTACGAGTCTGACTCATAGCTTACTTGTAAAGCCGTGTGCACTGTGCACTTTCATCAATAAGTGCACCAGGGGCCATCTGGGGTAATGTGAAAGCAGTCGTAGTCATGTCTCTGTAAACACTTGAGAATGTGGCAGGGTAATGTTACCCACACAAACCACCATAAAATATAGCCGTGTCAGAATGGCCATAAAACTAAAGCACAAGGGCAAATTGTGTTCATTATTTTTCATCTGATCTTACAGGCTAACATGACGCAACAATTCCGTCTCTGCTGATGGTCTCTTCGAAATAAACTCAATTCAGGCTCCCTGAAAGGCCTGCGTCCACAACTAATATTAACACACACACACACACATGGCACACACACGCCACGGCACTCACACACACCATCATATATAGGCTATATTAAATGACATTAGTTATTAATATGTTATTTAAACATGTGTTTTTTCATCAAAAACTGAAATTAATGTAATACTAGATTTAAGATTAGATTTTTTATGTCATGTCATGTGACATTATATATTATATAACTGAGGGTTATCCGCTATTTGGGAGGGACTGTGCTGCCATGACATATAAAGGCCACTAGACGCCGCACTATAGCAGGTGCACATTAGACTTGACTTTCGTTTAAACACTGGTTAAAAACGACTAAATCCAATTGACAATGTCACGTTTTTGTTAAGACTGCAAACCGTAAGGGTGAGTTCCTATAATATCGTCATAGTGTAATGACAAAAAGATACACACAAATAACAGCTAAATAAATGCGTATGCATTTTTTGTATTTTCTTAGTGTGTGCCCAACTTATAGCCTATAGTAAATACAATGTAGAAAGAATATAATGTACATTCAGTTCAATTCAACCTCCATTAATGGTTATTCAACAATGTTGACATGGACTGTTTACTCCTTTCTCTCAGCTGAGTATGTATGTCTGTATGTCTCTATTTCTTCCTCTTTTATGAAAGTTATAGTCATATAGATGAAATAATATTAAGGGTCTATTAAGAATATATATATATATATATATATATATATATATATATATATATATATAGATATAGATATATATATAGATATATATATATACGTTTTTTTTATAAATTATTTTTGTTGTCTAGCAAAATTTGCATTCAAACAAATTCATTTACTTTTGAGCTTTGTTTTTTTTTTTTGCTTCAGAATAATCATTAAAGTTTAAATATACACGGAGAAAATGCCTTTATATTTAACAGCTGTATAGTCTTAAATATGGTCTATGACCAGCAGATGGTGCAAACGTAATTTGAAATAAGTTTGACTGAAGCAACATCTGAACGCCTTGTCTTCCTTCAGTGGACTTTGTCCATCTGGTAAATGTCCAAAAGCTGAAAATAGATCGGTTCCAGACACTGGGACCAGCGGCATATGTCAACAACAAGTCAAGGCAATAAAAACATTGAGCTGATAGTGGTTGTTTAAAAAAAAAAAAAATAGTGAATACATATATTTCAATATATAGCACAGCAGTACACATTTGCTTACTTTTATACATACATGCATACATGCAAAGCCGGATTTGAGAGTGGGTGGAGCTTGTGGGCATAGTCTCATTCTGTTGGGACAGATATAAATATCATATTTCTATTGGTCCTCGTTGTTATTGGCTTCTCCCTACCAAAGCAGACAGCTACGTATAGGTAACGTTAACAGGGGCATACATTTAAACAGCAGTCACATCAAATTAGATAGAATTGAAAGAAGAAAGTGTGGAGTACTAAATCTGCTGACCCCAAGGATGGCAGAGAGAGGCGACGATGACAGGGATCTAGGGGAGAGGGAGTTGCGAACACAACCAGATAAACCACCATCTCTGGCTGGAGAGGACAGCGACGTACTTGAAGCTGTCCCAGACCGTCCAGTCATTGACTGTGAAGAAGGTGAGGCACAACACCCTGGTCCTCAAAATACAGAGGCTTCTTGGCCTCCTGAAGAGGACTCCTGCTCAGAGTGTCCGGGATGCCAGACCATGGGTGCCCTGGTGCTTTCCTTGCGGACACAGGTTATGCACAGCTTGCGTCCAGCTCAGCCGTGGGGGACGGGGGGAGATCGGCCACGGCAGCTGCACCATTTGCTACGGGTCTCAGTTGATGGACTCGGTTCTGCACACCCTGCTGGAGGTCCTGTTCCAGGGCCAGCCCAGGAGGCCGACGGGGCTCACATCCCATGGCAGTGCAGGAGAAGGAGATGGGGCCACTCTGGAAGCCGGGGCCTCGGAGATGGATGGTTTGGAGGACCGCTGCTTGCGGCACGGCCAGCCCCTCACCATGTTCTGCTTGGAGGAAGAGGAGCCACTCTGTGAGGAATGTGTTGAGGATGAACCTGACCACCACCATTGCTGCTCCTTACAGGAGGCCGTCATGGCCTGCAAGGTGAGGTACATAGGAAGTAACCAAACATTAAGGTTCAAATCAGTGGGACAGCAGTAAACATTGGTTATGCAATTGGTGTGGGCAAGTTGTGGCTTTAATAAGTAACAGCAGGATCAGTAATTGCATTACCCTGTAATTCACCAGAAGTGGTGCTGTTTTTAAGCATTTGATTAACAACAGCATTACATTTGATTAACAACAGCATTACCCTGTAATTCACCAGAGGTGGTGCTGTTGTTTTACTTAAGATGTAATCTTTTTAGATTGCTTCGGTTGTAAAGTATGGAGGAACATTCATTTATTTATTAATTTATTTATTTGTGAGTTTATGTCTGATAGTCATCATCTTTGTTTTGTGTCATTATTTTAAATTCAGAGAGAGCTTCAATCTTCTCTCCGACCCCTTAGAGAGCAGCTGAAGACTCTGACCTCCATTAGGGATACCTGTCAGGACACTGCTGTTCATGTCAAGGTACTTACCTACATAGTTTTTGTTGTTATAGATATATTGTAATATGCACACACACACACACACACCGAGCATTTCTGCAAATGTTGACATATCAACAAAGAAAGTGAGGTCAGAGGTACGCTAGGCTTTAACCCAATGCCTCCCGCATCCTGATCTCAGAGCCAGTTTGAGCGCATGTCACAAGTGCTGCGGGAGGAGTTTGAGAAGATGCACCAGTTCCTGTGGGACAGGGAGGCAGCTGCCATGACATCTCTGAGGGAGGAAGAGGAGGAGAAGAGTCGACGGATCACTGAGAAGATGGAGAAAATCAGAGACGGCATCGAAGCGTTGGCGGACACTCTGCAAGAGACGGAGGAGGCCATGGTGTTGGAAAAGCATGTCTTTCTGAAGGTTAGCTGCTAATCCGTTGGCTCTGGAGACACACCGACAGACAGTTCCAATGTCAGGCTCACTTCACTGTGCTCATGGGCTCCACTTCCCTAAAAAGTATTACTAAAGTTGTGATGTGTATTGATTAATGTATTTGTTTATGAAGATCCCCATTGGCCAAAAGCACAAAAAGGGTTGCATCAAACAGAAGAACAAAGTGTTACACATCTGATTTCTAATATATTTAAATCCAATTGGTCTCTTGAGCCCCAACTTTTCCAGTTTTCTGTTCAGTTTAAATGGTGTCAGGTTTAAAATCAACTCAAGCTAGTGTCTATGTCATTGCTGCAAACACTTTATGAACCTAACTCCATTACAATGTCTTTAATTTCTCACAACAGAACTACAAGAGGGCGTCTGAAAGGTATGTTCCCTGACATGTTTATTATGTAGGTAGCCATAACCTGGAATGGGGTGCTGGACGTTATTGGCGAGAGAGAGGGCGGGACTTCGGAGGGAGCGATATCCGTTTCAGTTACATGGGTTTAGCGGCAAGAGGCCAGAGGGATATATAGAGGGATATACAGGTAGACCAGGATAATGCTACAATTCATGACACTCTCTCAACCTAATGTAGCCCCATATCTTTGTATAAAAAGTATTCCTCATTTGGCTGTATTTTTTGGGTGGGATTGGGGTGACTTGCTGTAGGGCTGGGTACAGAATTGCTGAGCCAGAAGAGGAGTTAGGATCTCTGCTGGATGTGGCCAAACACCAAGGCTGTCTTCACTACCATGTCTGGGAAAATATGCTGGACACCATTCAATATGGTGAGTTAATAAAAGAACAGAGGTAAAAAACAACAACTTTTTACAACCATTTTGGTTTTATATTATTGTTGATTATCTAAGTTTTCACCAGGTTGAGAGAGTAATGTACAACACTACAACACTCAGAGCAAAATACTAATCTAATCAAAATGCAGCTGCTTGTGTTTCTCGAGGGATGGGGCTCTCCCATCCCAAGTTGAACATTTAGTTAATCTTCACCATGTCTATCTTTCTCCACTAGTCCCAGTGACACTGGACCCCAACACAGCCTCTGCCTGGCTGAGCGTTTCCACAGACCTGGCCAGTGTGTGTGCGTGCGAGGAGCAGCAGACACTTCCAGTTCCGGCCAACCGGGAGAGATTTGTGCACCCAAGGGCCGTGCTGGGCTCCAAAGGCTTTGAAGCCGGGAGACACAGCTGGGAGGTGGAAGTGGGCAACAACACCTGCTGGTCCCTGGGAGTGGCCAGAGAAAACATCAGCAGCAGGAAGGACTCCTGGTTGGGACCGGAGCCAGGCAGTGAACACAATGTAGCCAGCCCTGGCATCAGTGAACTCTGGGTGGTTTCCCTCTCCGATGGCCAGTATCGTGCTTTCCCCAGCCGTGGTAATGGGCCAATTGGTCTGCGACGAAGGCCCCGTCGGGTCAAGGTTCAGCTGGACTGGGAGAGGGGTTGTCTGACACTGTCAGATGCAGGGGACAACAGCCTGATTTACCGCTTCAAGCAGCCGTGGAGTGGCCCGCTACGACCTTACCTCTCCACTACGTGCACTAAACATCCACTGCGTATCATTGCCAGGAAGGTGACAGTGATTACAGATTAAGATCTCATATTCACAATGTTGTCATTAATGTCCATTGATGTTCCTGGGTAAAAACACCAATGGATTTGGACCTTTCAATGTTCCTCAGATGCTTGACCACTCGGTCACAAATATTGTTATTAAAGCTTGAATACCACATTAAAAATCCTGTTTGGTGGTGATGAAAAATGTATGACTTAGGAAGAATAAAAGTATGTACATCGGACGGTATTTTAGAAATGTATGCATTTGCATATGAATTTTAGTGTTGTAAAGCTTTTGCTTTAGAAAAAATACTGATGTAGCACACCTACAGATATTTTATTCCTAGTGTGTGAATATAGTGTAATAAAAGGTGTACATTTACTATGAATATTCTGTATGTGGTCTGTATATATATATATATATATATATATATATATGTATATATGAAGAGCTCTTTTCCAAAACGCATTAAATCCATTTTGAGAGTTTTCAGGAAAACACATTCTTTTACCTAGACTCACACATGTTTTGGTTAGAAACGGCATCTTGCAGTACATTTTAAACAAGGAAATATAGTGATTTGGCATGCAATGTTGATGGAGCAGTGAATAGGTTCAGTGCACAGCAAAATGGCATAATAAACTAATTTTTTTAAATTTGGTGTTTAATGCGTTTTGGAAAAGAGCTCTTCATATATATATATATATATATATATATATATATATATATATATATATATATATATATATATATATATATAATACTGCAAGGTTTACACTGTGTGTGCAAAGCAATTAAATAATTTTGCCAGCAAGTCATTCATCTCTTTGGCTCTTGCCATGTTGACAGGAAACACTGCTCACTCTCTCACTCCCTCAGAGTATCATATGATCTGGCCTCACTATGAAAACACATTGGTCCACAAATACACAAACCACATCATCAACCTTCTTCCTAAAATACACATCGATAGAGAAACAACAGTGACTCGACATAAAACAGTGGGCTCGACTGTGTACAATTTTATTATGTTTGTAAACCATCTTATTTGGACTGAAATTTTCAGAGACAGGAGCATCTTGTTTCCTTATTTATTTGTATCCAATAACAATAATAAGAAGAATGACATTAATAATAGAAAGTGTAATTATATACAAATAGACAGAACATGTATGTTGAAAGTCTCCTTTAGCCCCAAAACATTTTGTTTCTTGTACATGGTCCAAAGCGTTAGAACATGGAATAGCTTTTTTTTCTTCAAAATTGCAACCAGAATTAATGCAACAGTGCAGCAGAGGGACAAGATGACAGCATATGAGCATACACAGTCCTAAAACACCAGCAGCACTTCATAGAGCTGATTCTGTGTAATACATAATTCTTTACTCTCATGGGTAATTTCACAAAAGGATTTGGAGCAAATGCCCCTCTGACCAATCATTTTAGGGATCCTTCTAGCAATTTAAAACAAGGTTTAACATTAATGCTTTGTCTGTGTCTGTTATTAGTTGATCAAGTTTAACACCATATCTTGTCATATCTGTCATGTTTATCACCATATCACGACCAAGGTCACGGTCTGATGAAGCCAACAGGACCACATCCTCCGCAAAAAGCAGTGACCCAATCCTGAGGTCACCAAACCGGACCCCCTCAACGCACTGGCTGTGCCTAGAAATCCTGTCCATAAAAATTATGAACAGGATCGGTGAAAAAGGGCAGCCCCGGCGGAGTCCAACCCTCACTAGAAACAAGTCCGACTTATTACCGGCAATGTGGACCAAGCTCTGACACCGGTCATACAGGGAACGGGGGGGTCCGATACCCCATACTCCCGGAGAACCCCCCACAGGACTCCCCGAGGGACACGGTCGAATGCCTTCTCCAAGTCCACAAAACACATGTGGACTGGTTGGGCAAACTCCTATGCACCCTCAAGGATTCTGCAGAGGGTATAGAGCTGGTCCACTGTTCCACGACCTGGACGAAAACCACATTGCTCCTCCTGAATCCGAGGTTCGACTATCCGACGGACCCTCCTTTCCAGCACCCCCGAATAGACCTTACCAGGAAGGGAGGAGTGTGATCCCCCTATAGTTGGAACACGCCCTCCGGTCCCCCTTCTTAAAAAGAGGGACCACCACCCCAGTCTGCCAATCCAGAGGCACTGCCCCCGATGTCCATGCGATGCTGCAGAGTCATGTCAACCATGACAGCCCCACAACATCCAGGGCCTTAAGGAACTCCGGGCGGACCTCATCCACCCCCAGGGCCCTGCCACCGAGGAGCTTTTTGACCACCTCGGCGACCTCAGCCCCAGAGATAGGAGAGCCCACACCCGAGTCCCCAGGCCCTGCTTCCTTACCGGAAGGCGTGTCGGTGGGATTGAGGAGGTCTTCGAAGTATTCCTTCCACCGATCCACAACGTCCCGAGTCGAGGTCAGCAGCATACCGTCTCCACCATACACAGTGTTGACGATGCACTGCTTCCCCCTCCTGAGACGCCGGATGGTGGTCCAGAACCTCTTCGAAGCCGTCCGGAAGTCGTTCTCCATGGCCTCACCGAACTCCTCCCACGTCCGGGTTTTTGCCTCCGCTTGGCCTGCCAGGTACCTGCCTGCTGCCTCCGGAGTCCCACAGGCCAAAAAGGTCCTATAGGACCACGGCAGGCACCGACCACCGTTGCGGCCATAGCTCCGATCGGCCACCTTAATGACATGGCCCACTCGGACTCAATGTCCCCCGCCTCCCCAGGTACATGGTCAAAGCTCTCCCTGAGGTGGGAGTTGAAGTTCTCTCTGACAGGAGACTCTGCCAGACGTTCCCAGCAGACCCTCACAATACGTTTGGGTCTGCCAGGTCTGACCGGCATCCTCCCCCACCATCGTAGCCAACTCACCACCAGGTGGTGATCAGTTGACAGCTCCGCCCCTCTCTTCGCCTGAGTGTCCAAGACATGCGGCCGCAAGTCCGACGACACAACTACAAAGTCAATCATCGAACTACGGCCTAGGGCGTCCTGGTTCCAAGTGCACATATGGACACCCTTATGCTTGAACATGGTGTTTGTTCTGGAAATAATCAGGCACATGGCTTTTGTTTAAGCTCTCTGGGTTTAATTTATTGTACTGAAGTTGATTATGAAGATGGAGTTCCCTGTCCTTTGCCTCCAGCTTCACCCTCAGACTAATGATCTCCTGCTCGTGCGCAGTTAATGCATCCCGAAGAGTCCTCACTTCCTCTTCCTCTTGGTTGCCTAGATCACGTGCTTCTGAAAATGACAAAAACAAAGAGAAAGGAAAAATTGAATGCAATTAATTTATATTATTTTCTTTTGTTTTAAAGCTTCCTCTCATTGACCCTCCAGGACCATTATCTGCAGACCAGCCATATGACTTTCCAGATTTCCCTCTGCCAGCACAGCCTTCAAATTATTGTCTTTTGCTGTCTGAAATAGACATGTGTAGTTTCCAGAAAATCGCAATTACACCATCCCAGTCTGTAGCCTTAGAAAGAGAGACCAGACAACAAGACACAAATAAAACCTGGCATCTTGCCCGGGCTCTCCGACTTACATCAAGTGTATTTAAGGTATTTTTTTCTAGGAGGGCCGACTTTGATGCCTTGGCTGTTAAGTTCAAGGACACTTCAAGTAAGCAAACCAAAGCATTGAGACGAGGAATAGAGCTAGAGCCTGTGGCAGCGCAGCAGTATTCAGTCATAACAGGTAATCTGATTTCCCCTGTCAGCTTTGTAGTGAATCCCCATGCTCCACACCTCGGCACATCACCAGATAGGAGGGTCAAAGATGGTACAAGCTTTGGCCTTTTAGAAATAAAATGTCCATCAAAGAGCAGATGCCAAGGATGTCCCTATCTCCAAACACAGTCAGATGGTAGTTATAGATTAAAGGAGATCCACGCATACTATTACCAGATAATAGGGCAGCTGGGACTTACAGGCATGCCTTGGTGTGAGTTTTTTGTAATGTGTGAGGAAGACTACCATTTGCAGCAGTTACATTTTGACGTGGAAAAGTGGTGTGAGATGAAAGACAAACTAGATATGTTTTTCTTTAATTACTTTCTTCCTAGGTATGCATAGTAGTTTAAACTTACCGGTGTTGTTGCGAATAAATAATAACATATGTATCAGCAGCCTGTAATATCTACACATAGCCACAAAGGAGTAGAAATAAATATACAAGTTGTATTAACTGCACCTCAACACTAGGTGGCGGCAAACATAATACACTGGGGGCGGGCACTCAACACTAGCCATTATGCGTCATAGAGGCCACGCCTCCTGCCCAGAGACCATCCGGGCGGAAACATCCGGTTAGAATCAGAAACCCCCAGGCAGCGCATCGGGACGGATGTCCAGCTAGGGGGTCGCTCCACGCGGCGTGAACTATACAATACCCCTCCTTCTGCTTCATAGATTAATATAACTAAAGCTAAACAAATAAAGTGAGTTAAAGCGTTCCTGTTGTCGGCGGCCTTCTTCCTCAATGAACAACCCCACAGTGTCATTGTCACTCTGTTGTGATGTGTCCTCCTCGGTGGAGATTGAGGTGTTTGTTTCCAGCTGGTCACACCTGATTCTGCAAACAATCAGTTGAACAAGGGTTTAGTTATATATTATATTAGATAAAGTACTAGTAGTGAACATGGTCAGTGCTGTGTGTGTGTGTGTGTGTGTGTGTGTGAGAAAGTTGTAATATGTATTATATTAGATACACAGTTGTTTTGTTGGGCGTTATGATCCTGTATCGGTTTCTTTCAAGAACTAGTGTTGTGTAATAATTTCACTACCTAATAAAGACTATGGTTTTAAACAGATGTGACAGCAGCTCATAAGTGACTTGTGTGAACAGTGAACCTGTAAGTTTGCATACCTTTTCTGTGGAGGTCTCCGGCAACCCCCCTGATGCTCACGACCAGGAACTGACACCGGGTGGGCAGCAATAGGATTGGGGAACTCAGGGGTAGGCCGTCCATTAACGAAATGCTAAAATATATTGAACAGTATGTCAAAGCGAGTCTGGGTTAGTTGGGTTGGTTGAGTTAGGTTAAAATGTATGCATTCTGAACAAAGAACCGTAATCATTTGCAAGCAATACGGAGATGAGTTAACTAACACTAGCTTGATAACATTAGCTTGTCCTTAACTTGGACACTAACGAAATGCAAACATATACTTAAAATTATGTCAAAGTAAATCTCCTTTTGTCTCTAATCATCATCGTTTATGTTAAAATGTATGCCTTTTGAACAAAGGACCGTGATTATTTGCAGGCATTACTGAGGTGAGTTAGCTCACTTGCTAACATTAGCTTGTTCTTACCTTGGAGCAAATGTACGTGTTTTTGGTGATCTTCGACACATTCAGCTGTGAATGAGGCCTCCCGCACTGCTTAATCCACTCTCGGCATTGGTCAAGTTTAGTTTTAGGTTTTGGGAAAGGAAGAAATGTCACACCACCCTCCAAAGTCTTTGGATACCTGCTGTCCGTATTGCACAAACCATATGCACAGTGCTTCGGCATGTTTCCTTTGTCCGAAAGCTTGTCAGGTCTTCCGCGCTTAGCTACGGTTGCTAAACTACGATTGGCCTAGGGCGGTTTTCGGGCGTGGCTTAGCGAAGGGTGAATTGTATATAATACTGTATACATCCAAAACTAGTATTTTTTTTAAAAGCCATTAAAATATCCTCTGCCTAAATTATGACCATATGGGCCTGTTGAGAATTTCCCCACTTGGTATCAATGGAGCTTGTGAATGTTTTCACAAATTCGACCTCTGTCTCACACAAATGGTTTCATAATGGCCAGTGATGTCGTCATGTCAAGTCAAGTCAATTTTATTTGTATAGCCATAATGACAGTTATAGTCTCAAAGGGCTTCACAGGCCAAACATTTTACGGCACCCCCTAACACCAGCCTCCCAAAGGGCAAGAAAAAACTCCCGGAAGAAATCTTGAGAAGGCACGCAGAGTGGGGGATTCCAGGGATGGTTAGCAGTGCAATGGGTGCCATAGGTGACACATAATATTACAGCAGGCATTTAAAATACAAGGAAATAGGAAATTAATGTGTCCATGATGATGAGGTGCTGGCTGGTGAGCAGCTGGTAGCCATCCAGTGCAGTGACCGGACATCCAGTAGTGATCACAGCAACACCCAAGGACAGAGACAACATTGCGGTTAGATGGGACACACACACAGACACACACCCTCAATCTAGTACCCGTTGGCAGCAGGGGTAGCTAACAGGTGGATTTGGCTGTAATGAGAGCTGAGGCTCACTACTAGGAGCCAAATGAATGAGTAAAGAGTTAGGTTTTGAGTTTAGATTTGAATTTATCAACAGTCAGCTTCCCTGATTGTGGCAGATTGTTCCACAGATAGGGCTCGGTAAGAGACGCTCTGTGTCCTGCTGATTTCTTTTTCAATTTAGGGATTTGTAGAAGGCCAGCTTCTGAAGACCGGAGGGGCCGAGAAGGACAGTAAGGAATAATAAGATCCTTCAGGTAGGATGAGAAATCTAACCTGGCGGTGATTGGAAGCCAGTGGAGGGAGGCGAGAATAGGGGTAATGTGATCAAATGTTCTTGTTCTAGCTAGGAGTCGGTGAAGCTGTGTTTTTAAAAATGGCAGTCACTACGTTTTAGTTGGTCTTGTTGGTCACGATAATCCCACCCCCAGCCCCTGACGTAAGCAGTTCTTGGTTGAAGACCAGCAAAGTGTTGGTGCCGCTCTGGAACCAGTTTTCTTGGCTGAGAGCCGGTTCTTTGGCTGCCGAAACGCGAAGAACTGGTTCGAGGATAGGCACCGGCTTGAACCAGTTCTCAAACTGCCTTGGTGGAAAAGGGTTATCATCGGTCTGAGTCCGACTCTGTTACGGCAAAGCTTCAATGTAACTTAAAAGTTTCAGAAGACACACGGCTTCCATAGTATGAGAGTACAAATAAATGGTTTGAACATTGTGCATTGATGAAATTGCACGGCTGGACTAGTGCTGTTCACCCAAAAAGAAAACACTCAGGCGCTATTGTGGATGACGGATCACCAGAAAAGGAAAAAAGATCCTACCTGCTCTATTCATGTTTATTAAATCGCCAACCCGTTAGTATTAGTCGGTAGAATTTTTGGGTATATTTTGCCTTTGTTTAGTGCCACCGTGGAAAAGAAAATCCTGAGGAGAACCCTAGAACATTTAATAAATATTATTATTACAACCAGTTACTTTAAAGTCTGTCTCTGTCGGTCTTGCCGATTCTCACACTGGACGGCAGATGCTACCGAAGTATTCGAATAGTGTTTGAATACAAAATTAACGAAAGATAAATTGGTTATTCGAATATTTGGGGCCAGCCGAACAAGCAGAACATAAACTGAAGTATGACGTCTTTGACTTCAAGCAGTCAACTCCCCTCTCATCCACAGCCAATATATTTTACGCGTACGATTGGTGCTGGATAAGCCAGTTAAGCTGCATTGTTTTTGACTGGGCCTGAACAATCCGCTGTGAAACTAGCGCTAATGGAGAGAAGATTTCCTGTGATTTATTATAAAATAAAAGCTTTTTTTTTTCTGGTGAAAAAATACCATGGCCTCGTCAGATCCTTTTATCAAGTCAAACAAGAGGGTGAAATGCTCTGAAGCAGGATGTGACCTCTGCAATTGAATGGTCCTTCCTGTTGTAATACAATTACTTATTTATTTATTTGTGTTAATGTGGTTTCATTTATTCAAGCATAATAGACATGTTTGTTGATCAAATCAGTCAAGTCAAGTCAAGTCAAACTTTATTGTCAATTTTCACATACAGGACATACACAAAAACCGAAATGCCGTTTCCCTCGATCCCTGGTGCAAAAACAGCTATATACCAGTTATATACCAGTGACCAGGTTAAGGATTATCTGAGCCTAAACAACATTTTATCTCCTTTTCAATCTGGTTTTAGGAAGCAGCATAGTACTGCAACTGCTGCCACTAAGGTGATAAATGATATGTTGGAAGCTATTGATTCCAAGAAATATTGCGCTGCTCTTTTTATCGATCTCTCTAAGGCATTTGACACAGTCGATCACAGTATCTTATGTCAGCGGCTGTCCACCATTGGAATGTCTTATCATGCAGTTGGCTGGTTTTTTAACTATCTTTCAAACCGTAAGCAGTGTGTGCAGTCCGACGGCCTTTGCTCCGGGTTCCTTAACACTGTAAATGGTGTGCCGCAAGGGTCGGTTTTAGGACCCACTCTCTTTACTATCTATATGAATGAGGTGGGTCATAATATTAATGCATCTGTACATCTTTATGCTGATGACACCATTGTTTATTGTTGTGCATCTTCTGTTGCCCAGGTGCTCACAGATCTGCAGTCTGCATTTGACACTATTCAGGCGCAATTGTCTCAACTCAGGCTAGTTTTAAATGCAGGTAAAACTAAGGTTATGTTCTTTTCAAACAAAAAGAAGGTGCCTGCTGTTCTACCCTGTATAATGTCTGCTCAGGGTACCCCCATTGAGTCTGTGACCACTTACAAATATCTAGGCATCACTGTGGATGATAACCTCTCTTTTAAATGTCATGTTGACCAGTTACTGAAGAAACTGAAGTTAAAACTGGGGTTTTTCTTCAGAAATAGAGCCTGTTTTTCTTTTAAAACCAGAAAACGTATTGTTGCGGCCACTTTCTTGCCACTCCTGGATTATGGTGATGTTGTATATATGAATGCCTCTGCTCACTCCCTGCAACTGCTGGATGCCGTGTATCATGGGGCCTTGAGATTCATAACTGGTTGTAAACCCCTTACTCATCACTGTACATTGTACTCTCTTACAAACTGGTCTTCACTTTCCATGCGCAGAACCACTCACTGGTATCTATTTATCTATAAATCCATCATCGGACTGCTCCCCTCCTATTTGTCCACATATTTGATACGGAGACAGTCCGATCGCAGCCTCCGGTCCCTGGACTTCATCTCGTTTTCCATCCCGTCAGTCCATACGGAACTTGGCAAGAAGGCGTTCTCCTATGCCGCGCCTGCCACCTGGAACATGCTGCAGCAGAGGCTGAAGCTGTCCAGCTTTATTCCCTTAGGGGATTTCAAATTGCTTATAGGAAGGCTGATGAGACAGTCTGTGGGGGTCTGCACATGTACTTAACCAGTCATATCTTCTTGCACTTTGTAGATAGCACTACACTATTTTAATGTTTGCGTTCTGTTATGTCTTCCTGTACGTTCAGTTAGTCTGTAACTTTGTGTTTTGCTGCTGCCTACCCAGAACAGGTCTCTCTTGTAAATGAGACCCTGGGTCTCAATGAGATTTACCTGTATAAATAAAGGCTAATAAAAAAAATAATAATAATACACGTATACAATATATAAATAGTAAAAAATAGATATAAAATAAGAATATAAATTAAAAGAGAAGAGAATATATACAAGTTTTAAAAAGATATGTATGTATTGTATAAACATGATGGACAGTATAAATAGTATGAAATAGTTTGTAAGGTGTTTATGGTGGTGGGGAAGAGGAGTAGTGTGCAGGTGTGTGGGGGTGGATGGGTGGGGGTTAATGTCCAGAGTTTGTGGGGGCAGAGGGCAGAGAAAGAAGGGGGGTCAGTGCTGGGAGGGAGTTCAGCATCCTGACGGCCTGGTGGACGAAGCTGTCCTTCAGTCTGCTGGTCCTTGCCTTGAGACTCCTCATCCTCCTCCCAGAGGGCAGGAGGCTGAAGAGGCAGTGGGTGGGGTGGGTGGAGTCGCCCGCAATGCTGAGTGCTTTGCGGGACAGGCGTGTATTGTAGATGTCCTGGAGGGAGGGGAGGGGGGCACCGACGATCTTCTCAGCTGCTCTCACTATGCGCTGCAGGGTCCTCCTACAGGATGCAGTGCAGCCGCCGTACCACACAGTGATGCAGCTGGTCAGGATGCTCTCGGTGGTTCCCCGGTAGAAGGAGCACATGATGGGGGCAGGTGCTCTCGCTCTTCAAAGTTTGCGGAGAAAGTAGAGGCGCTGCTGAGCTTTGCCGGCCAGTGATGCGGTGTTGCAGCTCCAGGAGAGGTCCTCAGTGAGATGCACCCCCAGGAACTTGGTGCTGCTCACTCTCTCCACAGCATCACCGTTGATGGTCAGTGGGGGGTGCTGGGTGGAGGCTCTCCGGAAGTCGACAACAATCTCCTTCGTCTTCTGCACGTTGAGAGAGAGATTGTTGTCTCTGCACCACTCGGCCAGTTGGCTCACCTCTTCCCTGTAGTTCGACTCATTGTTGTGGTTGATGAGCCCCACCACAGTCGTGTCGTCCGCAAACTTGGCGAAGAGGTTGTTGCTGAATGAATGAACAAATGGTCAGAAATAACAGGAAATGCATAGATTTCTGTCAAATGAGGTAACTCGTGGTGACTCATTGTCTCTACTGTACGCGGACCAATGATGCTTTCTGTCGCACCTCACATATTCCTTTGTTTGTTGTGTAGATTGTCAGTCACAATTTTTATGTTTGTATGTTAGTGTTCCTGGAGAAGTCAGCAGTTGGTCCAGGTAGAATTATACACTAAGCCCCCCAGAAACAATCTTGTGGCCAGACAGCCTTTTTCCCATAGTGACCCAGAAGAAAAGCACACACCTCTAAAAACATTCAAAACTTTAACACTATGGTCCAACCTGATGAACCAGCAAAACGAATAATAGACAGATACCCAGGTTTTTAGAGAGACATGGGTATTGGTCAATCATGCTGGTTCATCAGGTTGGGCCATAGTGTTAAAGTTTCTGCTATGGCCTGTTAGACCTGCGACATCCAGCGCTCAATGAGACGTGTGCACTAGGTGGGCAAGTTTTGTCAAAATGAATGGATGTCCATTTTTGGCACTGCATCCAGCTTCTGTTATACATCCATGGAATACACTCATAAATAAATCCTTAATTGTGTCATTGTGGCAGCACATTATAACCTCAGACATGACACATTTGCTATGTTAATATAAGTGAAGATGTTTATTGGTATAAACCAGTGCATTACACAGGTTAGTACTGTTAGGCATGTCATCTGGTGAGCAGTTATTACCCTTGCCCGTGGACAATTCAACGATACTGTTTCATTGTGGGTAACGCTTTATATTAAGGTCCTTGTAATAACCATTAATTAGTAGGTAATAAGGCCCTTGTAAGTCCTTACAAGATGCTTATTAACATTATTGTGTGTTTATAAACCTATATAAGTGTTAATAATGGCATTATAATACAGTTAATGTCTTTGCCATGCCTTTATTAATCTTCTTTTGTTTGCTTATTGACATTAAAATATACTTTATTGCTCATCTATTATAAGTTAACTATGCACTTGTTAACAGTTAACTATGCTTTTTGCTAGAGATGGGATTTATGGCTCTTTGAAGGGAGCCGGATCTTGAGGAGCCGTTCTTTTCAAAGAGCCGTTCAAAAGACTGGCTCATTTATATTCATTTATTTTTAAGAAGCTAGCCTAGTGGTAACCCATTTTATCTGGGAAATAATCACTGGGAGGAATGATAGGGTAAGATTTGGATCTGAATTATTCAGACTTAGACATCGGATATCTGAGTTTGATATATTTTAAATATTGATTATAATTTAATTTAACATGTGTGGACTAGATTTTAATGTCTGATCTGCATTCATTGTAAACATTCCACAAGGTGGTGCTATATCCCTCTGCTTTGACAGTGAGATCATTATTTTGGATCTTTGTATACAATGTGTCGAAGTGTAAATAAAGCTCTTTTCACTTGCGTATCACCTTTCACCGCTTCTGACTGACATGTGAAATTTGCATATCAACATTCCACCACGAGTGCACTCTGCATGCTCTCTCCGTCTCAGTGGAGTAGGAGGAGGAGCTTGTGTGCGCATGCTGTGAGCGTGACAGCGATAAAAATTTTTTAAAAAAGAACGAAGAAGAAAATGAACGGCTCACCACTGCGACTCGGTTCCCATCGTTCATGTTAAAGAGCCGTTCAATAGATTTGGTTCGTTCGCGAACGTCACAACTCTACTTTTTGCAGCTACCGGATCTAAAGCGAGAACAATGCCTTATTAAGGCTAATAAATCATTTATTATGCATTATTATGCCTTTAAGAATCTTTTTTTGTTTGCTTTACTAAAATAAAATATACTTTATTATGCCGTTATTATCAGTTAACTATGCACTTGTTAACAGTTAACTATGCACTTATTAACAGTTAACTATGCTTTTTGCAGCTACCGGATCTAAAGCGAGAACAATTCCTTATTAAGTCTAATAAATATTTCATTATGCGTTTATTAATGGTTAATATGCTTTTCCACTTCCACATCTAGAATGTAGTCAAGGTGGATATAGTGGGAAGAAAAAATGCATAATAGCCTACAACAAGTGTTTCAACTGTGAAGGCCAAAATTGTTTTATTTATTGCTGTGGACATATTACTAAAAATGTATCAAAATAAAAATCACCTAAAACAGGAATTTCAAAGAAAGAAAAAAACACTTTCAAGGAACTGTAAACATTGTTTTGAAAAAAAAAACATGGTCCATTAGAACCACAGCAATTCAAAAGTGCCCCTTTCCAACAGGCAATAGTCTCCATGATTTCTTCAGTGCCCGAACTGTGTCGTCAATATCTGGACAGTCACGGCATCTCGACATTTCCCGGTGTAATCACCATGTGCTTTACGTCGGGCCCATACCCGGCCGTCGCTGGCGATCGGAGCCACGTGGGCTACGCCGCGATGAGTAGGAGGGCCGCCGCGGTGAGCACGGAAGCCTAGGGCGCGGGCCCGGGTGGAGCCGCCGCGGGTGCAGATCTTGGTGGTAGTAGCAAATATTCAAACGAGAACTTTGAAGGCCGAAGTGGAGAAGGGTTCCATGTGAACAGCAGTTGAACATGGGTCAGTCGGTCCTAAGAGATTGGCGAACGCCGTTCCGAAGGCGATGGCCTCCGTCGCCCCCGGTCGATCGAAAGGGAGTCGGGTTCAGATCCCCGAATCTGGAGAGGCGGAGATAGGTGCCGCGAGGCGTCCAGTGCGGTAACGCAAACGACCCCGGAGAAGCCGGCGGGAGCCCCGGGAAGAGTTCTCTTTTCTTTGTGAAGAGCAGGGCGCCCTGGAATAGGTTCGCCCCGAGATAGGGGCCCGTGCCCTGGAAAGCGCGCCATAGCAATAAATAAAACAATTTTGGCCTTCACAGTTGAAACACTTGTATTATGCATTTTTTCTTCCCACTATATCAGCCATGACCACATTCTAGATGTGGAAGTGGAAAAGCATATCAACCATTACTAAACGCATAATGAAATATTTATTAGACTTAATAAGGCATTGTTCTCGCTTTAGATCCGGTAGCTGCAAAAAGCATAGTTAACTGTTAACAAGTGCATAGTTAACTGATAATAACGGCATAATAAAGTATATTTTATTTTAGTAAAGCAAACAAAAAAAGATTCTTAAAGGCATAATAATGCATAATAAATTATTTATTAGCCTTAATAAGGCATTGTTCTCACTTTAGATCCGGTAGCTGCAAAAAGCATAGTTAACTGTTAACAAGTGCATAGTTTACTTATAATAGATGAGCAATAAAGTATATTTTAATATCAATAAGAAAACAAAAGAAGATTAATAAAGGCATGGCAAAGACGTAATGGGTGGGTTATGGGTGTTTGTAATGCTATAATGAACAATTATAAGATACTCATGAGGCTTTTATTAATGTTCTTAAGCATTTGCAAACTGTTAAAGGAGCTATATGTAAGAAATGTACTCAAAGTAATCATAAAATGACCCTAATATGTCACTAGACATTGAGGAATCATGTTAATTTCAAGTATTTATGTCAGACATAATAGTAGTCCAGCCAGAATATTTAATTTCAAACGCAATATTTCTGTGCCAGGAAAACTGTTTTGTTTTCATTTTGTGTTTTGGTCTGTTGCGCCACCTTCTGCCTAGCGTCCAATCGCGAAGTCAGTACTGTATCGCGATCCGGGTTGCCAGATAGGCTGAGCTGCAGCCATTTACTGTATAAGGAAGGCTGTACAAATGTTTCGGGTCAGAAATGTCTGACGTTACTAAATGCATTCGTGAACATGTTTACATTGCACTATTAGCCTACCAAATATATTTTAGTTGGGTAATGAAAATGGTCCATGTTTCCACTGGAGTGAACTATTGCAGTATATCTTTAGAATTATATTTGGCTTATCGCCATTATTCAGTTTTTGCTAGAAAAACATGTTTGAAGCGAATTATTGCGTCGTTGCCTCATGGGCGTTTTCACGAAGTCAGTATCGTTTGCTCAATGACTGTATGTAAGGATTTCACACCATTGAGGGTGCCATTTACTACTGAGCTGCGTTTCGGATCAGACATGTCTGACGCCACTAAACCTAAACGTCCTCGTTATGATTCACAAAAACTTTATGACAAAGCCAGAAACAAAACAAGGATCTGGCTAGGAGATGCCTTTGAAAGATGGAACCTGCTCAAACAGGAGAAGAATTTGAAAACCCATGCCGAAGTTGCTCGTTTTCTCCTTAACAGGTAAGCTTCAGCTAAGTTTGGCTAAGTAAATTATACTCTATGTATGTGCACTAATTTAGAATAGTCTCTACTGTCGATTAATGTTATGGATTTGTGTTCGTAGTACTTTAGCACGTATGCAGGTAGGTCATCGAATTGACTAGGTAATACATTGTTTGAGAAATGAAAACTCGTGATTGCCAATGTCATTGCAATGCTAGTTGCAGCTAAAATCAGCTCAATCTTTTCTGATATAACTGAATACAACCCCTTTGAGAGCCGATCATTTGTGATATTGAAACGCTGACATGACGTAATTTACATACAGTATTTATATACGATATATACTCTCAGAGGGAAATGTGTTGGTTGTTATAGATTTGTTACGTATGACAAAATGCTTGTGTCTTAGCTATGATGGTCCCATCACCTCAACCCCCAGTAAGACGCAGAGGCGATGGAAGAGGCACCAATTCACTGCTCCATCACTTTCCAGTGTTGAATGTCCGTCGTCTGAAACACTTTCAAACCGGTTAGTAGTCAGTGTCACATTGTTTTCATTTCCATTATATTTGGAAACATGTCTAGTGGTCTATGTCTATTTTTCCTATGTTATTGAAACTTGATTGTCTTCCTCAATTGTAAGTCGCTTTGGATAAAAGTGTCTGCTAAATGTAATGTAATGTTATGTAAAACAACTACACTATCCTTAGAGAGGACCTGACGCCTTTTGAGGAAAGACGGGAAACCACCATGGATGCCTCCGAAGTTCTAGAGGAAAGGTATTTAGACTCTCAAGCTTCCTAATTTGCTGAAAGACAGGAAATCATGTTGAACATGTACTTATTTACAATAATCTGTTGTGTGTGAAGGAGTCATAATAATAATAATAACTTTGTACTTCTGATGCCGGGCAAACTTTGCTCAAACTGCTCTTCCTCCAAATCATTATTGAAGTAGTAGAGTAGAGATACTTTATTTAGAAATGAAGGTGTCCAGTAGTATACACATCATGCATACATACGTACTACACATAGGCACACAGACCTATTACATCCACTTACACATACTACAGAAAATACAGAGGGCTACATCAATTGTGGTAACGTTAGGTTGTGACATTGGCTGAGTCTTTTGAGCTCTCCTCTGACGTGGTCAGCAGTGGGGGTTGGGGGTTCATGAATTTGATAGCAGGGGTGGGGAAGGGGAGGAAGAGTGCAGTGGAAAGTCGTCTGTTGTTGGGGTGTGTGTGGAGGTAACAGTTTTGCAGTCCATTGTGGCAGACCGGGGAGGGGTTAACAGGGAAGAAACAATAGTACAGTCTCCATTCAGGGAGGAAGGTGTGATAGTGTAGTCGTTGTCAGATACTAGCAGAGGAGTGGTGTCAATGGCTGGGGCAGGAGCAGCAGTGCAATCAAATCGGTTATCGAAATGATTCGGCAGGTTAGCTCTGGCCAAATCACAATTCACCTTGACACTCTTACCCCCAATCCAATGATTTGTAGCCTTGCAATTGCTGAATGAATGATATGATTGTTATAAAATGTAGCTAGAGGCGTGGCCTCCATGACGCACAATGGCTAGCGTTGAGCGCCGCCCCCAGTGTATTGTTTGCCGCCATCTGGTGGTCAGGTCGGGTAAATACATTTATTTCTACTCCTTGTGTGGCTATGTGTAGCTGCTGATACATATGCTTATTATTTATTCGCAACAGCCCCTGGGGGTCAGGGTATTTGTTCCTTATTCTCCGTATGCAGCAGCTGGGAACAACACGATGGTTACCCTGACCCAATGCCCCATGCTGCCAAAAGTGTCTGCCGGGCGAAGAGACGCGAGCTGAGGTCGCGTAGCTCCACCTCACTCATCTGCTGAATGAGTGCCTAAGAAAACAAACCACAAAAGAAGGCATTTTGGCAAAAAAAATAATTTCAATTCAGATGGCAAGATCTTACTTCAAACCATGAAGTTACTGCAGTTTATCTAACAAACTCTTAGCATACTCTGGTAAAATCTTTGGAAACAAACCTCTGTCTGTACCCTTCGCTCATTTTGGAGCACTTGAATCCGGGCCTCCTCTGCATCTCTGCCTCCTCTCCCTCTCCTTCCTCTGCTGCCACGGCGAGCACTGGGACCGGCATTAGCTCGTCCTCTTCCTCTCTGGCTTCTGCCGCTTGGTTCAGGACCCGCTCTTCCTCTTCCACCTCTCTGGCCTCTGCCCCCTGTTTCAGGACCTGCTCTTCCTCTTCCACCTCTGCCACCTTGTTCATTTCCTCCCTCTGGATTCTCTCCACCTTCTCTCTGCATGCTCCCTTCCTCTTGTCCTCTTTGCCTTGGTCTGCGCCTCCTTCTATGTGGCCAGCTCTCCTCAGATTCAGCTGCATAACTGAGGTCTGCATCAGGCTGGAAAAGGTGAGAAGAGTACTAAGTGTGAAATGCTAACTTTATCTGTGCAGTTGGTCAATATTATCAGGGATCTATGCAAGGCAAGTGTATTTGTATAGCACACTTCATATACAGAGGCAATTCTATGTTCTTTACCTAAATAAAAGCAAAGAACAGTATGTAAAACACAAGTATAGCAAGCAAATGCAGAACGTAAAGAACAGTATGTAATGCAACAAGTATATGCAGCAACTTTTTGTAGTTGGTTTGGAAACACTTGTTTTTGGAAGCTATCCCTACGTTAGAGTAAAAGCCCCATGATTCCGTACAATATTGAAAAGGAACTTTCTGGGAGCCTATGCATTCCTCAAAATGTTTACATCGCACCACTAGCCTACCGACGATCGTTTAGCAGGGCAATAATAACAGGGTAGTAGTTGACTTTAGACTTATATTTCGCCATTCGCAGTTTTTGCTACAGTCTACATAATTACTTTGCAAACCATCACGCATCATCGCACCACTAGCCTACCGAAGATCTTTTAGCAGGGTAATACAAACAATCCATATTTCTACTGGAGCAAACGATCAGTAGTTGTCTATAGACTTATATTTCACCATTCGTCAGTTTTAGCCTACATAATTACTTTGCAAACCATCACGCATCATCGTACCACTAGCTTACTGAAGATCTTTTAGCAGGGTAATCCATGTTTCTACTGGAGCAAACTATCAGTAATTGTCTATAGACTTATATTTCACCATTCGTCACTTTTTGCTTTAGCCTACATAATTACTTTGCAAACCATCACGCATCATAGCCTACCGAAGATCTTTTAGCAGCATAAAAATAATCAACAGATGGTAAACTTACAGTGTAGGACTCGTCACTTGTCATGGTTGCTCCTTCTAGTAGACGCAGTGTTGTGTTTAGTAATCCGGGAACGGGGAATCTGGCAACCGCTACTCTGGGGGGGGAGGGGGAGGGAGTACCACGCTGTACAGTATTTACAACGTGGTTGCAATAACAGTTTTGGCCAGAGAGGGCGCAATCCTACATATAGCTCCTTTAACAAGTTTCTTATAAGCGCTTATAAATGTGTTATAGCCTGCTATTAACTGTATTATAATGCCATTATTAATACTTATATAGGCTTATAAACACACAATAATGTTAATAAGCATCTTGTAAGGACTTACAAGTGCCTTATTACCTATTAATTAATGGTTATTACAAGGACCTTAATATGAAGCTTTACCAAGTAATTAAATATAAACCCAATACTTATTACATTTAAATATAAATTCATCGCCGCTTGGTGTCGCCATTGTTATTTTCCCACCACTGAACAGCGGCGCGCAAAGGATCTTGGGATATGCGAGACCGCGAAGGATAGTTGCGGTGCATCCTCCAAAAAGAGGGAAAAGAAGTACGCATTTGAAGGCTGCATTTGAAGGAGCCTTCGAATTGGGACAGCCTTCGCGCCACGTTGTGACGTATTCGGCCTTCAAATGCGTGCTTCGAAGGATGCAGCCGCTGAATTGGGACACAGCTTTTAGTATCAGCCTAAGTACAGAGTACTTAGTACCCCAGTCTTATTCTACAGTTTTGGTGTGTCCGGTCGGCTCTGTCTGTGTCGGTTTACAGCCCCACCTGTAGGTGTGGCACATGTATTACATCGTTTTCACAACGGTGTCGTTGCCATGTGTACGCGAACATTTAGTGATCCGATGCGTGTGTGGACGCAATTTTTTTTCAACCCGCAAAAAAAAACAAAACAGGAGCGTTGCCGTGTGTATAAAAGGTTCCTTCAGCCCGTTGTTGTCTGCGTCTCCGATGCGGTCTAAAGACCCGCGAAGATTAGGCAAAGTAGTCCGCTGAAGAATGAAAAAGCAGCGGCTGTTTTTACATTACGTCAGTTTTGCCTGTGACTACAACAATCTGTTACAATCCAGTTCAATAGGTGGCGGTAATGCAGAAGACTATACAACATGTTAATGCCATATAAAGTGATGGACAGGCAACACTGCAACAACAGTGCTGCCTGTCCCTTGGGAAAGCAAAACCAAAAACTGCAAGGGGGGAGTTACCCCTTGTTTCCTGTTTCGTTACAGAGATGTTCGGCTAAAGAAAACTGATGGCTCACAAGTGGATGAAGCTTTCCGAAGTTATATTAAATAAGTGTAATTATGGCAGTAGAGAATGTAGTAGAACTATTAGAAAAATAACAGTTTTCTATCAGTTCTATTTTACCCCAGTACAAATTTAACAGATAAAGAATATTTGGTTACCTTTCCTCAGGAAGTTGCCCTTGCTGTCGTCCACTAAGAACTTGTAGTTAGCCATGTCATCTTGTTTCATGTTGTTGAAGGTCACCTTCTCAATGATGGAATCAATGGCGGTGTCAGACAAATTCTTGCCAACAAACTCACACAGACGCACAACCTCGGATCTCAGGTCCTAACCCCAGATAGTAAATCAATATAAGAGAGGAGGGAGGAGGAGGAGGGACGACAGACGACAGCCTTCACGTGGCCTCCCCTGCGAGTAATGAGATATGGTGAAAGACCAGCTCATGAAACTAATGTCGCCACCCAATCGTCACGCTGTTGGATCAGGGCGCAAGAGGTCGGGGGGACGCAAGCTCACGTCGGGGCGGGCGGCCATCCCGACCATCGAGCGTCAGGGTCTGGCAGTGCTCCAGCTGAATGTCGAGGGTCTCACCACCGCCGAATTGGACATCATACGCCACCTTGCCGGCTCCATCCTCAGCAGGCAGCATGGGATGGCCACCTTTGTTAGGTCTGATCTCAGCTGGACAGCCACTGGCTCCACCCTCCACCGGGTTCCAGTCTTGAGTGGCTGTCCACAAGGATATAGACAACAACGGTTGTGAATGTGTACAAGCCCCCACCATCTGTACTGTCCACATCAGACCTCCCAATTGCCCCGGCACCCGCCATCTACGCCGGGGACTTTAACTGCCAGCACACCGACTGGGGATACTCCCACACAACACCGGATGGGGAGACGCTGAGCGAGTGGGCCTCCAACGCCAACTCCCATCTCCTGTTCGACCCCAAAGAGCCACCAAGCTTTCACTCCTCCAGATGGAACACCTTCACCAACCCAGACCTCGCCTTTGCTGTGTTCCACAGTAATGACCCGATGCCAGAGAGAAGGGTCATCTACAGGTTCCCCCTGATCACACCACCGACCGTCTGTCATCGGAATACCATCACTGGTGCAGCCGGTCGCAGGGAAACCTGTCAGAAGATGGAACTTCTGGAAGGCCAACTGGCATGCATTTTCTGTCGAGACAGAGAGAAAATCCGCCAACCTCCCGGACCCAGACACTCCTGATGTAGATGCCTCATATGCAGCCTACTGTGAAGTGCTGACAGGGGCAGCGAATAAAACCATCCCACGAGGCTACAATGCAAACTACATCTCGGGTTGGAATGAGGAGTGTAACCACCTCCTGCGAGCCCACCAGCAGGCTAGCTCAAGAGCCGAAGTGGATGCGACAGCAACGGCACTACTCGAGAAGTTGGACGCCACCCGCAGGGCTAGATGGACAGAGGTCGTTGAGTCGATTGACTTCACCCACTCCAGCCGTAAAGCGTGGCAGACCATAAACCAGCTCTCAGGAAGAAGCATAACGCCTCCCAAGTGCCCGGTGACAGCAAACGCCATCGCAGCCCAACTCCTGAAGAATGGCCGCTTCCCAGATGCAGACAAAGAATTTGCCCGCTCAACATCACTTGAGGTATCCGGTCTCTCCAGGGTGGCCAGTGTCAATGCCAACCTGTCAGGAGATTTCACACCAGATGAGCTCAGGGACGCTATGGCCAAACTCAAACAAGGCAAGGCACCAGGCCCCGACAACATACACCCAGAGTTCGTGATCCACCAGAACGAAATAATATCTGTCTGGCTGTGCGCATTCTTCTCTGCATGCCTCCGGAGGTCCAAGCTCCCAAGGATATGGCGACAGGCTGCTGTCATAGCCCTCCTGAAACCCAACAAACCTGCGGATGATCCCAAGGCCTACAGACCAATCTCCTTGCTGTGCGCCCCTTTTAAGATACTGGAGAGGATGATACACAGCCGAATTGAGCCAGTAGTTGACTCACAGTTACCAAGGGAACAGGCTGGCTTCTGCCAGGGCAGGTCAACAGTGGACCAGGTTACCCTCCTCACACAAGACCTCGAGGACAGCTTCCAGGCCAAAGCCAAAGCTGGGGTAGTGCTACTGGACCTGACCGCCGCTTACGACACTGTTTGGCATCGCGGACTCCACCTGAAGTTGCTGAGAACCATCCCGCACCGTCATATGGTCAACTTCATCATGGAGATGCTGTCAAACCGCAGCTTCATTCTGCAGACCAGCGATGGCCAGCGCAGCAGGCTCAGAAGGCTGAGAAACGGGGTCCCACAAGGGTCTGTCCTCTCACCGATGCTTTTCAACGTTTACATCTTTGACCTACCGGTGACAACATCCAGAAGGTATGGGTACGCGGACGATCTAGCCATCATGCTACACCAACCAACATGGAAGGCGGTTGAAGAGGGCCTCAACCAGGATATGGACGTCCTGGCTGCCTACCTTCGCAGGTGGCACCTGCAGCTCAGTACCGGGAAGACCGTGTCGGCAGCATTCCACCTCTGCAACAGGGAAGCAAGAAGGGAACTGGAGAGCTCCGTGGACAACAAACCCCTGGAGTTCCAGCAGGCCCCAAAGTACCTGGGCGTACGCTTGGACAGGACACTGTCCTACAAGCAACATCTGGAGGAAGTGAGGGCCAAAGTAACAGCAAGGGTCTCACTCATCCGTTGCCTTGCTGGCACGACCTGGGGGGCCTCTGCCAAGGTACTACGTATCTCCACACAAGCTCTTGTATTCTCTGCAGCCGAGTACTGTGCCCCAACCTGGAGCAGAAGCCCACATGCCAAGATGGTCGATACGGCCATTAACAGTGCACTCCGGATCATAACGGGCAGCCTGAAACCCACCCCTGTGTTCTACCTGCCAGTCCTAGCAGGAATAGCGCCAGCCGGCCTACGACGAGAGGCTGCTACCCTCGCCCTGGCAAGAAAAGCCCAGGAACATGACTGGCACCTCCTCCATGACACCACAACCATGGCAACACCTCCAAGCAGACTCAAGTCCCGCCACCCATTCAATCAGGCCGTGCAAGAGATGCTTACCTCCATCCCGGAGGATCTGACAACCAAAGCCTGGCTGGCCTCAGCATGGAAGCAGGAGTGGGAGTCGGCAGGACACACACGTCTACACCTTTACGTCCCGGATCCTGGAGATGGCATTGAAGGAGAAGACCTACCTCGCCGGCAATGGACCCTCCTGAACCGCCTACGCACAGGGGTCGGCTGCTTCAAAGCGTCCATGAAGAAGTGGGGCCTAATAGACAGTGCAGCGTGTGAGTGCGGGGAGCGTGAGCAGACTGCCAACCACATTATCACCGCCTGTCTCCTGCACAGACCACCTTCAGAGGAGGGTCTCTTCCGAGTGGGACCCGAGACGAGGGCGTGGCTACACGACACAATGCTGGACATATGATGACGATACACGAAAGAAGAATATAAGAGAGCTAGAATATGGATGTTTTGTTGGGTCTGTGTGTCGCACGCTTATTACTTTGATCATGTCTTCATAGCGGAGGAATAGGATGTTGTACTTGTCCTGATTGGTGTACCATCCTTTAACATGGTCAAACCAACAGCCTCCAATCACTGGTTGACATAAAAACAAAATAGACAAGATGGGATAGGGAGAAAAATACAAGTTCAACAGATAAGAAAATAATATTTAATCAAAAGTGTCACATCCTCGAGTCTCTTTCTGCATGTCTTGTTAGTTGGCTTGAATCACTCACTCCTTCCAATGATGAAAAGGTCAAGCATCTCGTTGTAGTTTTCTGCTTCCTCCAGCTTCTTCCTTTGGATTCCTGGAGACATAAATGACCTAAAGAGAGAGTGAATTATACTGGATTAGGGTGTGTGTGTGTGTGTGTGTGCATATGTAGCTTTTGTGTTTGTGTGCATTTGTATCAGAAGTCGTGTCAGAAATGTTTTTCCTGAATTGGCAAATCAATCGATAAACCTTTTCTTTCAGGATTCAATGTTGTATTTATTCATGGTCATTCCTATACCTTTGCAGTTTATATGGCATTCCACAGCAGTGTTAGCACCTCTATAATACGTCTATAATAATAATAATGCATTTATTTTTATTGGCACCTTTCAATATACTCAAGGACACCTTGCAAGACACAGTAAAATCAAGCAGCAATAACTCAAAATATAAAAATCAAACAAAGCAGTGATATTACATTACATTACATTTAGCAGACGCTTTTATCCAAAGCGACTTACAATTGAGGAAGACAATCAAGTTTCAGTAACATAAGATTTGACATGGTTACTATAGAACATTAAAGACAAAGTCATAAGAGTGATCAACATAGCTTCAATAACAGTGAACAGAGTGAACATCATGGCTTCATTATTCAACATGGTTTCAGGTGCTCTCGGAAGAGAAGGGTTTTTAAGAGCTTCTTGAAGACAGAGAGGGACGCCCCTGCTCTTGTAGCAACTGGTAGCTTGTTCCACCATTGGGGAACTGCAGATGCGAATGATCTCGACTGAGATCGCCTTGTGTTTAAGGAGGGCAAGGCCAGTCGGTGCTGTTGTGATGAGCGCAACGCCCGAGCAGCAATAACTCAAAATATAAGAATCAAACAAAGCAGTGATATACAGGTACAATAAGTTAACACAATAACTAGGTATAAAAATCATCATCAGTGCAAAAACTCAATGTGGATGTAACCATTAGAGTCAGGATCAGACCAAATATGCCAGTTTGAAACGGTGTCAATAATTCCAATGGAAGCTAATCTCTCTAGGAGAATGTTATGTGAGATGGTATCGAAGGCTGCACTCAGATCAAGAAGAACAAGTATGGTTAAAAGCCCAGAGTCGGCTGCCATCAACAGGTCATTGGACCATCCATCGATCCATCTTCTTGCCGCTTATCCGGGGTCGGGTCACGGGGGTAGCAGCCTAAGCAGGGAAGCCCAGACTTCCCTCTCCCCAGCCATTTCGTCCAGCTCTTCCTGGGGGATCCCAAAGCGTTCCCAGGCCAGCCGAGAGACATAGTCTCTCCAGCGTGTCCTGGGTCTTCCCCGGGGTCTCCTAACAGTGGGACGTGCCCTGAACACCTCACCAGGGAGGCGTCCAGGAGGCATCCTATCTAGATGCCCGAGCCACCTCATCTGGCTCCTCTCAACGCGGAGGAGTAGCGGGTCTACACCGAGCTCCTCCCGGATGACCGAGCTTCTCACCCTATCTCTAAGGGAGAGCCCAGCCACCCTGCGGAGGAAGCTCATTTCGGCCACTTGCACCCGCAATCTTGTTCTTTCGGTCACTACCCAAAGCTCATGACCATAGGTGAGGGCAGGAACGAAGATCGACTGGTAAATCGAGAGCTTTGCCTTTCGGCTCAGCTCCCTCTTCACCACGACGGATCCATGCAGAGTCCGCATTACTGCAGACGCCGCACCGATCCGCCTGTTGATCTCCCGCTCCATCCTCCCCTCACTCGTGAACAAGACCCCGAGGTACTTGAACTCCTCCACTTGGGGCAGGATCTCATCCCCGATGATTTGTCTGTTGTCTGTCTCCGTACTTTGAAAAGGAACGAAAACCAGACTGAAATTGTTCAAACAGATTGTTGAAAAGTGAGCGTGAACCTGAGCTGCAACTATTCTTTCAAGTATTTGAGAGATATTGAAATTGGTTGAAAATGATTCAAGTTGTTGGGGTCTGCACAAGGTTTCTTGAGGCTTGGAGTTATAGCAGCTGTTTTGAGGGACGAGGGAACAAAACCAGAAGTAAGCAAGGAATGTATCTATTTTGACCTCACTCAGACCGTAAGACCATGGAGCGTGAATCGTGGCTTAAAATAGGACAAGTCTTAGCCTGAGAACCAGACGAATCCGCTGGATCCGGCCCTTCCTCACGAGGGAAGCAGCACAGCTCTTGGTCCAAGCGCTCGTCATCTCCCGCCTCGACTACTGCAACGTGCTCCTGGCTGGACTTCCTGCCTCTGCAATCAAGCCTTTGCAGCGTATCCAGAATGTGGCAGCACGACTTGTGTTCAACCTACCAAAGTACCATGTGACCCCTCTCTTTTCCGCGACCTCCACTTGCTCCCTATAGCAGCTTGCATCAGATTCAAGATGATGGTACTGACCTACAAGGCTGTCAACGGAACCGCCCCGACCTACCTCCAAGCGTTAGTCAGACCCCATGCCCCAGTTAGAGCACTCCGCTCAACCAAATTGGCCGGTACCACCATTGCTAAGAGCAAGCACAGCTAAGTCACTCACAACTCTTCTATGTTTTGGTGCCACTATGGTGGAACGAGCTCCCTGCCGCTGTCAGGACTGCAGAGTCGCTCACCAGCTTCCGCAAGAGACTCAAGACCCACCTGTTCAGAGTTCACCTGGACTCTGCTTAGCCCCCTCCCAATAAATCAAAAACAAATAAAATAAACTTAGCACTTACTGCATGTTTTGTATCTTATCACCAGAGGTTGCGCTAGACTTTTTCGTTGTCTGTCATTTTGACTGACAGGGTCATACAAATCCCGTCATAATCTATTTTTACCGGTCATTTAATTTTTAAAATGATAATAATGACATGTTCAATAGCATTTAATTTTAATTCATTTTTAATTAATATTCAGTCCAAACAAGCTGAACAAATAATCCACACCGTGGATACACACATTAAGCAGAAGAATATGTAAGAATATCGGCCGCCAGGCGATTCGCGGATAGTGGGGCTTGACCGTAAGGCTGATTCATCACCACAATGCGGGCGGGAGCTAGTTGATCCACTAGTCAACACGCCGCCAAGCGAACAAGTTTTCAAGGCGGTGCGATGTCACGCGGATAATTCGTGTGACGTGGGGCTCCTAGGTCACACCTTCCTCCTGGTCCGCATGGACTTGAATTGCGTGCCCGCTTGCGCGTAATCAAATGTTTCAAGTGGGTTTGTTGTTTCAAATGTTTCAACACTCAACTGCCATGACATTTTTCTTCTTTTCTACTTTTCTTTTTCTAAAAGAGCCAATTAATATGCTCATCGCCATCAAGTGGTCAGGGGTGTGAATTGCAATCTGTCAAAATGACGGATGGCCCTCAGATTTTTCCGTCACCGTTTTAAAAAAAAAACGGTCAATGACGGAAAATATTCGGTTAACGCGACCCCTGCTTAGCACTTATCTCTATTGTATACTATCAATGGGTTAACTTAGAATTGGGCATGCTTGAAACTTGTTCTTGTGAAATCCTTACTGTACCGATGGCGATATACTGTTGCACTTTCTTCTGACAAATGTACTTATTGTAAGTCGCTTTGGACAAAAGCATCTGCTAAATGCCCTAAATGTACACTATTTTGGATGCGAAAATTAATTCAACATTTCGCCTTTGTCCCGACACGGCCGTGTGTTTTGGGCTTCACCTTACACAAAATAATAGTTAAATTAAGAGTGTAATTAAAAATGTCCATTGATTTTTGCTTCCATTAATGTTCTGGCTCGTCACCTTAAAGGGACTACGTGTAGGTTTTTACGTGCATACATCACTTTAAATTGCCAATATATGAACAAGTTGTAATTTAACTTGTTCATATATTAGACCTTCCTTGACTCTCCATTGTGTAGAACAGCCTGTGGGCTGATTTCTATTATATTTGTACCAGGCCGGTTTTGCCAGGAAAAAGGAAGTGATGTCTAAGCGTGGATAATTTGAACTTTTTCATTTGTACATTTATTAATGATTATAACTAACATAAGTTTATGTTTGTTATTGTCTCAACCCATGGAGCTTGCATGCCAGTGTTATGAATGCACAAGCTCAAGCAGGCTGCAGTTCACTTACCGGCCAAAGGGGCCAGTAATGAGAAAGAATTTCGGATTCTTACACATAGTACCTTTAAGACTTAGAAAAGAAATTACCCATTAACATGATATTCATTAACATCATGCATAATATCAGCATATCATGTAATTAATTCGATACAAAAATGTAAATGATTGACAGTCCTACTAATGATTAAATCCATTGTAACAAATGGGTTGGTGTTTCCATGTTTTCCAATTGACTAATATATGTAAAATATACAGCAATTAAGTCAATATGCAGATAATGGTTTAGAGTATTCTGGCAGCCGAGAAGAATATACCACAATATTGGCGTCACAAACAGGATTGGCTGAATGCGCAAAATCGTTGACCAGAGACCAACTCAACGCAGTTTAAACCCAGAAGAAGTGCGCACAAAAATAGGTGAGTTCACGTTCACCTAACTTCTGGTTTTATACTGTGTGCAGGTGGTTTCTGTCATGCGGTGGGTCCGCAACCAAAAAGACTCTCTGCGGAGAAGAATAGGCTGGTGGATGATGGATGGGAGAGTTCCGTTATAAATGTACTGAAAATATACTTAGAGAAACAAAATGAAATTAAAGTAACAAATGAAATTAGAGTAACAAATGAAACTAAAGTAACAAATGAAACTAGAAGCAACAAATATGTTTAGGAATAAAAAATACAAATAAAAAGAGAGAAACGATAGCTTAAGGGATTGAGGACGTCAATGGGAGACAGTTTAGCGTGTGCAGAAGTTTTGAGAAAAAACCCATTGACAGCAAAAAAGAGCGTGTGTGGGGGAAGAACGAATGAAAAATGAACACTCGTCAGAAGAATAGGAACGTCATTTGGTTGTAAACGGCATGGGCAGTCTTGATTAAAAACACCAATGACCGATCAAATTTGTGTGTGGAATGCATATGAATATGCAGAGTAAAAGGAGATGTAAAAAGACACATGTTTTGAGTGAGCTAATTGAGTGAGAAAGAAGCCTTGGGTACAGTTTGATGAGTGCAAATTCCGGCCCGGCCCAAGGCAAATGTGAAAAAGTGAAAAGAAGATAAATGAGTGAGAAAGAAGCCTTGGCATAGTTATGTATGTGAATTTCGGCCCGGCTCAAGGCAAATGTGAAAACTGAGATGAGAGTGTATGCATTGAGATGCATTTGCAATGACTGGAAGGCGCACGCTTCCAAAGTAACGTGACGGTGACTGTGACAGCGCTAAAGTAAAGTAAGTCGTTGGAGAACTTTCATGCAGAAACGCAAAATGGTAAACTGTCAATGAGAGATAAAGAGATGATAAAGTGAAAAGCCCGGCCGGGTAAGTGAAGCCTGAAAATAACAAAGACAAAAAAAAAAACTGAATAAAAAACCAAAAGTTGGATAGGGAAAATTAAGAAGCTTCAAAATAAGTGGTGTGTTCAATGTTCTGTGTCTGTTTGTGTGTCTGTTCTGTGTTACTGTGAAGTAAATGTGGTTCGGCTGTGGAGAAAAAACAAAGAAAAAAGGCGATGACCAATCCCTGTTAAAAGGGACAAAGAAAAAAGGCGTTGGCCAGTCTGTTATTTGGCGTGTAAGAAAATTAATGTGGATCATTAGGCCTAAAGTTAATTTTAGTCTATGTTTGTTCTATACAAGTGCTTAGCGACAGAGATGTGAGAGACTGTAAAGAAAAAAGTAGAATAAACTACGGTTATAGATATTAATACATTGCGTGAGTGTGCTAAAGATGAATGAATGAAGTTACTGATTTGTAAACTGAGCTCTAAATATTATTAATGACAAGTGGTCTAATTGTGGGAGTGACGACTCCTTATGTAAATATTGTAGAAATAAGTCTTATTATTTCTTGAAGTTGTGAAACTATTTAGATTAAGAAGCTGCCTTGCGGAAGCCTAGAGAAAGACTCTATTAAATAATTCTCTAGCCGGGGGGCCATCAGGTTTCCCCCTCTGATTCAGAAGAGCATTGGACAAACTGCTCTCTCTGTGATCACATTAACAAGTGAACTGTGCATGTGTGGGTTTTAGGAGGAGCTACAAGTTACACAGACGCGTGGTCACGCCCCTACTGCACTCTTGGAGCTGCAGGGGGGGAGAAGGCAGACTGAAGCCTAGTACAATAATTCTGTTTATTGGTGGTCATTACTTGATCATGAATTATATTATTGAGACTTTTAAAATTATAAGAAATTACAAGGTTAACAAAAAAGGAAAGAAAATAAATTAATTAAAAAGGGGAGAGAGAAAAATTAGTATTAGAAATGGTTAGTAGGGATAAAAAACATACTAGGAAACATCACTTAATCATGAATTTTATTATCGAGACTTTTAAATTAATAAATAACTATGTTGAAAGATGTCATTACTGCGATAAAAAAGTGTTTTTGTGTAAAAGCTGATTGATTATTCTTAAGCGTCAACTTGTCAGTAATATGAAGCAAGTTGTTCAAATAGACATTAAATCTTTGTTTTATTCTTTTCCTTTATTTACATTTGCACGAGAACCTTAAGCGAAGGAGGGGACCTCCACAGCCGGGGGGCTCCTTTCCAAAGAAACATTTTAAACGTCTCGTGTGCATTTCGTCGTCGATTCGTAAAGTAATGCTTGTAACAGATTTAGGTGATGCTACAACCCAGGCAGTTATTAGGCAGCTGATCGCCATAGCAACAACACTTTTAGTGGAA
Organism: Merluccius polli; assembly: GCA_030340625.1. Classification (NCBI taxonomy): domain Eukaryota; kingdom Metazoa; phylum Chordata; class Actinopteri; order Gadiformes; family Merlucciidae; genus Merluccius; species Merluccius polli. The sequence goes on from JAOPHQ010000569.1 coordinate 94,947, forward strand.
GGTGAAAAGATAGCATCTACTACTTACAGATAGTATTAGCACATCAACTTCTGCAGGGGCTGTGAGACCAATAACTACAACAAGGACAGTTTCTGAATCTACAACTATCAGGACCCTTATAAGCGAAGCTGTGGAGATAAGATTCTCTACAGCTGTGTTATGAGTGAGAAGAAAAAAGAGGATGTGAGAGAGGACATTGACAGAGGACATTGACAGAGCAATGACAACATTTGTGATATTTACAGAGAGGTACAATTCAGAAATTAGCTACTACGTCTATGACATCCACAGAGTCTCCAAGTGTAGCACTGAAACTCACTACTGAAATAAAGAACAATAGTAATGAGAAATGTGAAAACGTTATTATGTACACCACACAAGATCCACTAAGACCTAAGACTACCCAGAACCGACTTAATATGACTCAGACTGAGAGCACGATGACTGACTATAATCTGCTGGACAACAGCTGGACACAGACTGAGAAGGTTGAAAACTTGCATGCAATACAAAAACGAGATGCTAGATGGAAGGCATATGGGTTTGACTCTTCAGTATTACAGGTCTCCGACCCATGGGCAAGCAGAAACATGTGGTTCCAACAGGTAACTCATTCTGTAAAAACAACAACCTATGAGAAGTGTCCATGTGTGGTTAGGGTTCCATCACCCAGCACATGGCCGTCAATTTTAGAGACAGTAAATCAGGACAGAGCCCCCTAGTAGTAGAACTCAGGAGATCTAAGAGAGAGAGGGGCAATAAAGAGATGCAGGAGTTTACCCTATAATAGTAGTGGTGATGATGATAATGATAATAACAATAATAATAATAATAATAATAATAATAATAATACATTTTATTTGAAGGTGCCTTTCGAGACACACAAGGTCGTCTTACAGTGCAAAGTGGTAAAGGGACAACAAGCTCAGTATGTCCATGAGGATCGCAGGACTTAGAGGGGTTAGAATAAAACATAATAAAGAAAGCGCTGCGAACATTAGAACGTTTAAGGATCTGTTGGGACATAGAAAGTACACATGTAGAGATCAACAATTTATTAGTGTCTGTTATTTGTTTTTGTGTTTTCTGTTGATTTGTTTTCTCTGTGTGTTTGTTTTATAACTGTGTGTAAAAGTGTTTTAGCGTTTTGTGGGACAATTAGCAGACCAACAGCTCAGTTAAGTTGGGTACTATTCATTTAAATCAGAAGTTATCTCCTCTACCGCTCGTCCACAGAAGTCCAGGGGTCAACCAGCGCTGGGGACTCTTGTAAGAGTTCAGGGAAATTACCCCTCACCAAACTGAGATAGTGGGACCCGCCCTAAAAGGACCCTGCGGGAGCGCGGTAGTTATTACAATGTAAAAACCTGATACGCAGTGTTGCGTGTGTAACAATAAAACAAGTCCATCTGTGGGTTGCTTAGTTTACCTCCATAGTGTGGTGTTGAAACAGTTAAAAGAAAGTTTGTACTGGGTTGCCAGGGTCTACCGGTAGGTGTGTCCCCAAAGGGGGAGAGTGGACTGCGTGGTATAAGTCCCGCACTGTTGTCATGGCGAGCCATATCTTGCTTTCCATGTGTTTTGTTGAAATAGATTTCATTTTGTTTTTGTTTTTTGTGTTTTATTTGTTAAATTGTCAAATTGCTTTGGTCAGACAAATGTTGTCTGAACATGCCAACAAAAGTGTCTGTGATGTGAATGGAGTTAAAGCAGGTGGAGACAACAGCTCCCCTACTGCTAGAAACCTGCACTGCATGTTGTAGTCCAGGAAGTTTTCTGCACACATGCTTCCGTGTATGTGTGGGTTTGATGAGTTGTTACCCCCAGTGGCCAACTTGCAAATCATTTTACAGCTTGTGGGAATGAGCTACTGTTAACTCAGTGGAGTTTTAGAACAATACTTACTGTGTTGTACAATTTTTATGCCATCTCTCCTATTTATGAGACTATTTACCTTTGAGTGAAAGTTACAAGGTACATTTTATTCAGTAACAACGTAGGTTGTTAACATCCTTTTGAGTAATAACCTGGTTAAAGTTATCACTGACAAGTACTTCAGCTGTTGGGAAGGGATCTAATGCACAAGCTAGATTGTTTATTGACATTGGGAAGAATTGGGTTTACCTTGCAAACGCCAACGCCTAATGCTGTTATGCTGTGTTGAAAATCTTTATTTGTTAGCTTCGTCCACCACCGCGTCATAACTACAGCATCAACGACGTGTGGTGTCTCCATTACGCATACACATGACTGCATGGATAGCTGTCATAGATATCTGTCTCTACTCCCCCACAGTCACCTATCCTATGGGCTGAACATAAGAATCAGAAGGGATTTATCCCCATACACGGCATCCTGCAACAGGCCAGTAGGGAAGGCTGGTTAGCCTATGACGGGTAAGATCCCACCTTGAAACCCCGGGACAACCTAAGGCAGGCACAGTCACGATTACTTGGCCAAGTCGCTGAGCACTGACTCACTTGATCATAGAGTGACGAGAAGATGAAACCATCCGAGGAGAAACCATTTGGGTTGAAAGATGGAGGATAGGATAGATCTCAGACATGTCGGCTTAAGCAGTGGAAATGGTGGCAATAACTAGGACATGTCATTTTTTAAACCCTTAAGGTGTATAAGGATTCGTGTTTTGTTTTCGTTGTTTTTTATGATTTGGTAAATTTGGTAACAACGTGGTTTAAAAGCGGTTGATGGTAAACCCATATCATATCAAAATTTTAGTTTAGGATATACTGGCTGCAATTTCCCTTTCTACTAGATTGGCTGTAGTTAAGGTTAAAGGGCATAGCACCTTAGGAGGGATACAGGCAGAAGTAGGTCAAGCAAGGTGTTGGACAATCATAATCAGACATTGATAGAGGTGCATGATGTGGTGCACACGGACATTTTGTTGCACCTACCTGGCTGTACATTTGCTCATTAAAGATGCGCATGGTTTTGACCATGGCGCAAGGGGGGAGGTAATGAAGGTTTTAAAATCAGAAAACAAGGTTTTAAAATCAGAAAACAAGGTTTTAGAATCAGAAAACAAGGTTTTTTTTATCAGAAAACAAAATTCTTGGTCACCATACTTGCAAACAATGATTGATAATCAGCTCAATGATTGTAAAGTATGTGCAGAAAACAACGTAAGAAAAACAATCATTACTCCAGTGGGACACATTCCCACACCCGAGGGACCATTTAGACATCAGGTCTTAGACTATGTTGATATGATCAAAAGTGTATAAGGTAAAACGTACATGCTAGTAGTCATTGACAGATTCAGCAGATGGGTAGAAACAGCCCCATCAAAAGATCAAAGTGTGACTACTGTAATCAAGTTTTTTTACTAGAAAAATCATGCCAAGGTTTGAAATTCAATTAGAAATTAGCTCAGACAATGGATCAGCTTTCATTCAGAAAACTGAAAAGTGTGGTGCAGCAGTTACGCATCAAACAGCGATTAGGTGTTTAGCATCCCCAGTCACAAGGAATGGTGGAAAGAGTGAATGGGACATTCAAGACAAAAATTAACAACATTTCTGGAAGTGTAAATTGAATTGGGTAGATGCACTACCACTAACACTAATGAGTTATTGCATGCAAGCTAACAGAATGACGCATCTAACCCTGCATGAAATGCTTACGGGTCGACCCATGCTCTCACCGACACTTCGAGGGCCCCACAAGGGGCCCCCATTAGAACAATTAGAAATAGAATTGAAAAAGTATATCAGACAACTAACTTCCATACACAAGCTCATATTCTACCAGGAGAAAGACAGAGTTCCAGAGCCGGAGGACGACCACCAAGGGGGGTGGAGCCAGATGACCAGTTATACCTGAGGTTGTTCAGGAGAAAGTGGAACGAGCCCAGGAGAGAAGGACCATTCAAAGTCACCAATGCAACACCAACAGCCATCGAGGTGGAAGGGAGTCCCACCTGGTACCACCTCAACCATTGCAGAAAAGATGCTCAACCAAAGACGATGGAGGACCACAAGGAGGAGGATATGTACCCGGCACTGACCGACCACCCCAGGACCAGAACCAGCCCGGACAGGAGCAACACACATGATGATGCCGAGGCTGACAAGCATGCTACTGATCCTCTGCGGGCTTTGGCAAATTCCACAGACCCAGGGACGGATCCCGAGGAAGAGTGTAACCACAACAACAGAGTAGACCTGGACCAACCAGGAATCAAGTGGTAACACTAGAGAAAGCATGAATGTGTTGCAGGAAAGGCCAGCCCTGAGATATTCGGAATAGTTAAACATGCAAGGGAAAAAGGTCAGAAAATCAAGTTGTCTTATATGTTCAAATATATATTCAATTATATATTCAAAGTTACTCTTAGTATCATGATAGGTAGCGAGATGCTATGTGGCGTTAGCCTGGTCACCAGCCTCTCGTACTACATTTCATTTGTACAGAGAGTCTGGCCACTCACCATTGACAATTGTTAACTAACTGAAGGCGGGTGCTCTGTTGAAGTTTAAAACTATTGGATCTGCCCAGTGCCACTCTGAATCTGCCATAACCAATCGCTAACGTTTGGTCGTGACGCATGTCATGCGACAGAACCGACCGGAAACCACGTGACGTAGCCGCCCAGACCCCAGACCAACAACAACTATATCCGTGATACCTCATTGCAATGAACAGAGTAGAGTGTGAAGATGGATGTCAACGAGAGCTGCAGGTTTTGTACTTTGAATTTAAGAGTAAACGGAACAATTGGAAATGTCAGGCGAATGTACTACAACTCAAACTAGCGCACGACTTCAACGTCATCGTTCTCAGCCACTCCCTCTGTTCGCTGATTGGACAGGTAAAACTTTACCGGGAGAAAACCCGCGAATATGCCGAAAACCCAGACAGAGTACTGAAGGGAAATGAAAATTGAGTGGAAGTACGTCGGAGGGCGGAGCCAGGCTAATGTGGCGTACCCAAAGTATAACTTAGTAATCTGGGGACAAGTTCAATGTACAATAGACATTCGGCAAGAACCAATGTACTGGTGTATAACAGTAGAATCAAGAGATCAATGGGATCAGGTAGTAGTATGTATAAATTAGAAGTAAAAAGAGGTTTCCGCATGTAGAGTTAGAAATAATATTAGACGTAAAACCAAATGTAGAAGTCTCTTGTGTGACCAAGGACCAACGTGGTATAGTCCTTCAATATGATAAAATAGATCCAAATCCGGTTATTGATAAACTAGATTCAACTCAAAATTGATGACAAATTCAAAAATAATAATAACTTCTCAACAACAAGAAAACTTAAACAGTATGGATTTGAACGCATTGAAAAACAAATTGTGGTAAAATCAAGAGTGGTTGTATAAGCAAACAATAGGTATACATGGGTGGTATTTACTGGAAGTCTGATACAAACAAAATGTTATATGTGTGCTAAAAGTCATCAAGATACATTGTATATAATACATATTGAATATAATTGGGGAATCTGTGAACAAGAGATTGAGGAGTTACATTAAAAACCAAGAACAGGAAAGACAACAACTTGAAAGAAATCAAATGTCAACAGTGAGCCCAAATGACGATACATGGTCAATACCCTTATGTTGAGGCAATGTTTGATGTATATGGGATCAAGTGAATACAGTAAATCTATAAAAGGACATAGAATTGTCCAATAGAATAGGAGAATTATCTGTACCCAAAGGGGTTGAGCTTTATATAGAGCAGGGATTAGAATGTTTCCAAAATGATGAAGGAAGTGTAGAAGATAATGATGTAAACATGAACGTCTTATGTCGTATATGACATTTCAGTGGCATAATTGTTTATATCAAAATTAGGACAATGACAATGAGGAAATGGAAATCGAGGGTAGTTTATTTGAAGTGTATCCATTTTAAGTAATCAAGCTTACTAATGACTGTTCAATGACTATGTTGGACCAGTGTGACCATAAATATTCATTTATCAATTGACATTTATCTATTATTTGAACCATCTATGTATACACATGTGTTTGATATATTAAGTGTGCACAGAAATTCACTTATTAACAATTATTTACTATTGTCTATATAAAAGGGAATCAGCCTTCAAACTTTAACAGGGAACCAGTACTAATGATCACCTAAGGGGAACAAAGTAGATGATAAGGTACAAGGGGGGGATCATTTGAATATTAATTAGCAATAATAACAAATTATGGGAGATCATTTGGTTCATTCAGGATTTTGGACACGGCTGATCTCTAATTACACTGTAATAACAACTGTTCACATACTGATTAGGTTATGTTGTGTCAGATATTTTTCTGCAAAGATACTGTTTGGTTCTGGAATTTCTTCCTCTCAGGACAATAGAGGGAGGTCCTTCAGAGAAAGAGAAAGGACAGTTGATCTGGGGCTCCTGCCCTAAATGGACTCAGAGACTCAAAACTGGACATTGGAATGGACTGCAAACACGGGATGAACAACAGGAATATTGCTTCCTGTTACCAGCTGTTGATCATAATTTCTATACTAGGACATGACTGATAGCTTCATCTGAATATGATGTGTTTTTATGTTTTATATTTTATGTTTTCTTTAATTCCTTTAATGATTGATTATTTACAAGTGATTGATGTTGAAAGATGTTAACACTGTGTAATGATGATTTGTTGTGCATTTGACAATGATTAGATTGAAGAGAAGTGCCTCATCCTGATTGGCTTGTGGGTGAGATCTTCTCTAGATTAGGAAACCGTCATGATACTCTTTTTACATCTCCTAGAGGTGGTTTTCGACTGGATGATGGTAACCCGAACTGGATAGACCTCTCTTCAGCTGCTGAACGGCTAACTGGGGAGAGTGCTTCCAGTTGGGTGAGACTAGCTCATGAATTTGGCCTTATTAGAACAATTGAATAAGTTTACCTAGTCTAAAAGTAAATAAAAATAATGCGGGCATAAGATCCAAAGGTAACGCTAAAAGACTAAATTAGTTGTTCCAAAGAGCTTGATAAATTAGGACCTAGAATCACTGTCATATATTTTATGTTATTATCATCAAAATATGAGGGAAAGCTTTTTGAGAGAATGCAAGCGAGAAGACTGAATGCTACATGCTTAACTTTGTGTTAGTTTCCCATGACTTCTTCAAAGTCACGAGGGGGGAATATGTATTTTCTGTTACAGGTTGTTCTCCTTATTTCTTTTGTTAATCATATTCACTCATCCTTTACACAAAGAATGCTTCTGCTCTAGGAGAAGAACACAGAGGTGTCCTCTTACAACCTAGAAACGCTAACGGTGTAAATTAAAGGAGACAAACAAACATCCCTAAGTGCTAATTGTTTACGTTAAAAGCTCTCTCCCATGTCCTGGGACTTTGGGGTTATCTTGGTCATAAAATCTAAACGTTATCTGCTAGCCAGGGAGGGCAGTTTCGGCCCTCGGAAATGAGCCAAGTATGGTATGGTCTGGCTCAGGCCTATAAGAAGTGTGTGCATTAGAAAGCTTTAGAGACCTTTACAAGGGCTGTAACTAGATGTGCAATTTGTGTATGCGTGTGTAGTGTACATGTAGCCATGCTTTTTCACTGACTTTGGCCTTCTTCTTGAGCAAGCCCCTGGGCATGAGGTTCTCCAGGAGGTGGGAGCAGAAGAGGCGCGGGGAAGGGCGAGTGTCATAGCTCTTCCATTTTTTCAACATGTATTCCAGCCAGGGCATCCTCTTAACAGTGATGGTGTCCTTTAGCTCTGGAAAGTCCTCCTCAAAAATCAGGGTAATGATCCTCTGGGTCCATACGGTACCTAAGAATATTTTATTACAGTCAAATATGGCTTTTGTGTAAAATGGCACGTGGTCTGAGCCAAATAATTAACCCCCAAATAATTCATATTTATTGGCAAAAATATACACGTTACAACAACACATTACACTCTCCATCATAGTAGCGGTGTCCGCTGAACTCCAGGAAAGTGTCACCATGCAAATTACCTCTATGATCCAGTGGCATGTTCCCCTATAATAAGGTAAAACCTGAGGGAATTTATGCATGTTTCTATGAATAAATAAAACTTTAAAAAAGAGTTAATGTTTTCACATAACACCATGGCCCTGGTTGGTGGGGTCCAGATGCACATTCGTCAGAGGGCTGTTTTTCAGACAAATTCATCAAGATGCATGTTGTTTTATGCCATTGCTCTGCATGTCTTAGTATGTATAGTCTGTATGAGAACTGCTAATATATATATATATATATATATATATTTTTTTTTTTACATTTATTTATTATATGCAGTGTCAAAATCAATTAGAAAAAAAATAAATAATTTCTGGATGGAGGGATGCCAATTCTGACTTTTTTTCTGACCGATAACCGACACTCATTAACTGGTCATTAACCGTTCACCAATAAGAATAATTGTGCTATAAAATAAATGGATGAATGTCTGCAGACCCATAAAAATGATGACGGTGTACTAAACTACAACCGAAAGTTTTAGAATAATGTTATAATGTTCGAATACAAAACTAATGAAGGATACTTCGATTATTGTAATATTTGGGGCCAGCCCTTTATTTTTACATGTGCAGGAACGTGAGGATTTATTTTATTATTATTTGGTTATTTATATATATATTTTTACCATTTAACTGATAGTGTTAATCGGTTAAACGTTCGAAATACTTAAAAAAAAGCCTTTGATACTCAAACCGAGCAAAAAGAAAAGCCTTGTATGGTTACGCTATTTGGACAGAGTCAAAAGTAGAGAAACGCATTTGGAATTTGGAAATGAAATCATTTCATACTGGATTTATTATTATTTAATATTACAAGCGCTAGGACATGGATATTAATAGTGCTGTGATTTATTATTATTTATTATTACAAGCGCTAGGACATGGATATTAACAATTGTGCTGTGATTTATTATTATTATTTATTATTACAAGCGCTAGGACATGGACATTTATAGTGCTGTGATTTATTATTATTTATCATTACAAGTGCTAGGACATGGACATTAATAGTGCTGTGATTTATTATTACAAGCACCAGGACATGGACATTAATAGTGCTGTGATTTTGTATTATGTATTATTACAAGCGCTAGGGCAGGGATTCCCCAAGTGTGGTGGGCGCACCCCCAGGGGTGCGCGAGCTGCCACCAGGGGGTGCGCGAGAGGAAAAATGTAATGGCGGTCTGGTGTAATATTATACAATTATTACAGTGCTGTTTTTTAAGTGGGATTTTTCCATACAATAAAAAAACATTAACAGTAAACATTTCCTTTGTAATCCCTTTTATTTTAAATACAAAAACTATAATTTCTTAGTTTTTGATAGAAACGTAGAAGAAGACAGCTGCTGTCTTCTTCTTTTCCGACCGGCTCTGGGTCGGCTTGGAAGGGTTCGGGGGCGAAGGTGGCCGGCGGCTTCGGCCTCTGGCTTTACAGCGCCCCCCGCTCCGACCTCGCCGCTTCCCGGGGCCGCGGACGCAGTATCTCGCTGCGCCTCCCCCCCCCTCACGGGGGTCGGGGACGGGGCCCCCTCGCCCCCGGCGTGACTGTCGACCGGGACGGACTGTCGTCAGTGCGTCCCAACCGCGTCGCGTCGTTCAGGGCGGGGATCCGGCTCACGTACAACTGGCGCAAGGGGTCGGCGGCGATGTCGGCTACCCACCCGACCCGTCTTGAAACACGGACCAAGGACTCTAACACACGCGCGAGTCAGAGGGTCCTACGAAACCCCGCGGCGCAATGAAAGTGAGGGCCGGCGCGCGCCGGCCGAGGTGGGATCCCGGCCCCCTGTTTATCTGTTTCGGAGCCTATTCTCTTAATGTTGCGGATCGTTTGTAACTTCATTGCAATTTAATTCAATGTACTGTCGTTCTATTTTCCATAACCGTTGTGCTATAATGATGCTAGGTCCACGGTCATTTAATAGGCCTATTGCTGCAATTTTTTAGCCTAGAACTCTAGACACCCCCTAGCGGCAGCAAATTTATTTGGCAGCCAGGTAGGTCTAGCATAGCCTGGCTCCGCCCTCCGACGTACTTCCGCTCAATTTTCATTTCCCTTCAGTACTAGGTCTGGGTATTCGGCATATTCGCGGGTTTTCTCCCGGTAAAGTTTCGGTCCAATCAGCGAACAGGAGGCGCGGCCTGAGAACAGTGACGTAGAGGTCGTGCGCGAATTTCAGTTATTGAGCGTAAGTACGGAGGCGGGCGGAGGCTAATGCTAATGCTCACTGCATCTGCCGTTTGTATACTGCGCGCAACGTGGTTTCTGGCGCATGAAATACGTCACGACCAAACGTTAGCGATTGGTTATGGCAGATTCGGAGTGGCACTGGGCAGAGCCAATAGTTTTAAACTTCAACAGAGCACCCGCCTTCAGTTAGTTAACAATTGTCAATGGTGAGTGGCCAGACTCTCTGTACAAATGAAATGTAGTACGAGAGGCTGGTGACCAGGCTAGGTCTAGCACGGCTCCGTCGGCTTTTTGGTGCTGGAAACACAAAGTATGTCAGACCAATCACAGCGTGAGGGGCGGAGTCGAAAGCCGGGCTACCATGACGACAGAGTTGCGACGGTTCCGTGTTAGGTAAACAATGGCTGCTGCTGCTGGCGAACGGTTGTCTTTCCACTCGGCTTTGGCCGCGACTCTTCAAGACTTGAAGTTAACATTTTATTTGAGAAAAGAATAAAGAACGGCACTGAAGACTTTCCTCGAAAAGAAATATTTATTCTGAGTTTTGATTAATTACGTAGTCAGAGCGACGGCTCTGACTACGTCACCTTCTTCGTTGCTCTGATTGGTTGTAGCGCTATCCTATTGCGTGCAGAGGGAACTTGAAAGACAACCGTTTATCCCGCCCACACTGCCAATGGAGCTGAGCCAGACCAGAGCCCGTCTACGGAGAGCCTGTCCACTCCCTATTAAGTCCCATTGTACCGAATTTTGGTTGCAGTTCCACCAGAGCTCCACTGGGGGTGATCGCCCATGAGTGCAGAATGAATGGGAGCAGATGGAGCTAGACGGCTAAATGTGTCTCTTTCACCTGATTCTCATTGAGAAATCTCAGATTTGATTGTAGTTTTTACAAGTTCAACATGGGTTATAGATCGAAAGTTGAATGAACGAGTACTTATGTCCTTTCGATTTCTTACAGGACGAGTTGTTGTTGCCCATAACACGCTAGCATTCTGCTAATGAACGCTGATTGGTCAGTGAAGGACTGATTACGACCAGAGATCCTGCTTGATGGCATCTTGGCATCCGAAGCGGGACCAGAATGTTAAGGTGGACTTTTTCGCCCAAGTTCTTCTTTTTTTAAAACAGCAAAACAAAAACTCTTTCTAGCACGTGTATTGACAGGGAGAGAGCCTAACCTGTGTCCGCTGTGTTGGCGATGCCTTGAGGGAAAGGGAGAGGCTTGCCGTAAAGCAGTATCAAAGCAAATAAGTGACTCTAAAAAATCTAACACCCAGCAATGTGTAATTTCTGTGCATCCCCTTTCGAAAGCAACATTCAAATTACTAGACAAAAAATTATATCCTGAGAAAAGTGGAGTTTGAGGGGTATAGCTCCATAGACCGCCATTCATTCTGCACTCGTCCTGTGAGCGCCCTCACATGGAACCAGAGGGGAACTGCAACAGTTCAGAACCCGGAAGTAAACCGAGAGTGGAACTTCTCTCCTTATTACACATTCTCTGGCCAGACCTTACATCTTTCTGATGTGGGTCTGGCTTGCCAGGCTAGCAATTTTTCTTTTACGTGGCTGAAAATAACCGTAGGCCTACTTTCTGTCACTGAGCCGTGTCTGTCCTCTTTAAGTGGAAGCTTGTGCGTAGCTTTGTTGCATTATATTGAAACTTTGTTGATGTTGTTATTGTCATGCGTGTTCTGGTTATTTGCGCATGATTAAACATGTGTCTTTATATGGCGATAAAGCAAAGCTTTGTTGCGTTTTTTTTGTTTGTTTTTTTTTTAAGTGGGGATTGGGGGTGCGCCAACCCGGTTGGGATGTAGAAGGGGGTGCGCAGGAAAAAAAAGTTTGGGAACCGCTGCGCTAGGACATGGACATTAATAGTGCTGTTAAGTGCAGCCGGAGAATTCTATCTCTGCTCTGTTATCGCATTTTAGACAGACAGGTCTGCCGTGCGATGATGCGTGCGTGCAAAAAAAAGTACTCGAATACTCGTGGGAACAAACTAACTGGTAATCATTTAGAGAAAATCATACATTTTCCCACCCCTAATATATTTTTATATATATTATATTTAATAGAAGTTCATACACAATGTGTTTTACTTAGTGAAACTTTAATATTCTAAACGAATGCTTATGTATTGTAATGTTACATGCATATATTGGCATATATTTTATTTGCTTCCTTCCATTGTATATATATATATATATATATATATATATATATACCCCCCTGTTCCAACCCTGTATATAGGCTTGATGTAATTTCTTTACCGGATTGACTGATTTATATTCTGAGATGAAAATTCTAATCAAGTCTACTTCTGTCCCATATTCTCCTTTCTTATAATTTGCTCCCAATAATGCCTTAATTGGAAATATCTATAACAATTGTGATTGGTTAAGCCATATTGATCCTTTAGTTCTTGGAAGCTTTTAATTACCATCTTTTTTTAAACGATCCCAGTATATTGTAGGTCCCCTTTCCCAAGACTTGAATCTTTTATCTGTGTTGTTTGGCTTATGCTATCATATGCTATCCAATGCAATACTTCACTAGGTCTGGTCAGCTCGTTGTTAGTTATTATTGTGAACTAAATATTGGACCAAGGGTTTCTATCCTCTCCCAGTGTAACAATCAATCCTATCCTCTATCCTCTATCAATCCTATCCTCTATCCTCTCCCAGTGTAACAATCAATTCTAAATCTGTCTTTTTCCCTGCCAAATAAATGCTGAAATGATTTTGCCCCATAAAAGTGGACTCGCGGAACAACCCCACTGACCTCCATGTTTTCGTGATAGCGTGAGCGATTTCCATTAATTTTAATCCTAGCTGTTGGTTTGTTATACAGAGACTGTATGGTCCAAAAGCATTGTGAAAGTTAAAATGCTCCAGCATTCTATATAACAAGTCCCATTCAAACAAAACAAAAGTATTTTCCACATCCAACTATTACTATTGCCTCTACTCACCTTTCAACCACATATTGAGCATAGCGTTAGTTCAGGCAGGCCACGAAGTCAGGCTAGGCTCAGTACAGAGATCACAGTAGTCATAATCATAGTCATTGCCGCTTTTAGGTTACGTTGCGTATGCAGAAGCGCTTCAAATATGCAGTATTATCAAAACATACATCAGCTGATTCCCCTAGCTTCCCATTGGATACCATACACAGTCAGCTGACAGCTCAGCTGACTCCCCCTCAAACACCCATTGTTTAAAGCTGCTTCAGCCTGCCTATCTTCGCTGCTTTCTCTGCTAGCTTTGCAACCCACCTCCACCCCAGCTCCTCCCTTTATGTTGTATCTAATTAATCAATGTCATTTTCTGATTGTCATTGATGCCTGCTCTGTTCTGTACCCCGGGGGGTCGCTGCTGCCGCTCTCCTTGTCTTAAACCTTTCCATGTAGGCACATGGAAGGGCAGGGAGGAGTTCTCTCCCTGCCTTAAGGCTTTCCACGTAGGCACGTGGAAGGACAAGGAGGTCCCAGAACAGAGCCATACCGCCAAATGTAAAATTCTGCAAATGTAATATTCTGCTTAAAATAAAGATTATTTTGACAAAAGTGGTCCTGACTGAAGTTGTATAATGTGCAATGTACACCTGGTGTTATCTTGTGTCTCTAAATACACCAGTCAGATTTCTGGCAGTATTTTTTTCTAGCTGTCTGGCCAGGATGGGGCTAAATAATCTACCCTGCAGATCTATAGTTAGAACATTCCCAACTATCTTTTCCTTCCTTTAGAATCACAGATATTATGGCCTCCCTCCAGGAGGGTGACATTTCTCCCTCTATATGCTATAGGGAGTGGAACGAGAAGGTGAACAGAAGGGTAGGTCTTATCCTAAACAATAATACTGTAATATAGTAAAATATATATTATAGGATTAGGATAGTGTTTATACTTTGGTATTGATCCGCTGATCCCTAATCTGAGTTACTGTCGCCTTCCTGTCAGCCTGAACCAGTCTCTCCTCTGACCACAGAACCTCCACTCACTGGATCTTTGTTTTCTGGAAACTCTATAAACTGTTTTGTGTGAAAATCCACAGAGATCGACAGTTTCTGAGATACTAAAAGCATCCTATTGCTGCAAAATATGATATCCAACATTCTCACCTGATTTGGGGAAAGTAACAAGGTAAACGTCGTCATCTCTGACTTCGAAATTTTGCAAATCATCAATATATTCTTTTGTTAGTGTAGTGCTGGCATCCACTCTAAAAACAGCCCCTTTGTATGTGAAAAGAGTATCACTGAGTAGTTTGTATTCTTGTTGAGCCATTGCTTAGAATATTGCATGCAATAAATGAGTTGGAGAGGGACAAAGCTTAAAATAAGGCACTGTGCTTGAGGCAAAGGCATAAATTACTAGAATTAAAGTTGACTTTCATAGTGTTGGCTACATCCAATCAGAACTGGACATTCAGCTTTTTATTAAGGTATACTTGTTGTTTCATTTGTCAAATATGTAACATGTATGTAACATGTATCCCGTCCTCGACCAAGTAACGTCTCCACCACTGCCAAACAGCAAACAAGAAAAGCAGAAGAGCGCCTTCTTCTGAATGCTAGCCGTTAACCATTTCTTTTTGGCAAACCACTCCACATTAAATGCATGGTTGTTTTTGCCAGCGGTTTGGCGAATGCCGATATCCATTGGATGGTGGGGACCGAGGCGTTTTACCTCTCATTTTTCCTCCACACTAAGGGTCTCAAATCTGTGCTCCAATAGATGATCTACCTCATTCATGTTGTCGACTCGTGTTCATTTGCGTACCTCCGACATGCTTGTTAGCAACTCACGCGGCGCACGTGAGGACGAAGTCACTCAAGTCATGACTCATCATGCGCGCCGCACACTACAGCCAATGAACTGCGAACAATGAAATTACGCTGTAGTGGAACGAACCATATATGTCCATAGCAGTCCCGGTGGGGATTGCCCTACCATAAGAAAATAAATTTCTCCGGCCACTTCAACAGAGAACACTCTGAGCATGCGCATTTCAATCTTTCAAGTCCAATACACATTACCATTTGGCTGGTGGGGCAAGAGCCACTTCTGGCCACTTCTAGCCCCTCCAGACGAACTCAGTCTGAAGAAGCAAGCTAGGGTCGACTAAAAATGAACTAAAAGCACCAAACTTATTATTTTACAGTACTTTCTGGGGAGATTTTTTTGAAATATATATATATATATTTTAAAAAATATATATATAATTTTTTTTTTTTTTTAATTTTTTTGGGGGCTTTTATTGCCTTTTATTATAGGACAGCTGGAGAAAGACAGGAAAGGGGGGCAGAGAGAGAGGGGATGACGCGCAGCAAAGGGCCGCAGGTCGGATTTGAACCCGGGCCGCTGCAACAAGGACTCAGCCTCGGCACATGGGTCACCAGCTCTACCCACTGAGCTATCCGGGCGCCCAAAATATATATATAATTTAAAATAAATAAATAATGTATTATTATTTTTTTTAATTATTATTATTATTTTTTTTCTTTCTTGTGAGAGTAGGTGGGGCAGAGCCCCACTTGCCCCTAATGACCAGTCGCCACTGAGTAGAACAGTAGCTAAACTTACGTGCTATGGTGTTTGCCTGTGCATACAACCTACAACACTGTCTGTATATGTCATCATCATCATCATCATCATCATCATCATCATCATCATCCATATCATCTGCAATACAATGACCAAGGTATTTAGGGTGACCAGACGTCCTCTTTTGCCCGGACATGTCCTCTTTTTGAGACCTAAAAAAATGTCCGGGCGGACTTTCGAAATCGTCCGGGATTTTGTTTTCAAACATACAACATCGGAATTTCCATTGTGTTCGCTCACAAACTAGTCCCGCCCCCCCCCCCCCCCCCTACTCAGTTCTGTTCGCTTTGCTTTGAGTGGAAGTGAGTAGGGAGAGTTATGTCCTCGCATATGTACGGTCTGACTGTAGAGCTACCGTCATTGGTCGATAGCCTTTTCTGTGAGCTTTTAATTGGTCAGTCTGCGCCTCAGTGGTGCGAGCAGCTTCCTTGTTTATCAAAGAGAGCGCGTACCGGTGGCGTCTCTGCAGTTATGCTGAAACGTAAATGCAAGTTCACGGATGAACTAAAAAATAAATATCCATGCTTTCAACTGAGTTTTCCCCAACAGGTGTATGTTGGGGAAAATTATTATTTTTTTAGGTTATTGTTTTATAGGGCCAAACATTGAAAATGTTTACTTTAGGTCTGTATTTTCTGTGCGTTTGCACTTTGAGGCAGTGTTTTTTCTATTTTCTATGTTTGTTTGTTAAGGGCCAATAAAGCCCATTTTCATATCTAGTCACCATGTCTGTGGACACCCGCCTCCAGTGCTGAGGTATCCTCTTTTTCACAAACTCATATCTGGTCACCCTAAAGGTATTTAATCTTTTTGCAGACCTCAAGACAATTATTGGACAGTTTGAACACAGGGAAATTAAGCAATCTATCCTGTTTTGTTCTGCATATTAAAACAGCACTTTTGCTGGAATTATACTTTATATCAAATTCCACACCATAGTCAGAGCATATATTAAGAAGCTCCTGCTGCCCAGCACTACTCGGACTAAAAGTAACAAGGTCATCTGCATACATATGATGATTCACCAGCATGCCACCAATCATACAGCCAGTGTTGCAACCATTCAGTCTCCTAGACCAGCAGTTCCCAAACTTTTTTTCCTGCGCACCCCCTTCTACATCCCAACCGGGTTGGCGCACCCCCAATCCCCACTTAAAAAAAACCCCCCAAAAAACGCAACAAAGCTTTGTTTTATCGCCATATAAAGACACATGTTTAATCATGTGCAAATAACCAGAACACGCATGACAATAACAACATCAACAAAGTTTCAATATAATGCAACAAAGCTACGCACAAGCTTCCACTTTTAAGAGGAGGAGTGACAGACACGGCTCAGCGACAGAAAGTAGGCCTACGAAAAATTGCAGCAATAGGCCTATTAAATGACCGTGGACCTATAGCATCATTATAACACAACGGTTATGGAAAATAGAACGACAGTACATTGAATTAAATTGCAATGAAGTTACAAACGATCCGCAACATTAAGAGAATAGGCTCCGAAACAGATAAACAGGGGGCCGGGATCCCACCTCGGCCGGCGCGCGCCGGCCCTCACTTTCATTGCGCCGCGGGGTTTCGTAGGACCCTCTGACTCGCGCGTGCGTTAGACTCCTTGGTCCGTGTTTCAAGACGGGTCGGGTGGGTAGCCGACATCGCCGCCGACCCCTTGCGCCAGTTGTACGTGAGCCGGATCCCCGCCCTGAACGACGCGACGCGGTTGGGACGCACTGAGGACAGTCCGTCCCGGTCGACAGTCACGCCGGGGGCAAGGGGGCCCCGTCCCCAACCCCCGTGAGGGGGGGGGAAGGCGCAGCGAGATACTGCGTCCGCGGCCCCGGGAAGCGGCGAGGTCGGAGCGGGGGGGCGCTGTAAAGCCAGAGGCCGAAGCCGCCGGCCACCTTCGCCCCCGAACCCTTCCAAGCCGACCCAGAGCCGGTCGCGGCACACCGCCGCGGAGGAAAAGAAGAAGAAGAAGAAGACAGCAGCTGCCTTCTTCTACGTTTCTATCAAAAACTAAGAAATTATAGTTTGTTTATTTAAAATAAAAGGGATTACAAAGGAAATGTTTACTGTTCATGTTTTTTTATTGTATGGAACAATCCCACTTAAAAAACTGCACTGTAATTGTGTAATATTATAGACCCCTTCGAGTGCAACGTCACAGAAATATGCGCACGCGTCTTGGGGTCAGAAAAACACCTACTCACATAGACTTCCACTAACGAAGTCCAAACAAAAAGTCTAAAATGCCGACCTGTAGCGCTGTTGGATGTGAAAATAGGACCAGCAGTGGCGTTGACCAGATTAGGACATTGTCCACTGGTTTAAGAATAAATAAATAAACTTACCCCGCCATGCAGGTGCAGTTAGCCGTGTGAATGTAGCACTTCTCCTTGTTGTAGATCACCCATGCCTTGTACAACCATGTCTTCTTCCCCTGACGCTGACTCTATAGGCGTCCAGCGACTTGTATGCGCATAGGCTTTCTCGAGTGTACGGGCGGTTTATCTATAGGTAAGAGTGGATAGCTGGCCACTGGATATCTGCCATACTGTCATCTACCCAATCTTTAATGGAAGCTGGGTCTGGCAAACTATCGCCGTCAGCCAATACCAATTTGATGAGATATTGTTCCCGGTCCTTAATCGGCAACGAGAGAGCATATTCGGAAATATTCTGAGGAGAATCGTTGACAGCCATGTACTTCACTTTGTTTTCTGACCCCATTAGGCGCGAAAAGACGTGTGCGCACTCTCGTGGCTTGGAATGTTTACAAACAATGAAAGGGTCTATACCAGACCGCCATTACATTTTTCCTCTCGCGCACCCCCTGGTGGCAGCTCCACACTTCGGGAATCCCTGTCCTAGACAGTTCATCCATATATAAATTAAATAAGACGGGACAAAATTCCTCCCTGCCTAACACCATTGGACACTCTAAAGGGGGCAGATATGCTACCCCCCCCCCCCCCCCCCCCCCCATTTTATGTGCATCTGCTGATGGGCATACCAATAGGCAAGAACCCTCACAATATACCCAGGCACTCCCCCTTGCTGTAGTTTAATAAAGAGCTGTTTGTGATTCACTCGATCAAACGCTTTGGAGGCATCAATAAAACACATGAGAACAGAATTTTTAGCCTTATACAAATTCACAATTTCCTTAAGAGCATGAATACACATGTCTGTGCCATGTTTTGGCTTAAATCCAAACTGATTATCCAGGGAAGAGATATACCCACTCACTCTATCAAGGAGGATTCTTTCCATTACCTTGGATAATATACTGGCCAATGCTATAGGTCTATAATTATCCAGGCAGCCAATTTTTCCAGCTTTGTCCTTGATAACTGGGACAAGCAGAATGGATAACATTGAATCTGGTAGTATGCCATGGATCATCAAACCAGTAAAGTTGATTGCTAGGAGGGGAGCAAGCCTGAGACTGGCGTATTTCAGATGCTCTGCAGTTATTGAGTCCATACCACATGCTTTGTTGTTAGTTAATTTCCATATGGCATCAAATACCTCATGTGTCAGTATACTTATTGATTCATCACTGATAGCAGAGTCCTCCACATATGTATCATGTTTTAAACAGTTAAAGAGGGAGCTATAGTGCTGTCTACATAGTTCAGCAACATTATCTTCTCCGGAGACTCCTTCAACAGTAGAAGGAAGGGAAGATTTACAATTATTAAGGGACCTCACCTCCTTCCAAAAGTCACTGATATTGTTGCTCATCATTTTACTAGCCATAGAGTCAGCCCTCATGGCTTGCTCATTTCTAGATATAAAACGAACAGCATACTTATATCTGGCATTGGCAAGCTTTTTGTTCTCAAGCTCAGGGCCTTGCCTAGGTCTCCCAGCCAGGCCCAACATTTGTAAGCTTCCCGATCTTCAGTATGATATGGAGCTACATGCTCATTCCATCCTGGTCTAATATTATAGGCCCTGTTTCTCCTATGTTTTTGAAGAGGTTTACCACCCTCAAACAGAGCAGCCACAACATCATCATACATGGCACATAGGTTACTCTTGTGTTCCTCAATCTGACAGTTAACATCCTTACACATGATAGCTTCTCTGGGCAGATACACATTACTTAGACATTGGTCTGTGTTAATATAATAAGCCAATAAATCCTCTTCAGAAAGAGTTGACCAGTCTAATATAGTACTCACATTACCACTGATAACATTGTTGTCTGTCAAATCACTGTTAGCTAGTTTAAGATGGGGCAATAGGAGAGGCCGAACCGCGCGAACCGCGCTTCCTGAAAATGTAAGACCCCAAAAATCATGACTAAGAACGTTTGTTCACTTTAGCCTTCTGCTAAATCTTAACTATATTGCACTTTTAACTTTACTGCACTTTTTTATCTTTATCCTTTTATAACTTTATGTAACTGTTCTTTATTCTTTTCTTATTTCATTTTATTGTATGACATGTTTTTATGTGAAGCACTTTGAGTCTGCTTTGTATATGAAATGTGCTATATAAATAAAGTTGCCTTGCCTTATTCTCTACAAACTTTGGTACCCATTTCCTGCCACAATTTCATACACATTTCTAAAGTATTTATACTATATTTTATATAGGTCAATGGGCAGTCTGACCATTTCTCTATGGTTATGGTTACTGTTACGGTGGTTCTTGTTTCAATGGTGTTAAAACAATACATCGACTGGAATTATACCTGGGTCAAAATCACTATAAAGTGCTGCCATAAAGCACTGTCATCATTCACATATTGCAACATAATGACATTCTGAGGTTTAATTATAAATGGCCAAACATTTACACACATATCAGTACAATGATAAGTCTCTTGAAATGTGTTTCCCTCATTTTATACCATTTGCTTTGATTGGGTGTAGGTGATTTTGGCATGTCCCACACACTGCTCTGCTAGCTTCAATAAGTGTGTTTTTATTGTCCTCAACAACTTATTTGATAAAACAAGTCATTTTTATAATTTATATTCTATTTTCAAAATAATATTAAACATTTTGCACATGTCCCTGAAATTGCTGTCCAACTTGTCATTATGGGGTAACTGCCCCTTTATGAAACCGGCTGATGTAATCAGTGACATCACCACTACTATGTTGTCTTTCTTCAATGGAGGTTGAAACAACTGCTGTAAGTACAGTAAGTATCTACACTTATATTTCCAAATTGTCATCATATTGTGTTTGTAGTTGGACGTTGTCAAGCGTAACATGTCCAACCTGTCAGTGAAATAGTAATTAATATAAAAACTTTTCAGAAATTCAAAATATACTTGTTAAAGAGTACACAGTCACCTTCAACAATGAATCACTTTGCTAACTGAAGCTCCACCATGTGTTTACTAAATGCTAACTTTAGCCAACAATTTCCACCCTGTCATTATCCACCCTGTCACCAAGCCTTCCATGATGGGGTGGACATGGTACATGCCAGGGAGGGCATGTGCATAGTTTTTGCCACATTTTGATAATGTTACACATATTATAACAGTTATTACACACATTATAACAGTAGATGCTATACAGAGTAGGAGTGGGCGATATGGACTTCTTCGGCGACATCGGTATCAGCAGGCCTTCTGATGATGATGATAATTTGACGATATTTTACAAACTTTTTTTTCCTATGTAATTAAAACAACAGACTGTGATCAAAACAAAGTCCATATAACGTATTTTTCAAGGAATGAGTCCAAGTGGAGCTGAGATAGCAAGGAGATATAGGGAACGTCGTGATGCTGACCTGGCAGAAGAAGAAAGTACCTTAAGAAAGAGAGGGACAAATGGAATAAAGACAGAGAGACTGGAAAGAAGAAGGGTGTTAATGAGCTCAGTGAGAGAGAGAAGAGGGCAAAAGGAAATAAATGGAAGGAGGCAAAAAGGCTAGCCAGAGCCAGAGCCAGGGCCAGTGCTTTGCTACAGACAGACACACCACCCAACTCTCCTGAAATTCCTGAAACTCCTGAAAATCAGCCTGAGTCAGGGCCCTTAGAACATGGATGTTTAGCTATAGGATTTATTAGAAAGTTTAGATTTATTTGAAGGACAATTATCAACTGTTTATTTCCCCATAAAATGATATTGATAACTAACTCCCTAAAATCGTGAATCCAAACTAATATTTTGTGTTCCAGGCAACAGCGTCAAGGGGAAAGCATTCAAAGGGGTTCGAACAGGAAACTGAAAAAACATAGAACAATTGGAGGCACAGCTGGCAAAAGAGAAAACTAAAACTGAGAAATATAGAGGTTCTATAGGGCCAAGAAAGAAAGTGCACCCAAATTGCCACGTTCAACAGTCAATGCTTTGTTGGGTCATCAAAAAGTGAATTCACCCATCAAAAGAGCTCTTCTTTTCCATACATCCTTGATTGAAGATATTAGAAGAAAATACAGAAATGCAAAAACAAACAAAGAGAAGCAGTTAATTGCAAATGTAGTCACTGGAAATATAGTGAAGAAGTACAAGCTCCAAAAGTATGCCCTGACTGTCTTTGGCTACTCTAAGAAGAGAGCAAATTATCCTGTGGATTTTACCTTCTGTGGGAGGAAGTGCGTCAGTCGAACTGAGATTAAAAAGAAAGTTACATTTTTCTTCGAGATGATGTCAGTCGAATGACGACCGGCCGCAAACAAACAGTCACACGGCTGAGGAAAAAGATGCAGAAGAGGTTGCTTACCGATACAATGAAGAACTTGCATAGGAAGTTTCTCTCTGAGCACCTTGGCCAGGTGTCATACACCTCCTTTTGAAATCTCAGACCATTTTGGGTGGTAACCCCCTCTTCCTCTGACCGTGACACATGTCTATGCACAACACATGACAACTTGAAATGTATGGCCAATGCCTTGCAGAAACATGGGTTGCTGTCTTCAAGAAATATTGAGGAAATGTCTGAAGCAACCATGTGCGACCCCAAAGCCAAGGTCTGTGCTTATGGTGAGTGCAGGGAATGCCTCCACACTTGTCACCCGATGCTGAAAATGATTGAGTTAAAGCATATTGGAGAGTGGTTCGTCGTTAATTATGACAATGAAGGCTACCCAGGTGTCATCATTGATGTGGAAGGGCACAGTGTGAAAGTTAAGTGTATGCACCGCAATGGCACAAACAAGCTCTGTGTCTCCAGGAGGACATTAGTTGGTACCATGATGGGCAGATACTTTGCCTAATGCCAGAACCACAAGCTCTGAACAGGTGCTCTCTACATATTGAGCCGTCTGTGTGGAAGTGCAATTACAGTAATGTAGAGAATTTAATCTACCCTCAAATTGAAATTGAAAACCACAATGTTTTTTTTTAATCAACCGTATTTTCCCAAGTCAAAACCATTGTTTTGACTTTAATGTAATCCTAAAAAGTAAGTGGCATGATGTATTTTTGGCAATGTTCTGAAGATGGTGTTTTAATAGCAATGCCATATTGCTATAACCTAGGGTGAATCCGGGTAATCTGGGACATTTTTTGCAATTTTGACTTCTGCGATTTATTCCGATCTCTACCTAACACATTAGATCAACACATTAGACCTTTCTGAAATCCCTAAGATGTTTTCTAACCACACAAGAAGAAATAATGTAGATATCATACCCAGAGGAGACATGCCACACCTATTAGTGTCCTTTGTGCCAAAAAACAAATTCTGCCTGAATTTGATAATCTGGGACAGGTCACTTTGTAATCTGGGACACTTGTATTGGCCTTAAAGAAGCCTTAAAGGGGTAGGGAACTGTCAGTGGGAACTGGCAATGATGCTGCTGAAGAGGAGCATGCGTAGGGTGGGCCTCAGGACAGAGGTGAGGAGGGTGCATGGCTGCCTGCACAGGGTCCTGCAAGGGGTTGGCCTCAGGACGGAGGTGAGGAGGGTGCACAGCTCCCTGCACAGGGCCATGCAGGGGGTGGGCCTCAGGACAGAGGTGAGGAGGGTGCACAGCTGCCTGCAGAAGACGCTGTGGAGGGTGATGGGTTGGTGGGGCACTAGGAGGTCTCTCTCCGTCGTTTCACTTGGCGCGAAGAGGGTAGCATTGATGTGCGCTGGGATTCAACGGGTAGATCCTACTGCCCCGAAAGCCAGCCACGGCATTCAAAGGGGTCGCTGCCTTGCTCCAGGCCTTTAAAAAGACTGCCAAAAACAAGGTTCTGTATAGCCTTTTCCCCCCGCTCTCCCTGGAGATGGCCCTCCCCTCCAGCCTCCAGTAATGCTTGAGGCTCTTGAAGAGGGCCCTGTCTGCTGGCTACAGGTAGTGTGTGGTGTGTGATGGTAGGCCAAGGACATAGACATTGTTGTCCTTTATTAGGTCAACCGGTCAGTTTTTTAAAGTGACTAATTTAAAAAAAGAAAGTAATTTTCCAGATTTTCTTTAATGTAATCCTAAAAAGTAAGTGGAATGATGTATTTTTTGGCAATGTTCTGAAGATGGTGTTTTAATAGCAATGCCATATTGCTATAACCTATGTGTTTTTTACAGCAACGTAATATTTCCTTTTTAGAATGTTCTCATTTGTTCAGTTAATTTGATAGTAAAATGTAATGTAATGTAAAATGTTCCTGAAATCATTCTTTATAATGCTTAAGGGTTTCCTGTTGTTTAATAAATGATGTGTTCTCTTCTAGTTCACCCATTAAAGCCTTTGTCCACCCTATCATGCCAAGGCCCACCCTGTGATGTCATTGTCCATTCTGTTATCTTCATGTTTTATGAAGTTAGCAAAACCTTTTGTGTGATTTCTTTATAAACAAATGAGGGCCAAATAGTATTGTTTGAAAGTTTAACCAGATATCTTTGTTGTTAGATTTTATTAAGAAAAGAAAGTGCAACTATCGCAGATTTCATAGGGGAAAATATTATTCAATAATTTCATTTTTATCAAAAGACTTTTCCCATCAACTAAAATATATTGTTGAGAAAGGGACTAAATATCTTTCTGAAAATGTACATTTTAGAATCACTATGCAATTAAAATGTATTTACTCTACTTTGAATTTGACCATGACAGGGTGGACATATTTTGTGGTTTGCTCGTACATTGTCTGCTTGCAGTTCATATATTAAACATGCTGGAGCTTGAACAACATGCATTTCTAACAGCCTATGGTCTCAAAGGCACTTTATGGTGATTTTGACCCACCTGTTGAGCATCGGGCGTGCGACAACCCTTGTTTATTTTCCAAAAGTCTCCAATGGCGACAAAGCTCCACTTTCTTTACACAACAGTCACATCCTTTACACTATTTTTAAACTCGCGAATACTACAGACACATGTTGGACGTCCTTATGTTCATCTACTTCTACTTAGCATGACCATGTCCAATTTATAGTAGTCTGAATTATAGTTTTTGAGAACGAGGCTATGGTTTGAGACTAGGTTCCCGGGGCCCCTGGGAGACGCACAATGAGAGAGGCTGTGTTTCAGTGATTTGGGACTTCAGCTCAGGTGGTTGATCAAGTACTGATCACAGGGTCAACTGATCAATTTCCCATTCCTACTACTAGTCAAAGTGCAAGATGGTTCCCCTACATTTTAGCAGTTCACCCATGCCCAATTTTGAAGTTATAACCACAACTTATGTCTTACCTTTGTTATTATCATACCGACACATCTTCTACTACTTATCTTCTTTGTTTAAACTGACATTAGAATGGTTTGTATGTTTACACCGTTAAGTTCACTTCACCTATTCAACATTTTAGCTGTTCAACATTTCTATGTCTTAAACTATGTCGCTTTATTAAACATTTTTAACCTAATTAACACAAAGCAGTCTAGTTATAATAATAATAATAATATATTCTATATATTTAGAAAGTTAATAATAATTAACTTTTAATTGTTAGTTTAAAAGGAAGGCAACATATTGCTTATATTATCCAAATATTAAAAGGCTGATAGGCCTAATGTGTGTGTAGCAGGGACATTTAAGTCTGTTTGATTATATTTTGTTATACTGATTAGGTTAGATGACAGGTTAATTGTCTCATGTACGGTAAACGGTGATTGAAATCGTTTTTTCCTTTACTTATAGCACCACCGTCTGGCCACGGAGGGTAATGTTTGTTCAACGCCACAACCAAAAGCCTGTTGTCCCTCTTGGGGCTGCAGGTCTAACCTCTGGGACAGAGCCAGCTTCACCTCTGTCTCCAGGATCTGCCTCTGATGCTCGTCCACCATGGTTGCTACCTGGGCCAGAAGGAGCTCATAGGTTCTCCCCATGTTGTCTTTTTGCCTTTGGGTCTCCCTGGTGTTAAACTCCAGCTGGGGGGGTCACAAACAACGTATTTTAGATGAAAAGTGATGTAGTGCAGTAGTGTTGTTTCTCAAATGGGGGTATGCGTACCTGTATGGGTACTTTGAAGGATTGCAGCAGGTTAACGTTTTAATATTGGTTTGTTTTAATATTGGAACAATTGTAAAATAATTCCACCTTAATTGAATCTCAACACCTTAAGAAATTTAAGTACAAGCCTATGTTTTATTAATAAAGTGTAAGTATTTAATTTAAGCATAAGTTTACAGCAAATAAAATGCAGACATTTATTATTTCCCAACCTAAAATATTTTGTGCCAGTGAAAGAGGTAGCCTACGTAGCCTGCTGAAAAAATATCTTGGAGGGGTAAATAAGTAAAAATAGTTGATACGCTGATGTAGGGTTAGGCCTACACAGTAGTGCCATGGATTGATCCTAGTCCAAATCTCGACTTCAATACAGTTTTAAAAAACATTTTCTCTATATTTGCTTCTCTTTCTCTGCTTCTCTAGTCTTGCAATCTCTGAATCCATTACTGAGAAGACTCAAGGAGAGCTTAGCTTCCCGCTACAGAGCTCCAGCCTCAGGCCCACCTCCATCACTCTGATGATGGAGGTGGGTGTTGGTAAAAGCCTGCCATTGGGCAACTATTTCAGTCGGCATTCTCCTCCTTTTCTGCGTATTAGTTTTTAAAGTCCCTGTCACTACGTAAAACAACAACAACAACAATAACCTCCGATATAGCAACCTACATGCAGTTCGGGTTCGGCCAGACCTTTATCCAGGCTAAAACTAAGTGTGGAGATAGGTCCATTGTGTCACTTCAATTCCACTGTAGGCCTATTATAAGCTGACTGATCACATTTGGTTTCACGATTAGGCTACATATTTGTTTGTCGTGCTTATCGTTAATACATAAATATTATATGTATTATATGTACAAGTGTCCCGTGGTTTGAGACTGGCGTCTGCAGGAGGGGGATGCTGGGAATGTGGGTATAACCGGCACCGATTGTCTGTACTTGCAGGGAAAATAGATGCTTGTTGGTTCTCCACTCTTGACTTGGCTAGTGGTTACTGGCAGGTCATGGTGGATCCCAGACAAGCCTAAAATGGTGTTCATTACATGTCAGGGTGTTTTTGAGTTCAATGTGCCGAGTTGTGGTTTGTGCAATAGCCCCAATACCTTTCTGAGATTGATGGGTCTGGTGCTGGCAGATTTAAAGTGGACAACTTGTTTAGTCTACTTGGATAACATCATTGTGTTTGGCCGGACTTTTCATGAGCATTTGTCACAGTTGGATGAGGTGCTAACCAAATTACGCCAGGCTAAACTCAAAGTAAAGCCAGCTAAATGTAACTTATTTTCAGGCCACAATCTCAATCTGGAAGCTGATCCTGCGAAGGTGGACTGTCGCCGTGCAAAAGTGGTCAGTGCCACTAAGCTTCAGCTTATTTTGATGTCGGCCCCCATTCTTGCATATCCTGCTCCCCACAAAACATTCATTGTAGACACAGATAATAGTGATGCAGGCATCAGGACAGTCCTGTCATAGGAAGAGGCAGAGCAGGAGCAAGTCATAGCTTATGCTAGTAGGGCTTTGACTAAACAAGAAAGGAAAAGGTTTGAGTCTGTTGTAATTCAAAATCACTTAAGTCCCTCCCTCAACTAACACTATCGTCCAAATGCTATTCATTAAGTAGAAACATTTGAATAATTGGCATTATAGTTGCACTATTGGTCACACTTTAGTAATCCATTTGTGTCATGTTTCCCTGTCCCTGTTTCCCTGAGCGAGCGCAGTCTACAATGAAAGAATGAAGGTCACTGTGGTCTTGGTTAGGCTGGCAGACTCAGCCTCTTCCGTTCATTCTGGCTCTGCGAGACACTTGACCGATATTCACTCAAAAGGTGCCGTAGGTAACATTTAAGAGCTTATTTGAGTGTAATGTATTTTTAGGGACTTTTTTTGGTTTTTCAGTTTCAATATCTTTCTCTCTTCCTCTCAGCGACAGTTGAAAGACACTGGGTAGGAGACTCCAGGTCCATGTCGGTGACACGGGCACCGAACACAATGTCGCCACGAGGACTGTCCCCACACACCAATTCAGTATCTTATGAAGAATGTATTTTAAAATAGTAATATTTTAAAATGTTTGGGATATACTTATAGTTACGTTCAAAGGATTCCTTGTAAAGCGAAGCAAAGAAAGAAAAGTTGAAGTTGAAATAAGTTGAGCAGGGTTAGGGTTAGATGAGATTGGATTAGATGATCTGACGATCCTGTCCCATAAGTAATAGATCGTAGTTCCTGCGATCAGGAACTTAAGCTACTAAAGGAGCCAGCCATAAGGAAAACATAAGGAAAAGGTCTCTTTGGTTAGTTGTTTTATACTCAAAAAAAGCACTTTTCTTTTGGTTACAATTTGAAATAATGGGAAAAATTGACAAAAAAAATTGAATTATTCACATATACATTTCTACATATGAACAGTGCATAAATTAATCTTAAAATAGTCTTTTTTTTCACGTGTTAGAAGACTCCGTTTCACTGTAATCGCTCCGTCTCCGTTTCTGACCACCCGTGTCTCCCTCTCCGTACCCGTCCGTTGGACCTGCGTCTGAGTCCTTTGTTGTGCAGATGTCGGGAAAGCTCTGCCCAGGTCCCAGCACCTGCCGGACGGTCATGTTGACTCTGGAGCTCTGGATGTACCTGGAGCACACGGCCCAGTCCTCCTCGCTCACCTCCTCTACCAAGCTCCCCTGCTTGGGTGAAACCTGACCTGTTCTTAGGGCTGTCCCGAGACCAGCAGGCGGAGGAGAAGGAAGGTCTTGTAGGATGCGTGGCACGGCATGGTAAAGGAGGCGGCTCTGGCCCGACATGACCATCACGTCACCGCTGTGCATGTACATGGCAGTGGGCGGGTCTTCTCGCCGAGTCCCACCCAGGAGGAAGATGGCCGACTGGCCGAAACTGTTGTCAAAAAAAAAAAAAAAAAAAAAAAAAAAGGTGCTGTCGTTAAGATTCGAGAGTTGTAAGATTTGTCATGGAATCATCATCATCATCAATCATGCCCCGATTGGTCAGAAATGACCCGAAAGCGGTCTAACATTTATTTGGCTCATACAGGCAGGCGCAGTCAACTTGAAACAGATATTCTCACAGTGCACTTGACTCACTAATAGCTGACGGATGGCTATGCCATTTCTAACATCTACGATCAAATAATAGCTCTTAAATCTTACCTGCAGCACCTTTAAAAGGTCTCCTATTTTACAACAAGCCATTTCAAAATCTACCCTCTAGTGATATCACACATGGGAGTGTCCACCCAAATGCATGATGGATAGATCAACTTCCCAGCCTACCCAGTGGACTGAACCAACGGGTAGGCTGATCTATCCATCATACATCTAGGAAAAATATCTCAATCAATAAGGACACTATTTACAATGTTATGATGCATATCAAATGAATGATAAGGTGACAATGCCAATGGAAACTGTCACACTTATTTTCTAGTACTGCTTCATACGCGTGTTGCGGAAAAAAACTCAGGTTTTCACAACAGAAATTGCGGAAGAGTTGAACCATTGACTTAATAGTCCAGGATTTCCGTTCTCCATTGGTCCAAATGGGTCCAATATTTCCATTTTTTTGTGGAAATGGAGTTGAAGTTGCAGACACGTATGATGTACAGTGTTGTGCTAGTTACTGAAAAATAGTAACTAGTTACAGTTACTAGTTACTTTGTAAAAAAGTAACTCAGTTAGTAACTCAGTTACTTAAACCAAAAAGTAATGCGTTACTGAGAAAGTAACTTTTTAGTTACTGTACAACGTTCTTAAATAAAAGTTGATTGATTGAGTTCCCCTCTCACCGTCATTTCAGTAATGTACTGATGCTGAATAATACAAACTGTTGATTAAAACAACCGTTTCAATTAATTTGCATCCACATCACTGAATCTAATCATCCAAGCAATATGATCCGTTGTGCACCAACACAAACCTTAACACAAACACCAAAGTATTACACCAAAGGGAGTGGGTGGCGCGCGCGCGCGTGATCGTAACACACCTCGGACCTACGACCGTGGGGGGGGGGGGGGGGGCGCAATAGTAACACACCACGGACCTATGACCGGCGGGCGGACCTGTGACCGGCGGGGTTGTCTCAAAAAGGAGGACAAATACGGACACCGGACAGGGCATTGAAAAGCCGGACTTAAACTTTATTGATCGGGAACTGTGTGCCGTTGTAAAACCTCACCAAAAGGAACGGAGTAACGCAGCGTTTGGTAACGGGAACGGAGTTACTGAATTTTAATAAACAACGCATTACGTAACGCGTTACTGAAAAAAGTAACGGCATTACGCAACGGCATTACTAATAACGCGTTACTACCCAACACTGATGATGTAGTACTCTCTAATATTAGAAAATAACCGAGCGTGACGGTTCCCCTTTAATGTGTTCCTTTCTGAGGCTGAAACATTAACACTCACCAGAATGACAGCAGTGGCCGAGTGTGATCCAGCTCCGACTCATCCACGTGGATACCGAGCGATGAGTCAGAGCGGTAGTAGTTGAGGATTCCCGCTTCGGCCTGGAAGCCCGGGAAGCCGGCCCCGGCCGCTATGAGGCCAGACAGAGAGTGGAGGTCAGCTGGAAAGGGGGTGTAGTGGTCTGGTGAATATGTCTAGGGAAAAAACATTGAAACACACAGGTTTATGATATAGATATGTATATTGATATTAAATTCACTCAATTAAAGTACTTAATATTAGTTTTCTATAAAGACCTGATCAAATGTTGATTAAAGAAAAGAAAGGTGGCTGAGGCTTATAATGCAGTATGAAAGGTAGATTACAACCACATAAGAGTGATGAAAACCTTTGTGTTCCAATTGTAATGGTAGCCGAGGGTCACCCAGCGAAGCTTCTCCAGTAGTGTCTTTGGTTCCTTCTTTTTACCACAGGGCGGACTCCTGTTTCCCATCAAAACACAGTGTGATCAGATTGCAGTGTGACTTACATTTCCCATTTTAAAGTATTCAACTGACCTCTTTCACATACAACAGTGTTAAGTGCACTAGAGAAAGGTAATTTAGAAGAGAACACCTGAATCCAAAAGTGTTTGCCTCTACTACATCCGGGTTTTTCAAAGTGTGAGACACTGGGACTCCATCAAGAAGTCAGCAACTTGGCATACTTTCTGCATTCAAGTTTTGCATCCTTCGCATTGCATCTGCATCGTTATCTCAGGAGGCATGTTGCTTTATTTTATCCTCTGTGAAACAATTTAAATGCTAATTATTTCTTGTTTTACAGAAATAACATGTTTAACATCATTTGTTTTACATCTCTGCTTTTCTCTCACGTCCCCACAGAAGTTCTTTGGCCTCACACTTTGAAAACCTCGGTACTCTTTGAGATTTGCACTCTTTTCCTCTCCTTGCAAACATATCTGACAATAAAGGCTCCCTCTTCCTGATTGATATTTTAAGCCTTTTTTTAAACCTTATTTCAGGAAGAGGTGTGTGTGCGTGAATATGTCCTGAGGCCTTGCCTCACCTGAGAATGTTGGCGCTCTTGCCCCAAATGTCGTCTGTGTCCACGGGGGACATGTGCATATCCAGGTTGCACACGTTGGGCTTCTGAGGGTAGAACTTCAGACACTGCCGCACCCAGAAGGGCTGGGAGCCCTGGAGGAAGGGGTTGGCTATGATGATAAACCCTGGAGGACAGGAGCACAACATGCTACTACTGGGCTCGCTGGGTGTTTGGCATGCTAGCCCTACTTCACAACATTGTACAACCTTTGGCTTTTAAGAATATGTAGCCTATTGAAGAGGAAAAGTATGCTCCATGCAGGAATAACCTTGTGTTTAATATTTTGGGACTCCTCTGCTACCATTTCATTGAGAATTATTATATATATATATATTTTTACAATATATTAAGTTTCACCCATTTATTTTGTATTTAATTTGTAAAAAAAAAAAAAAAAAAGCTTGAGCAATGTATTTGGCCACTTGTGTGTTCTGTACCATTTACTGTCAATGAACTGTCCAGTATCCTCCACTTACCTGGACAGCCATGCAGGCCAAAGGCTCTCCACTCCCTCACGGGTCGTAGACCCACTCTGCTGGCCTCGCCATCACTCACTGCAGTAAGGTCTAGATTAATGGACAACACCTGTCAAATAGAACAGACAAAGATACACATTTATACAAAAAACTATTACAACTATCCTCCACATTGACTGATCAGGCAGTCACACAACCGCAGACCATCATCATGGATGAGGTGTCATATCCCCCCCCCCCCACACACACACACACACTATGTAAAGCGCTTTGGGTATCTTGAAAAGCGCTATATAAATGCAAGTAATTATTATTATTATTATTTATGTCGTTTGACAACTGGGAAGCCAAGGAGGACATTTGGCAACAGAACAACAACAAGCGTGTGGTTGTTGTCACATAGACGTCTACATAAAAGCTGACATATCTAATCTGACACCTATTCAATATATTACCTCTGCCACGTTAAAATTCAAGAGCGATAATATTGTAGGCTTTATAAGATTCATAATCGCAATGAATGTACTGCTTAGAAAATATCACATATTCGATCACCCTTATCGTATCGACAAATGACAATAGCCTACATTAAAACGTCTACATTGTTTAATATTTCCTCTTACCTTATCGCCAACTAGGCCTTTGGAGAAGTCAACGACATTTCTCAAATCCGGGGGAGGATGTTTCCTTCTGTAAAACCTAAATAATGTCCTGAATGCATCCTCTCCATGCTCCACCATGGAGGCCGCCATCTTGGCCATGATGACTAGAGTGACCTTTCAACTTACGATAACACGAGATGTAAATCACAATAGTTTCACGTATTTAGGTTAATTAAAAATGACACGAACAACATTTTAACATTTGAAATATGACTCTTGAAAATATAATGTACAATAAACATATAGTATATTCGGCACACGGGTTGAGTCCGTCCGTGTCACGTGGTTATGTCAAAGGTTGCCCACTAGTACGTCAAGGACGAAACATGGCAGCGTCTTCAAAGAAGGTGTTTGAGGTCTTTGTGACCAAAGTACCGTGGACCGTGGCGATGAGTAAGTACACGTTGTAATGTATGTGTATGTATGCTCATCCTTCGGGGAAATGTCCATTTGGTAGTGTGCCTCTGATTCCTCATAGACTAGCGAGCTACGTGGTTTGACTCCTAAAGGCGTATATCTGAAGATGTTATTATACATGCTGGCTGTAACTCTGATACCTAAAGTTATTATACATGCATGGCTGTAACTCTGATACCTTTTTAGGATGGATGTTGCAGAGTACAAAGTATGTTCACATTGCCACGTTAGGTTACATTGGATGCTACATTTGGAAAATGGTTTAGATAGAAGTGTATGCCACCGCCGGCGATACCTCATTCAGACCTTTTCTTTCTCAGGTCAGATGCGGGAGTATTTTGGACAGTTTGGTCAAGTGAAGAGGTGCCTGCTTCCTTTTGTAAGTAGGGGTGTGTGTGTGTGTGTGTGTGTGTGTGTGAGAGAGAGTGATATCTAATGATATTGTGTTGATGGCTGTATCTCCAGGACAAGGAGACAGGTTTCCACAGAGGGTTCTGCTGGGTGGGCTTTGCTACGGAGGACGGTTTGGTCAATGCACTGCAGAAGGACTCGCACGTGCTGGAGGGAGCAACGGTGAATGGCCTCTTCATTTGTTAACTTTAGATCAGTTTATGAAGTGTTTTTTTCTTCTTCTATTGTTGGTCTTTTTCATAAGATGATTAATTATACCCTCTAGCTACTGTTACAATTGGACTACTTGTGTTATCATTTAGAAATTAGAAGAAAAAAAACATTATGGAAAGTAAGAATACAAGCGGACATGCCCACTAAATCTTGAATGTTAAACCATGAGTATAGTCTGCAGATTAGCAAGCGCACTCTGCTCTTCTCAATTATTGTTTTTATATGTTTTAAAAAGCTTTACATCATTGGTGGTGGTACAGGAGGTAATCCAAAGTTAACGTGCTGACGTAGTTTTCCCTTTCCCTTTTCAGCTTCAAGTCCAGAAGAACAGACGACCGCTTTCTGGGTTAAGGGCAAACAAAGTGCTTGAATATGAATAAAGTGTTGATGATTTTGTGTGTTTGTGTAAATGAGATTTTTTGTTTTTGTTTATTTTTTTGGTATCCATGTCATCTTGCCAATACAACAAATATGTTTGACTCTGTAGCAGTTTAAATTGTGTTCACAGCACACATGATGTGAGTGAAGCATCAATGTACCAATCTCTTTCAAAACAATCAAATATTTATTGGGAAGTTACACATATAAATAATATAAGGAACATGTATTAGTTACCTTTTTATTGGCAATGTTTAGGGAATGTTCTCTCCAATGATCTGTCTACTCAAGCTTCATCAGATATCTCTGCCTATGCTTGCAGAGATATCTGACGGGGATATTGTTGGAGAATAAATGACCGCTTAGTGAATACGTGTGTCGTTTTTACTCATCTCCCCCTGTCTTTAATACATTGTGTGTATATAGCTGTATAGACTATGGTTTTAGTAGCCGTCTTGCAACCTCACGAAGCTCTGTTCCCATTCATGTTTTACAAACTATTCCATGACAAATGACTGAAGCTGGCCCACTGATGTAGTCTCGTGAGACCATCCCGATCTCGCGAGTTCACGTTCTGTTTCCCTCCGCAGACGCGAGTATCGGGATGGTCTCACGAGACTACCGTTGATGTGCGCTCTCCTCCGCTCCATGATCCGCATATAAACGACACAAAATGTATATGGCTACGTCTAGATGTTCAATAAAAGACGCGGATAAACACATTGTGGAAAATAGACATAAATGGCTCACTGCTGTTACCCAGAAGAGAGGCACGTACACAACGTTTGACATGCAGTGCTCCGTGCATGTGAACGGTGAAGGGGTCCTTGTATTTCTGTATTTCTTGTATTGTCTACCACAAGAAGCCATCAAGGGGTGTACGGCTAGGTTAGTCCGTCTCCACACTCCAGAGAATGTCTGGTTCCACTTTTACTGATCAGCTGATCGCTGCGTGTGGCGCTTATATTATACGTCATCCTCATCGTCTCATCCAGTTTTAAACCATTTAATAGCACGTAACACAATACTGAGATTCAGTGGCCATGGTGAAAATTAGCGTGTGTCAAATACATAAAAAAAAACCGTAAAATACAAATATACTAGATACAACACAAGCATGAAATACAAAACCGGTGTATTGTATGACGCGCTGTGACGACGACTGAGACGTAAACACGGAACCGGTGGAGGTCGAGGAGAGACCGGCGAGGAGACAAGGTAGCACATTAGCATGCTTAATGTCCGCTCTTATCTCACCTCGTCCGCATTCAATTGTTGTTGTTTTTTTTTGCCATGTATGCCATTGTCCAACACGTGCGTGTTACAAAACACAACTTGTCATTCAATGCGACGCCGGCCAAAGGGACACTTGGATGATGTGGCCATCATGTTTGTAAAGTTACAAGTTGTAGTGAGTGAAACGAGGATAAAGGCGATGTAACCTAACTGGACCCCGTAGCAGCCTATGTGTTGGAATTCATCTGGCAAGGCTCTCCCTAGTGTGTGTTTCAATGATCTCATCTCATGTGTTTCGTGGGTTGTAATGCAAGTCAAGCTCATTCACCTCTGACGTCTTCTCTCCCTCCCCTCCCCCCTTGCCTCCCTCAGCGCCTCCCATGGCTGGCAGGCTGTTGAAGGTGTCCTCCTGGGCCACAGCAGTGTTTGCCACATCTGGGGTTTACCTGTATACCAAACAGCTGGACCCAAATGACCTCAGCGTCGTCCGCTTTGGCCGTGCAGCTGCCACAGTGAGTGGCAGCTTTAAACACTGTGCACAAAACCAATGTATCTGCATATAGTACACACAAAACAAGTAGGCCTATTGATTGGTTCTTACCTGGGTTGTATATTGTTGCCTCCTATGGTATACCTATGCATTTGAAGAAGTCATCACATAGTCATCACAAACGCAAAGGTGATATTTTTTTGTCCTAGAGTACCAACGGTTCCCGGATTTCCCCTCAGTATATCTCATCTGTATTTTTCAAAGCAAATTGTAATGATTTTGAAGATGACCCTATTGTGAGAAAGCTCACTAATGTAAAATAGAAAGGAAAGTCTTCTCATACTTAAATATGAATATCATGTTTTCCCTGACCAAATTTAGCAACAACTTTTCACCCTGTCCCCTCTGCAGACGGCCATCATCAGCTATGACTATCTCACCGCTTTCAGGAACGTCGAACATGGCACCAATGAATACTCTGCCCTCCAATCCAAGGTACGTTACTATCTCCTCATCTGGTGTGCACCAAGTATTTATGTTTAGCCCCTGGCTCCATATCCTAGTCATGGTCCCTTTTGTGGTGTGTTGCCCTGCGGGATTTATTTCAAAATCTTATCTGTCATGCTGCTTATAATTCTGAGTGAAAGGAAATTGCAGGTGTAAGCAGAGTCCCTGGTCAGGTGGGCAGTAGCATGCAGACTTGATGTTTGAAATCAACCTCTTACACAGTAGTACAAGGGATGGCTTCCTTTTATTATATAATTATGTTCTACAATCTCAACAAAGACTGTTGATCTTTTTTTGATAATAAGCAGTGGATCATCCTCTTTCTTTGTAGAATGAGAGGCAGAGCTCCTTACACACATCTATATTGGTGAGACAGGTGGAGAACGCTTGCCAAAGTTGTGCCACTCAAAAATTAAATGTCAGATTTGTGTATTTAATAATGCTATTTTTTGTTAATATGTTAAAAATGTTTATACTAAATTAGATAATATTAATAACAATACACTAATTACAATAGGATTACTACATCTGATGGGCAAAATGTGTGTAACTATTCATCAAAGAATATATCATCCACAAATGTTTCTCTTAGTTTTGTTCAGTTAAAAAACATCAATGAAACTCCAGTAAACTGTAATTGTGCTTTTAGACCTGCCTCACCAATGAGTGAATGCTCCATGTAGAATGAAAAACATCATCATCATGTTGCTAGCCCTGTTTAGCTAATGTCTCTGTGCTAATGCTAAACAGGAATAAGGTTGTGTTTTACGCATGTGATGACTTTGGTATGGCATGCTTGTATTGGGAATATTCTTCTATAAGAATGGGACATACATAGCCTGGCAAGCCAGACCCACATCAGAAAGATGTAAGGTCTGGCTCAGCTCCATTGGCAGTGTGGGCGGGATAAACGGTTGTCTTTCAAGTTCCCTCTGCACGCAATAGGATAGCGCTTCAACCAATCAGAGCAACGAAGAAGGTGACGTAGTCAGAGCGACGGCTCTGACTACGTAATTAATCAAAACTCAGAATAAATATTATTTTCGAGGAAAGACTTCAGTGCCGTTCTTTGTTCTTTTCTCAAATAAAATGTTAACTTCAAGTCTTGAAGAGTCGCGGCCAAAGCCGAGTCGAAAGACAGCCGTTCGCCAGCAGCAGCAGCCATTGTTTACCTAACACGGAACCGTCACAACTCTGTCGTCATGGTAGCCCGGCTTTCGACTCCGCCCCTCACGCTGTGATTGGTCAGACATACTTGGTGTTCCCAGCACCAAAAAGCTGACGGAGCCGTGCTAGACCTACCTGGCTGCCAAATAAATTTGCTGCCGCTAGGGGGTGTCTAGAGTTCTAGGCTAGGACATGCATACAATCAGATAGATTTATTTTGTTTAATTAAGTAGCCTTTTCACTCTTAAGCCACCGAAGACGAGCACAGGGGTGTGTGTGTGTGTGTGTGTGTGTGTGTGTGTGTGTGTGTGTGTGTGTGTGTGTGTGTGTGTGTGTGTGTGTGTGTGTGTGTGTGTGTGTGTGTGTGTGTGTGTGTGTGTGTGGTCTGACATATGTGCATAAAACTTGAAAGTGAACACTAGAGGGCGGTGTAATTTACTGAACTAGTAGAGAATAAAATGTACATAGCCATTATCGGATAATGTGTGCTCTAATATATTGGGTCCCGCTGTGAAACAATTTACATCTTCTCATGGCTAATTATATATTTATTGTATATTTATCCATCTGTTTCTCTCGCTCATGTAGAATCTCACTTTCACCACAAGGGGGCAGCCTGTTGTCTCATTTTTAAGGCGGTTTGACTCAAAGCCCTCCCCAACCCTTACACTTCTTGCTGCTCTAAAGCAGTCAGATAGTCAGGGTGATGTAGGGTGACCAGTGTTTGGAATAACGCCGTTTAAAATAATGGCGTTATGTAACGCCGTTATTTTTTCAGTGACGGGGTAATCTAACTAATTACTGTTTCCGTCGTTATAACGGCGTTATTGTTACTGAACGTTAAATGCGGTGTGTTACTGTGAATTGATTGAATAAACTGCGTAATCCGAACGCACCCCTGGCTCCATACACAAACTGCTAGTGAGGAGACCGGGAGGGTTAACGAGATAAGCGATTATGATTGGCTAAGGCAGAGTCATGTTTCATGGTAGCCAATCGGAGCCAGTGTTTTTACACACAAGCCAGGCCAATGCACACCACACACACACCAAACAGATTCGAAGAAGCAGCACAGATGGCGAGTCCGTTATGAAAACTGCTCAGAAAAATCCAAATTCTTTGACATATAGCAATAACTTTTTTTTTTTACAGTAACGCAAATAGATATTTCCCTGGTAACTAGTTACTTTTATTATAAAGTAATTCAGTTACTAACTCAGTTACTTTTTGGAACAAGTAGTGAGTAACTATAACTAATTACTTTTTTAAAGTAACGTTCCCAACACTGAGGGTGACACGTTGTTGATGATCCTCTGGTGTCTTCTGGTTGTTGCATATTGATTGGCTAGCTGCAAGTGTTTGATGAAAATGACCCCCTCAACACACCTCCCTAGATGGACTTAGTGTAGAGCAGGGGTTTTCAAAGTGTGGGATAGTGGGCCTCCCCTGAGAGAACTCAAAAGCAGCCGTGCCCCCCCCCCCCCCATTATTATTACTTTTATTAGTGTTATTGATGTTGCTTTGTATGTTCCACGCAGGCTTAAAAAAATGTTTTAACAATAAATGGCATACACATCTTTATTTTTCTAAACATCTTAAACATGTTTGTATGTTCTTAAACATATTTCTAAAACATTGTAAACATCTTTATCTGTGTATGTGCTCAAATATATTTGTAAACACAATGGGCCTCATTCACCAATATCTTAAGAATCTTCTTTGATTCTTTCTTAAGTCCTTCTTAAGAAGATTTCTAAGAAGACCCTACGTCAGATTCATCAACGTGTTCTTAAGCCGCTGAATTGTTCGCAGCTGTGTTCTTAGATTGATGAATGCCATCTCCTCGTAAACTGAGCACGCATGCCA
Source organism: Merluccius polli (assembly GCA_030340625.1). Classification (NCBI taxonomy): domain Eukaryota; kingdom Metazoa; phylum Chordata; class Actinopteri; order Gadiformes; family Merlucciidae; genus Merluccius; species Merluccius polli. The sequence continues at coordinate 134,457 of JAOPHQ010000569.1, forward strand.
AATGAGTCTAATTAACATAGGATTAGCATAGGTAACCGCCCATTAATGCCCATAAAAGGGCCCATAAAAGGGACTGCAGGGCCGTGTGCAGGGCCTCTGAAAAAAGATCTATGTGGTCCTGAAAGATTGGTTCCCTCCGTAGGGCACGATCCCCAATCTCCTGTAGCAGCAATATATATGCCATTGTTTTGTAGGCCGTGGATGGAGAAATGCCACCTATAAATAGGGTGGGATCACTAATTGACGGCATGGTTTCCAATGTACTTGATTCATGTTAAAGCGTTGGCACATTTAATGTAACTAGAAAATGCATTTCCTGCAGAAAACGCGTGTGAATGCTGGAAGCTGAATGATAAGCTCAAAGCAGAAATATAAAATGAATTGATCTGAAGAATCTGAAAGTAGTAGTAGAAGCTGAAATAGTAGAAGAATCTGAAAGTAGTAGTAGAAGCTGAAATAGTAGAAGAATCTGAAAGTAGTAGTAGAAGCTGAAATAGTAGAAGAATCTGAAAGTAGTAGTAGAAGCTGAAATAGTAGAAGAATCTGAAAGTAGTAGAAGAAGCTGAAATAGTAGAAGCTGAAAGTAGTAGTAGAAGCTGAAATAGTAGAAGAATCTGAAAGTAGTAGTAGAAGCTGAAATAGTAGAAGAATCTGAAAGTAGTAGTAGAAGCTGAAATAGAAGAATCTGAAAGTAGTAGTAGAAGCTGAAATAGTAGAAGAATCTGAAAGTAGTAGTAGAAGCTGAAATAGTAGAAGAATCTGAAAGTAGTAGTAGAAGCTGAAATAGTAGAAGAAGCTGAAAGTAGTAGTAGAAGCTGAAATAGTAGAATAATCTGAAAGTAGTAGAAGTAGTTGAAATTGTAGTAGAATAAGAGGCTGGGTTTTGATTTATATTGGAAAAATAAATGTATACTACTATTTACTATTGCGGGCACCCCGTCCCCCCCCCCCCCCGGCCGTAGGTCCGCGGTGTGTTTGTGTTACTATTGCGGGCACCCCCCCCCGCAGGTCCGCGGTGTGTTTGTGTTACTATTGCGGGCACCCCCCAACCCCCCCCCCCCCCGCAGGTCCGCGGTGTGTTTGTGTTTACTATTGCGCGCAGCCCCCCCCCCCCCCCCCCCCCGTAGGTCCCCGGTGACGCCATGACGCTCGAACGTGAACGTCGTTTTACGGCAGCGGAAGATTTACGACAGCCAGCATACAGACAGTGAGCAACGGACTTCACATGATATTATTCACAACTCGGATTAATTTAATGAAACCCATTGATTCTTTTGATCGGTGGACCCCTTTTGATTGGATATTATGGGATATACAAGTCTGTACATTTTTTGAACGAAGGTAAACGATTGAGAATTGATTTAGTTAGGCCAGAGATCAATGTGTAATCGATGTGTAAACTGTGATTCTGAATAAATATAAATGCTATCGAAATTTAGTTTGGATATCGTTATTATTGAATATACAAATCTGTAGATTAGTGACATTTTTTGAATGAAGGTTAGCGGTTGAAATGTGAATGAATTAGTTACGACGTGTTAAACAGTGGAAGGTCCGCCGGTTACAATGGGACGAACGGTAGAATATGACGATTTGAAACTAAAACTGCGATACAGAAAAAAGTATAACAGCTATCGAAATTTCGTGAACACGGCTAGATAGATACAAATCTCTAGATTTGTTTAATTGTTTGAACGATGGGAAACGGTTGAAATTTGAAATAGTTACGACGTAAAGCAGCGGAAGTAAACAGTGGAAGGTCCGCCGGTTACAATGGGACGAACGGTAGAATATGACGATTTGAAACTAAAACTGCGATACAGAAAAAAGTATAACAGCTATCGAAATTTCGTGAACACGGCTAGATAGATACAAATCTCTAGATTTGTTTAATTGTTTGAACGATGGGAAAAGGTTGAAATTTGAATTAGTTACGACGTAAAGAATGTGAAGAATAAGAGGCCCATTGATTTGTATTGGAAAAATAAAGGTGGAAAAAGTAGAATAATTTGAAAAGTTGAATTAATATGAAAAATGTGAATAGATAGCCATCATGTCGTAATAAATATGAACATTTTGATATTTGAATGGTTTCTGTAGCTGAAAATATGAAGAAGGAGAAGAGTGCCAAAAAACGGGCGGAAGAAGAATAAAAATAAAAATAAAAATAAAAATAATAAAGATTCAGATATCTAGAGTGTGAATGCTCCAGCATTCACACTAAAAATAATAAAGATTCAGATATCTAGAGTGTGAATGCTCCAGCATTCACACTAATAAAGATTCAGATATCTAGAGTGTGAATGCTCCAGCATTCACACTAATTAAAATGAAAAAAAAATGAAATGAATAAATAAATACATAAATATGACAGAAATTGCACTGTAATGTATTTTATTGAACTTAACAAAAGAAGACAACACAACCATGCCAACATGTTGGCACTGAAATGTGCTTAAGAGTACTCCTGAGTGTTCGTAGGATTTGTTCTTACCTAAGAAAAATCCTGGATAAGAAAAAAAATCATGAATGCCACAATCTTCGTAATATCTTCGTAAGTAGGACTTAAGAACAAATTTGTTCTTAAGAACGGTTCGTGAATGAGGCCCATTCTTTGTGTCTGTTTTTAACATCTTTGTAAAACACATTTTTACATCTTGTGTTTTTAACATTTTTTTAAAAACACATTTTAACACCTTTGTGTGTTTTTAAACATTTTGAATACCTTTAAACATATTTTTGTTAAAAAACATCTTCACTTAAAAAAAATAAATAATAACTTTTCAACTGATTTTTTAAACGTTCACTCGTCTGACTTTATCCCATATGAACACTGAAAATGATCTCCCCTCGTGCGTAAATCCTTAATATAATAATTAACCGATTGCAAATCTCGCCACCTTATTTTGCTTGGGTTTTCCCGCCTTCCCGATGCGTAACGCTACGTGGTATGGTGTCTTGGTTGCCTTGGTATTTACATGTACTTATATGTATTTATATGTATTTACAGTGCCAAATGTCTGGATGGTTTTCTTCTGTGACCGCAATTCATTAAGCTTCCTATCAAAAAACTCCTGCAGCTTGGTGGTTAAACTCTGTTGCTTAGTTTCAATATGGCGCTGGAGTTTCCATGGTCGCATACTGCAAACTTTAAATAATCAGGGTCATACTTCCTCCGTTTTCTCCTGGCCTCTGTGTCCACTCTCATGTTCACCTGAGCTACTAAACATCCATTATGATTCACTCTTTTTCATTTTTCTTCTGGTGTATTTTTTTCTCACGCCGCGCCTCCCCTGAAACTCTCTGGCGCCCCCCTGGGGAGGCGCACCTCACACTTTGAAAACCGCTGGTGTAGAGGAATGGAAAAAGTGAAACTAAAGCATCGACATTTGTGATTTCAGTGATTTAATCGTAAAAAAAAAAAAATAGATCATGAAGAATAGTATACAATGTCATTTTTGTTTTGGTATAAGCTCTTCTGTACATGTACTGTTAACTTGGGAAGTTTCATACATAAAAAGAACCCTGTCTTTGTAGTGCAAGGTTAAAGGACACTGAAGGACATTTGAAACAATATCACCTTAATCCCTGTTCAAGGGCATCCTGAGCCAATTTTAGGATTTGCAGTCGGTTACAAACGGAACAAGGGGTGGTTGTGGTGGTGGTGGTGGGGTGGTCTGTCCCTGGGCGATAGGAAGAGATGTTGCCTCCAGACATCCCCATCACATGTACACCCAGGGCATTCATTTTGGTCATAATATTGTAATGCTGATATTCTAAAAGGACTTAAAATAATTGTCTTGACTGAATATTCTGACAACATAAACACATTTAGAAATAAAGCAATATCCGCAAACCATCTGAGATGTTAGGCGTTCAACCGAATGGTAGACTGTCAGATGTCTTAACAAAAAAACCAAAAACAATTCACGAGAACCAGGTGGTCGTGGGCTTCAGAGAAAAAGTCCACCCGTCTCCATTTTAAATATGACTGAATGTATGCCATGACATTCGCCACCACAGGAAAAAGGAAAATCCTTCGCCATTCCCTCCTTTTTAAGGAGGGAATGGCACACTACCCCCCCCCCCCCCCCACACCCCCCCCCCCCCCCCCCCCCGCTGTCCTCCTGCTTGGAGTTGGATCACAGCACACTCCTACGCAGGACCACGCTGAGCACTCCATCCGCCCATCCGGCTCCGAGTCCGCCAGCCCAGAGTGTCTGGCAGCAGGCGGGCGGAGGGTTGGGGGGGGTTGGGAACCACCAGCATATGTGTGTAATGCGTGGGGGTGTTGTTGTGTTTGGATCGGTTTTTGAAAACACGCTTGCACTCGTCATGACCCTGAGTGTGAGTCAATGCGGTGCCCAAAAGAAGAAGGTGGTTGCAGTAGGGGAACCGCAACGGACGCCTTTCAAAGAGTGGGGGCTGTGTATTTGTGTGTTGGCGTGAGTGTCTTAAGGTGTGTGTGTGTGTGTGTGTGTGTGTGTGTGTGTGTGTGTGTGTGTGATGTCATGACTGAGCATATGGACCGCTGCATGTTGGACATATCACCAGTGTCCTCCTCCTCCTACTGTGTCATGACTCGTGACTCGCCCAAACATTATCCTGAGTGGGCTAAACAAAAACAATTTCAATCAACTAAACGCAATATTATTTTGCAGTGCCTACACAGTAACCGTGTGTGTGTGTTGGGGACAATGTGTTGTCTCATGTCTCCATTTATTTGGTTTGTTTGAATCATATTGTACTCATATTTTGTCCAACATATCTATAGATGCTTACATTGTCTTTTGATGGAAGGCCAACTGGAATCCAATTGGCCTTCCAATTTTACTTTGGATTCATATTTAATGTTAAACTTTTTGTTAAACAATTTGGTAGTTCATTCACCAGTGATCGTGTAAAAATAAATGTCAGTGCCATCTTATGCAAGCTAATACATGTACACAATATTCTTTGTTTATGTAATTACTTGGTTTTAATTCATGTTATTATTTGTTGTATAACATACAACATATTCTTGGGTGATCTGCCAAGACTGGATCTGCACTTCACCGTTACATATTTATGCATATCGGACACCCAAGGACCCCTAAATATGCATATTAGGTATTCTGATAAACTAGAAAATCAGTGTAGGTGGTGTGGTTTTGAAGCCTTTTCCTCTTAAAGACAGGTCACTTATTTGGCACAAATGCTTAAGATCAAAATGTCTCTACCTAGTGGGACTTTCTTTCGCACTTGTCTTTGTCTGCGTGCATATTGGTCAATGTCATATTTGATTAAACAGCCAAAGCCGTGACATACAGTAAGTTGTATCTGTGCTCGCGTGATAAACACACTCCCCCCCCCCCCCCCCTCCCCCAGAGGGGCATGCATCGATTTGTCGCTGAATATCAATCAAGTGGGAATGTGAAGCCTGAACACGGCTCCAAACTAGAGGCGGGCCTGTTGCCACACTGGCCTCCCTCAGGATTACATCTAATTAAAGTGTGTGTGTGTGTGTGTGTGTGCGTGTGCGCGTGTGTGTGTTCCTTTGCGTTGTGTTGTAAATAAAGCCCCTACTCTGATACCGGTTAATCTTAGGTAATTAATCTACTCGCATTCAAAGTGCTGAGATTGTACGAGCCATTATGTGGGGAAATAATGCGCCCTTTCAGTGGGCTTTGATCCTCAACTTGGATACAAGGGGCCTCCCTTCATCTCCTGCTGCTGCTGTCAGCTGCTCATTTTCAAGGACGAGTGCACCCCATGCGCACGCGTGAGTGAGTGAGAGAGAGAAAGGGGAAGAGATAGATTTGGTTAGCTTTGTATGGTGTTGTAAAAGCTGTGTGTGTCTGAGTAATATGATCAGTTTCAGGGTTAGGGTTAGAGTTGACCATAACATCTTCTTCCCGAGAGTGCCCGTATCCGGGCCACGCCATCCCCCCCCAATGCAAAGACGTCGTAAGGCAGTCATGTGACACACTCCTAGAACGATTAGATTCTCTACTTTTTCCCCGTTTCCCCTATATGCACCTAGCGGTGGCATCACGGCACTGCTGAAATATGACCGCCACTGCTGACATTTTTTTTAACAAGAGGAGAGGGCTCCGTATTATCTCTTTAGAAAATAACGTTATATTATCATATCCAGGTCAATTCACACGCTTGTGAGTAAAGCATATAAATGAGAAACTTTGCGCTTACCTGATAATGTCAGCGCAACTATTATAACAAGCACCGGCTAGATGTCAACCATTAAGCAAGCAATGCTGATCACGGACTCGTGTTTATCATTTGCCGAAGACCGCGGTGAAATACTTTTTCTATTCGATTTTGCTGGTAGTTTCCCCTTCTAACCTCAATAGCTTCATGTAAATTGAACTGATATTGTAGAGGCAAATGCAGCCAATGTTTCACAGTCTGCAATTCAACAGCTTCAGCGGTTGTGACGGAATCGCAAATTAACTTTGTTGAATACCAATCTAGCACTTCACTATGGCGGTGTATACGGACCGTCATAAAAGTGCTATTTACGTATATTCAAATGTATTTAATTTTATTTATCAAAACAACTCGGACCAATTATGCTATAATGAATGATTCTCACTCTACCTTTCACAGCCATTGGATTGCCACTAGCCTATGTTTTAAATTTTATATAATGGCCATTATTACAATGGCTTTTGTAATAGCAAAAGTTTTCAACATATCAACTCCAAACCAGCTCGTAACTATTTCAAATCTAGTTGATGAGTTTTACTAGCTGTTAAAAGACCTAAAACCAGACATCAGTTCAGTAATCCCTAATTATGACTATTCCTTGCGTTTTTTTCAATGGCTTTGTCAATTCAAAAGACTTTCACAGCTGTTCTTTGTCAAAAACAGCCCTTATTAAGTGTCATTAGCTCCCTCCGGACACAGGTCAGTCTCATTGCCTTGATTATCATGATTTCCTGTTTATATTTCCAAAGGCTTTTTCAATTCAAAAGATAATCAAACAGCCCTGCAACTTCATGTATTCAAGTATCGCACAGTAACATTACAGCAAATGCAATACATTTATAGGAATATGCAAGGAAACGCATATCTGTGAAATAAACCACATTTGGAAGATCCATCTTGATTCAAAGATAGTAGGTATTATTCCACATGGACCGACTGTTTTCTTCTTACTGAAGGCAGGTCTTACTATGCGCAAAGGCCACCGTGATGCACGAAATCTGTCAATCTCCAAGACAACTGACATATTCCCTCAGAGATATAACGTACACATTATTTGGATAGGATTCCCTTAAATAAACGTCATAAATGCAAGTTATTTGAAGTTATTGAAAATGCCATTACATTTAAGTAAATTAACACTAATGAAAAATTGGAAGAATGCCCACAGCTAGTTATCCGCTAGCTAGCACCCAGTAGATGTAAACGGTCACCCAGTGGGTATGGGTCATACATAAAGTAATAGCTTGTTGGCAAATCACATGTTTTAATTTTCAGATGAGTTTAAAAGACTGGCTGATTAAAAGAAGGCATGGGTTGGAGGCACAGACCTTTTGGATTGGTATTTGTGTTATGCGATTTTACTGTACATAGGTGGTTGTTGATATAATATATTTTTTGTTCAATAAATCGAAATCTAATTGTTTTAAAGATTATACTTTTCTTATGTTTAATGTCTCCCTATTTCCTCTGCTCATTACTGTGCACAAATGTACTGTATATACTGCCTTGAGCCCTTCTGGTGCCGGCAGACACATAGAAACAATCCCGGCAGGGCGTGCGTTGCGAGTGCACAACAAAATTAGGGAGCAGAATTTTTTTTCCCGCATCTCTCTTCACCTCCACTGCTGCAACTCCATCCTAGGGGAAACACTGACCATTGTTAACACAATCAAACCCAAAACAAACTAACTAGCATGTAAAAAGAGTTATGTATTTAAGAGCCAATGTATAGTAGCTAAGCTAGTCTTTCACAGGAAATGGGTAAATTGCCTTTAATCAGAACACATGGTCTTTATCGCCATCTGGTGGCTATATGATCCAATTGAAGTGTGGCTTGGTGTCAATCAATTCTATTGGCCCTGACCTTTCGATAGAGGGGTCAAATGTCAAAATTGAACAATGGGTTCTCAAGATGTCGACCTGTTTGTGTGTCATCATCTTTGGATTGTAATTTTTTGTGTGTGCGTTGGAGTTATGTTTTTTTTGCATTGGATTTATGGTTTTTATTTGGAGACTCCGCCTAAACCTACCTCTACTAAAACCTGGTACCAAATCTTTCTTTTGGTACCAAGTAGGGGTCGACTGATTATCGGCCTAGCAGATTATTGCGGACGATATTTGTCATATTTCCAATCAATCAGTATCAGCATTTTCATACTGATATTTTCCGTATATATATATATATATATATATTAGGCCCAGGACTCGATTAAAAAAAATAATCGAATTAATTAGAGGCTTTGTAATTAATTAATCGAAATTAATCGCATTTTAATCGCATATAAATATTTGACCTGAGAACAGTGAGAAGTAATTTTTTTCACATGGATTTTTAGTATACCATTGAATAATGACTGAATACATAAGCTTAAGCAACAAAAATATTGTTTATTTTTGTCCAACAGACCAGTGCAATTTTTGCCATTAAGTGTAGCAATAGCATCAGTGGCGGTTCTAGACCAGTTTTAATGGGCAGGCCAGGTTGGGGCCGGCTTTTGTGTTAGAGGGGCACACCGTCATTGTATTATTGATGCAGGCCACAGGGGGGTCCGGACTCAGAGTTACGGGGGCACTGGCCCCCGCTGGCCCCCCCTAGAACCGCCACTGAATAGCATATTTAGAAATATAGTACATTTCAGAAATTCAGGTAGCCTATAGGTAGGTAGACCTTCTGTAAACTATAATACTTTGTTTTTTTAAGTAAAACAATACTTTCAAGTACATTCAGAAAATTCGAAACCCTGACTATTAGAGGCCATAACAGACTTTGTTGATTTACCAACAGCTGGTTTCTCGCGCACCTCGGACCTACGGCCGACGGGGGGGGGGGGGGGGGGGGGGGGGGTGCGCGCAATAGTAACACACCGCGTGTGCACACAACCATGCTCTTATCGACGCTTCCATCCGTTCGTTTTTTGTAACAAAATGTCCCATCCACGGGGCCAACCAAAGCAGTCTCATCAGCTACTTCGTTCATGTTCACTGTGGTTTGTTGTTGTCTGAACTCATGAACGCTAGTTGGTGCGCCAGTATAATCGGTCCGCCTGAAACTCATCCAGTGAGAAACGTTCCGCGGTGCAAAAATAAGTGCGATTAAAATGCGTCACTTTTTTTAACGCGTTAATTATGGTGTAATTAATTAATCTTAATTAACGCATTAAAGTCCCGGCCCTAATATATATATATATATATATATATATATATATAATTTTTTCCGATGCAGTACATGTACATCCGATGCAGCCATGGTTCCTGAAAGGTATACAGTGAGCTGGCTCATGCTGCCTGCGGTGTACTTAGATTGGTTGACGTGTAAAATGTGTAATAACCAATCAAAACAGCTCTTCATGAACAATGGCAGAGTGAGAAGCCATCAACTTGCAGAAATAGTTGTTTTCTGAATGACTGCTACAAGGCAAGAGAAGAGCACACGGTTCCATATCTGTAACATGCGCCTCATTCATCGGGTGAGAAAGATGAGCGCAAGTCACAACCAAACTCATTTGTGGTCTAATTCGGTATTATATGGCGTTTTGGCCTGGTTTGACTCGGTGCGTCAGCCCAGCGCAGCTGGGACAAATTAACAAGTATCGTCCGACTGCGGAGGCTTTTTAAACATGCCACTGAATCATCACTGAGTGATGACGCGGTCCCTGAATGATGGCGATGCCCATCTATGGAACGCAAATTGGTAAATGTCCAATCCTAAGGGAAATATGGTAGAAAATGTGAGAGCTTGTATGTGAGAACTTGAATTGGAAAAAAAACCAAATGAGAGCTTGTAGAAAAAATGTGAACTTGTATGTTGAAATTTTCACTCACAGAAAATATTTACACACCCATGTTCTGAATGTGAAGTGGCAGAAAGGATATTCACATGAAAACAATGACAGCTGCAAACTTGTAATCCAACATTACTCATATTTGGTTTTTACTTGAGTCCATTTTCCAGTACAACAACAACTCAGTGATTACAACCTCTCAAATCAGTCACTGCAACTTCACAAATGTGCTCTCCTGCATAACAAGGTGACAAAACTGCATGCCTTGATTTTGCTGCACTTGCGATAATTGTGTTGCAAACTTGCACTTGTAGCTGTGGAAGTGAGAGAGTAGACTCAGTTGATGCAATCATATGTTTACATTGCTTTAACGTAGTAGTAGCAGCCTGTATTGGTATTGTTAGTATTAAAGTAATATATAGGCGATATTTGAGTACCAAATAATGATTTGTAGATTGCCGTCAGTTAGTAGTATTGTTAGTATTAACATAAAATAAATAAACTAAAGGAATATATAGCATAGGCTATATGTTTGGCATTGGAGGGTTTTTTTACTGGTCATTTTCACTTGTTTGTAGTAATTGATATCGGAATCGGCCTTGAAAAAAACATATTGGTCGACTAGTACCAAGATTACATATTATAGCCCTTCTAATTGTTGAGATATATTCCTTTGGGTATGTTGCTTATTTTTGGCAAAAACCTGAGAATGAGGCCTCGTGATGAAGAGGTTAAGGGAGTGTGAGCCAATACAGAGACAGCAAAACAGCTAGGGTTTTTTAACCCCCCTTCCCTCTTACTGCTGCTGGAGAGCTACTCCAACTTGTCTTTCCCTCCTGCTGTTTTTCTTACCTTGATTTGATGCTGTATTGAATAGTACAATACGTTTGTATGTTTTAGTTTCTTATGCTGTAATGGGCAGGACGACAAAAGAGTAACAGGATTTGAGTTCTTTATTATGTGTTGTATTTATCATTTTATTCCCACAGCCATGTCCTTGACAATCTGACATATTCTGACTTTGCTGATATGATAAACATAACATAAATAAACACAACCGACACATCGGGCCCTGTCCCCCCCCCCCCTCGCCTGAACCAATTGGATCAAAACACAGTGGAGACACTGGCTGAGGCAGACACTTCCTTATCTCCCCACTAATTATGCAATCCTAAACACTTTTGCTCGCTCTCTCTCTCTCTCTCTCTCTCGCTCTCTCTGCCTCTGTCTCTCTCTCTCTGCCTCTCTCTCTCTCTCTCTCTCTCTCTCTCTCTCTCTCTCTCTCTTCCTCTGCAGGGCTCTGGGAATACTAGGCCCTTGGCTATTAGCATGTAATTACGTAGTAACACCAATAGCTGATGGGGAAATTAAATGTAGCTTATTTTACCGCCCCCATGAATAAAACATGTGTGTGTCTGTGTGTCTTTTACCGTTGACTCTTCATCAGAATGGTTGCTAATCAGATCAACCCCCTGGTAAAGGCTTTTACTTCTGCAGCTTCTTTCGCTGGTAGTGCTGTGCGTACACACGCATGCGTACAGCCACATGGACAGGTCTTCATCAGAAGATGGTGTAGCGCTCACATGCTGCATAGCCTGGTGGGTGGGTTTGACATGAAGGGTGCTGCTGATCAGGGACACGTGCTTATATTGCATGTATGTGTGCCGCTGCTGGCATAGATGGGGCAGCAGACGAAAAAAAGGGGGGAAAAAACTATCCTTTGTACTGGCAGCTGTGTGTCAAAGCTTACTAAAGGCGGCCATTTTGACTGCTTGTTCGCGCACCGTGGGAAAAAACAAGCGGACTGATTGGCACAGCCGATCTGTTGTGCAGATGTGCTCCCCTCCGCTACCTCAGGGCAGAGCGTATTCGCACCCCCCCCAACCTTTATTTTGAAAGGATCATATCGGATGGGAAAAGCCTCCTCATGCGTGTCGACAGCCCATTCCAAGAAAATTATCGCTTTAGAAGGTAACTGCATACGGTTCCTGATCTGTCAGCGGTTGCCAGGGCAACATGAAGTAGATGTTGGTGGTGGGGGGAGGTGGGACAGGAATTCAAAGGGAAAGTTTATGGGTTTTATCGCACAGCAAGTAGTGTACCTGGTCTTGTGGTTGACGTGGTACAATGGAGTGCTGGTGGTGCTGTTCTTTTTGCCGCTGCCTTTGTGATGTTTGTTTTGTCCCACAGAGTACTGATGATCACACATTCATATTTTCTTCTGACTGGTGTCCTTTTAAGAATCTACATTAAGTCCAACTAAAAAAATAAGGGTTATATTTACATGGAGCATTGTTTGCTTGACTGTTTCACATCTTATCCTAAAACCAAGGAAGTAGGGAGTTTAGTTTTATGAAGTGTGTGACATGTTTGTGTGCTTTTTTATATTGTTTTACCTGTATATTGATGCATAATGACAATGGTTCAATTTAATGATACTTGGTTAGGGTTCAGGGTAAGGGTAAGGTTAGAGGACAGCACTGCCCCCCCCCCCCCCCCCCCCCCCCCACCTCATCATCTCCGCCTGCCTCACCCATGAGGGAGGCCAGAGGTTGGGAGCCTCTTTGGCGTTGATAAGTTCCACCTTTGCCAGTGCTCATTGCTCACAGTGTTCTGAGGGACGTATGTAAATACTGGGGGTGGCAAGACGTGACCTTGCTTGATGAGCCTCTTGCAGTCGACTCTGAGGGGGGGGGGGTTAACATTAGCGTCCTAGCCGCCTGGTGCAGTTAGAGCAACATTGACACCACCCGGCTTTCCGGTGTTCCTCCTCTCATCCCTTTTCTTGCTGTCTTGTGTCCTGCCACCGGGTGGCACTTGTGAGTCAGCTAGCAGCTGGCAGTTTCCCCATAAGAAGTGATTGTTTGTGAGTACGTTAGAGGTAAGAGGACATGATTTAGCTTGAACAATGGAAATCATGAGAAACTGTAATCCACTAAAGTGTAATTCACTTGACTCATTTGTAAAAATTATGGCCATTTTTGAGTCTCTAGTCTTTTCTAGCTATATTTTTTGGACAAAGCCTAATTCAACACAAAAACATTTGTCCTAGGCTGATAATCCTGAATTTCTATTTTGTTTCACTTCATGGTTCAGGACATTTTGAAAAGTGGGCGGGGATTCAGGGGCATGAACCAGGCAAGTCTTACCCTTGTCCTTATTTTGTATGTATTTATTATATAGTATATGTGTGATTGTGGAGATACCATAGGTATTCATGATATGGCCTGTTAAGATAAGATAATATATTCATTCAAATGAATTCCCTTGAAATTCTGATCAATTATGTCACTCCATTATCTTTTTGATAAAGGATCATTTTCTCAAGGTTCGATCAAGAAATGAGATTGCTTATGTTATGTCCATATTAAAAGCAGGACAAAGACACAGGGACCTGGTGTCGGTATACCTTGACAGGAAAGTGTTTTAATTTAAAATATGAGAAAATATGTTACTATTATTTTTGGCAATATTGTGATTTTAGAATGATTAAATGGACCAAAAAAGACTACTTCTGTCAAGACATCAACAAGAATGGCAGTAAGTGTTTCATTTGGATATTAATAAACCGTAAATCCATTTTGTGTGTGCGCTTTGTGTCTCCAACAGCCCATTTCTACAGAGGTAATGGCCATGGGTAAACCCTTGTACCCTTGGTGGGAAAGGGTAAATTCACTCTTCATTTAGCTGCTTTCCACCATGGTTTGGTGTGGGTGGAAGAAGGTTTGATGCATGTTGCTGTATGTACACAACATTATACACAATGTCTAGCAGTCCATCCCTCAACCCGAGTCATGGTCCTCAACAGAAGACTTGTCAATTTGACCTTGATTTCCATGGCTAGTATTAGCCGGTTGGCTAGAAAAGTAATTAAAAAACAAAACGAGCAATGAGGAAATAATTATGTTCGGAAAGATCATTTTAGGGATCAAGAAACAAGTTGTCTTTTGAATAGCCTGAACCAGCTGAATAGATATAATACATCTGATCAGGTAGTTCTACATACAAAGAATCCACTAATGCTACCCAAGGAAACTAAACCACTGAAGTGAAGTCCTGTTTGTGTACAGTTTTGCCTTGTGCTCTTTTCCTAATCACCAGTACTGTATGCTAGTGGCAGCGTGGCCAGTCGAGGAGTGGAGAATTACACTTCGGTCATTTTACATAAGGCCATTTCAGCCCTGATTGTCACCAAGTGAAAATAAAGTCAAGGCAAGGAGAGTAAGAAAGTGAGATGTAGATACATGCACTCTCTGTAGTGTCAATTCCACCCTACCCTACACAGGCATTCAATTCCACAGCCAAAACCACAATCAATGTATTTTCATGTGCTTTTTTGAAATGTGTATTTTACAATGGCAATATCTTATAATGCACATGGTAAAGTATAGTGTCTTTGTGTGTATGTAAGGGATAATCCACAACGAGATGTGCATGTATCGTAAAATTGCATTATTTTTCGATACATGCACACCTCGGGGTGGATTATCCCGCTTATACCATGGCCACTTACGAATCAATACAAATTTAAGGGTGTTGATTCATATTTTGGGGTAATTTTTAGCTCGTACTACTTTGTGTGTGCCTGTAAACAAACGGCAAATGACCGGTGAAATATATGGGTCTGACTAATGCCTGGGTCTGACTAATGCTTCATATGGAATGCAGACGTTACCTTATTACTCCAGTAAATAGAGACGATCTTAGTAACAACATGGGAACATTACCTTATTATTCTAGTAAATAGAGACAATTACTTATGACATTGCAATGAGGAAGCTTTCTAAATGTAGTCCCCCCAAGTCCGGTCCAAGTTGACATTTGCTAACGTATAGTTTAGGGCATTAATTTTTTGACCAGTGATAAGGCAGGATGGGCCGTTATCAGCGTTAACGCAAGACTCTTATCGCGCGTTAAAAAAATTATCGCCGTTAATCTATTCTCAAAGTTGGGTTGGGAGCTGAGTCTATACCGAATTTCCACCAAGGAAGGTAAGCGCCGCGGAACGGCTGGGCTGCGCTAGGTCCGGGATAGGTTACGATCGCGCGCACCCCCCCCCCCCCCCCCCCCCCATGCATTTTGGGGATGGCCTAGCCTGGCTAACACCAGACTAAATCACGAATGATATGTAGTCTGGCGACCACCTATTCATTTTCCTGTGGAGGAGTCGTGGTTCCCGATCATCCAGAGCCGTTTGTTGGGCGCTACGAATGTCTATCATAAGCGTCTGTTCGTAGCTCTTAGCCAATCGTATCAATTATACCAGATGACGTATGTAAACGTGTGTAAATGCCAAACGTTGTTCTTCTTTTAAAATAAACTTTAGTTCTAAACTATCTAGAACACTGTCCACAGCTAGATCGAAAGAGAGCTTCTGCTGCAGCCATGTTGGATGCGTACGAACAAACTACAAGCTTCCGTCTGTCGAATAGTACGCGTCATCGTCTTTCCGTCCCTCCTCGTTCTGTGATTGGATATCCACATTTCGCAAATTCTTGCGAGAGGAACCGGTCATAGCCACCAGGCTGTCTGGCAGTTCGAAATTTCGAGCGCGCAAGGCAGCATGAGTATACCCAGGCTACGGATGGCCAATACCTAAATTCAATCAGATTCATAGCCTACATCCTGATTTGCTGATATTGAGGGGGTGACTTCATGCAGAGGCTTGGGATTCAGGGCCCCCTGACCCCTTGGGCCCCTGGGCCTGGTAGGCTCGTGCAGTAATCCATCCTTGCACACACACACACGCACGCACGCATGCACATGCACATGCACACACACAATCCACCGCAAATCCCCAGTAAGTAAGAGAGATGATTTTTGGACAAATACGGTTTTAGACGGTTTTAGGACAAAACAACGCTGCCAGCTTTTTTTTTTATCGAAAAAACGATCGGCTCAACTTTTCCCTATCACAAAAAACGTTAGGTGTGAACACGGCCTTATACTCTTACTCTGTTATAGGCCTAGTCAGTACAAGTTACTGACTACTAATACACGTTTTTAAACTCACCTCAACATGCCTTTTGCAATCAGTTAAACCACCATAGGAAATGTTGAAGTCACTGTTGCAAACAGTGCAGCGTGCCAGACTATCATTATTTCTAACTGAAATTATACAGGGATAAACCTTAGTATAGTCTGAAGTAAAATTAGTTTTATATTTTCGCTTTTTAGGGCGCTCTGCATTTGCCATGACGCTTCAGCTCTGGGAGACAGACTGCAGTATTCCTGAGTGCGCGATACATTCGAGTGGAATGCTTAGTTAAACCGCGACTCGATTGGTCAGCTGTCAGTAAGAGCGGTCAATCACAGGGTTCCATGTCACACATGCAGCACTGTATCTCTCTACCAAGTGCTCTCTTGCGTTTCTCTTTCTCCATAGACATAGAAAAAAGTCTTTCTCGCTGGCTTGGTCGGATTTCCGGGAGATTTTACATGATTTGCTTGCATCAGGGAGATGCTATTAATTTGCGGGAGACCCCCGGAACTTCCGGGAGACTTGGGATGTCTGTAGATTAATCTAGATTAATTCCAAGATTACAGTGAGATTAATCTAGATTAAACAAATTAATCTATGCCCACCACTAATATATGTGTGTGTATATGTGTGTGTGTGTATATATATATATATATATATATATATATATATATATATATATATATATATATATATATACTGTATATACTGTATATGTGTGTATGTGTGTGCCTGTGTACGTGTGACAAAGGTAGCGTTGCCGCTCGATCCACGTAACGCCAGTGTGCTTATGTCGAGCAACCATTTTCAGTGCGCATGCCGGGCGAGGTGCAATTACTGAGGCATGACAATAAAATGCAGAGCATGAAATTAGCAGTGGCTTCCCAGCAGGGACACGAGGAACCACTGCCTGCCACCCCACCGCTTTTCTGCTGTTTTACCCCCTTTTCTTTTCTCTATCTTTCACCCTCTCCCCCCCTTGTTGTTTTTTTCCACATTGTGATGCTTGCTAATGCATTTTGTGTTTTGTCCTTTATCTCTCTTCTAGGCGCAGACACAAATTATCTAGCAGTGTAGAAATATGGGCCTATAGCCAGGCCTATAGGGAGTGAGCTAGAAACGGCAGATAACAAATGGGGTTTTATTTGTAACTCGTTGTCACTGTTTTGTTCAAATGTATTCATACATTTGTATGTTCAACTTGTTCTCTGGATATCCGTGGCATCAATGAGGGAACATTGCCGAAATGGCATTTAGATTTAGTCCTGCTGAACGGCCCTGCATTAGTATTCCTGATACTGCTGTGCTAGAACCTCCGCCCTCCATTTGCTGTAGTCTCGCCTCCACTGAATACCATCAAAGGTTCTGTACTGAACACGTGATCTATTGCATGTACTATAGAAAACATATGAAGTACACACAGAATTCCCACATATTGCACTGGTTACACACGCATGCACGCACGCACGCACGCACACTGCCCTACCCTCCTCTGTCACAGGCTAGGGGTTGAGCCCTGAGCTGAGAAATGAGCCCATCACATTCGTCCAAGTAATAAATGGCCCATGTTCATACTGTGTGAATCCCAATCATTTAGTCTGGAAAGGATGGTAGTAGTTGATAGTGTATTATCCTCCCCCACCCCCCTCCAGTTTCACAAAATGCTTTGCGTCACATCCTTTGAGCATTCACTGTCCACATACTAAGCTACAGTAATAAGGCTAGGTTCAGCAATTCAATATTAAAACATTTGAGCATATGTATTAAATTAATATTAGGGAGATGTTACGATGCATTTCATTGTAATGAACCTTAGTCAACATTTTTAATTAATTTGTAGATATGTTGACATTTTTATTGCTGTTGATGCCCAGCCTGACTGATAAAAACACCTGCCAATTGGTATAGGGTATGAGTATATAAGGACATGTACTGTATATCCTTATTTATTTATATGGAAAGAAAATGAAGTGAGAGTTCAGTAGCCTCCCTGTGTGAGGTTGAGAAGACGTGCACCCAAACCGCATTGTGTGATGTGCTCAAGTCTAAAATGTATGGCGTTTCCTCCAGATAATAAAGCCTATATTGGTTATTGGATTTTGAGATATGCTTGAACAATCCCCCAACCCTCACCCACACCACCACCACCGCCACAAAAATAAGAGCCCACTGCTCTCTAATCTGTTTCTCAGTATCTGTGTGGAATTGATTTAGCCATTTTGTGTAATCTGCTGCTCGCCTAGCCCAGATCCACCCCACTACCTCCTACACCACAACCACCACCTCCTACACCACCACCACCTCCTACACCATGACCACCACCTACTACACCACCACCACCTTCTACACCACCACCTCCTACACCACCACCACCACCACCTCCTACACCACCACCTCCTACACCACATACAAACAGTGATAGAGCGCGAAGGGAAAGGCTGATGATTTCTAGAAAACAATTTGCCATCTGTGCTTAATAGCATGCGAAGACCGCCCCATCGACCAGCTCTGTTTGGGATGCGGCCCCAAAGCCAATGCTTTAATTACACGTACATCCAGAGAGAGACAGATCAAGAAAGACAATAGGTGGTTAAAGCTAAACCTGTACAGTTTCAACATTTGTCACATATATTATATTTTAATAGTAGTATACACATATCTAAATCTGAAATATTTTCAAAGCTTCCAACTTATGTCATTTTACAATCCTTTGTTATGTGGCGTGGTTACTTTTTGTTTAAATCATTAATGACACACAAAAAATGAAAAGCAGGGATTTTAGTTAACCATGTGAACAGGGCCATAAACTGAGCTATTCAGAAATACACTTTAGGCCATTTCTGTTATTACATATTATTTTGCTCCCCTCCCACATCTCGCTGACTGCTGTTGCGACCATACAGTGCCAACACCATTGATTTGAATCAGTGTAAATAGCCATGAAAATGCACCGAAAACCTGGATTCTTAGGGGCCATCCACATGGAGACACTTTTTGGTTTAAACGCAGATGTTTTGCATCGTTTTGGCCGATCGTGCAAACGAATCCTGTAAACGCATTGCTTGCAAACAAACTTTTCTGAAACCTGGTCCCAGGGTGAAAAAAATCACGAGGGTTCGTTTGGACGGCCAATACTCATATTTGCGTTTCGATGATGTCATCGCCACACCCCTCGAGCGTAACCTCTTGTAACCCGTGACGACGTCTCATAACAACAACAACAATGGCAGACTACATGCTCGTGTTCCTGCTGGAGAAGATATTGTGCCTATTAGGGTTACTATCGCAAAATATTATGCTCCTGTGCCACCACGCTGAGCAAAAAAGGCTGATGGACAACCACATAAGCCACATTTTACATCCACCGCGATGTATATTTGTGTACAGCGCTCAAGCTTTATGTGCATGCTCCGCCTCTTCCTCTCCGTTTTCGGTGAATTTCTAAAACTGAAACAGCGCCACCTATACGCCTGGAATATGAAGTAGCGTGTTGAGTCGTATTGAAATGGATCCGTTTGGACGCAAATGTTCTTGATACGATGCCAGGGAAAACGGGGGAAAGAAAGATCGTTTTGGTACGTGTGGACTTGGCCTTAGTATTTCTGTTTGTACTCACACTTCACATGGGAGGTGTGAGGCGGATCCCAAACACCCCGGCTGGTGAGTCTAGAGACGGGGCGAGGACCCTCCCCACGTTGTGACAGCCTGCTCTGATTGGTTGAGTGCTGGGACCTGCACTGTTTCAGAGAGATGGGATTTGACAACAGACTTCTCAGTTTGTGGCTGAGTGAGGTGAGGACTGGTGACCACACTGTGTTTGCATGGGTTCCCCGCGGGGTTCCCCCTGTTTCCTGGCACAGCCATATGAGACATGACGGTGTGAATGAAAGTGTGTGACCGGTGGGTTGGCGTCCAATTCAAGGTATTTTATACCTTACGCCCCTCTTTCAACTGCCCTGCAACCCTAGGTAAAGAAAATAAATGTATTATATATATAATAATATAATATAATAAATGTTATATTGTAGTTAGTAAAGAATTGAGAATTTGGGACCTCTAATCCAATTAGGATCACTAAACAAGATTCAAGTTGAATCAATCAATGATTGTATTCTTATAGGACTCCTCTTTTCACTAGGGCAAATTCTATTGATTGCTCCCTTTTCACACCATTGCAGGCCTACGGTTATCATTGTGTGCACATTTTGTGTGCATTGACGGTTTGCCATGGGAAGGGAACCCTAATTAGAATTTGACCAACTACTACCAAAAGGATTACACCACCAACCCCTGTTGGAGCCTCAACCACCAGACCCTCCTGCCACATCAGGTTATTTTAATAATTTTGTTTGGGTGTCAGTTTTAACACTTTTTGATTGACAAGCCTAAGTGGAAATAAACAGCAGTATAGGAGGCCACTGCACTCACGCGTAGGGACATGAATAACTGTGCGTTCACACCAGAAGCGTCTTGCGCTGCAAAGACGCTTTGGTCGCTCATAAAGATTCGCTGCGAATATTTTTGTTCGCTTTTGACGCTCAAGACGCTCAATGACGTACAATTAAATTATGCAGACGCATTTAAAGGAGCCGTATGCTTTTAATACAGACAGCCATATCAAAGAGTGAACTCCCATACACTTTGGCCATATCAGAGACGGTTTTGCTTGTTGGATAAATGCTTCGACAGCAAGTAGGACAGTGATTCCCCTCCAATATATAACAAAAAAACCCTCATAAAATGTAATTACAACCGAGAACAAAAAACGTTGCATGCTGTAGTAGGCTAGTTAAAATATGTTTCACTGATCTGCAAAAAATGATCTGCACTCATTCGTCGCACACTCAAACAAATTGACAGAAGGGATAAAAGACAAGAGATATATCGCTTGTCATTTATCCCTCGTCTTGTCGATTAGTTTGTGTATGTGACGATTTCCAAAACGTGTTTTGTTTAAGCATGACTACACGCGATTGGTTGGTTGGTTTGGAGGTATGGAGAGCAAATTAAAATGATTTGCGCTTAAATACGAACGTCCTAGTTCGCAAATATTTTCCATAAATACTCCCGCTTATCATCACTTGGTATCACTATGGATGCTCAAGATATCGTCGCTATTGGTGCTGCTGCTTTCCTGTACCTGCGAAGACGCCGGAGGAGGAGGAGGAGGATTTGGGTCCACGAGATCCTTCAAGGTCGTCTTCAGCACGGCGAGTTCCATCGGCTGGTGCAGGAGCTGAGATTGGATGAGGGCCGGTTCCAGCACTACTTCAGGCTGGACAGGGAGCAGTTTGACAGCTTGCTGTCGAAGATTGGGCCGCTGATCACCAGGCAGCATACCAACTACCGACGCCCGATTCCACCCGCGGAGCGTGTTGCCATTTGCCTGCGGTTCCTGGCCACGGGGGATTCCTACCGTACAATTGCCTACAGCTACCGTGTGGGCATTAGTACTGTGGCATACATCGTCAACCAGGTCACCAGGTTCATTTGGGATGCCTTGGTACAGGAGTACAGTGCCCACCACAGATGATTGGAGGAGCATTGCGGAGGGCTTTCGTGAGAGGTGGGCCTTCCCTAACTGCCTTGGATCCATCGACGGGAAACATGTAGTTATCAGGGCCCCAGACAACTCAGGGTCCCTATACTACAACTATAAGGGAACCTACTCCATCGTGCTCCTGGCAGTGGTGGATTCACAGTACTGCTTTCGTGTGGTGGATGTGGGCAGCTACGGGAGGACCAGTGATGGTGGTGTCCTGGCCAATTCCATCTTTGGCCAGGCGCTGCGGGACGGCACACTTGGCATACCAGAGGATGCTCTGCTACCAGGTGCTGATCATTTGGGACCGCAGCCGTTTGTCTTCGTGGCAGACGAGGCCTTTCCGCTGCGCCATGACCTCATGCGGCCTTTTCCGGGGACCCACCAGTATGGCAGCCGCAGGGCTTTCAACTTCAGGTTGTCCCATGCTAGGCTGATCGTTGAGAATACCTTTGGTATTCTCACCTCCCAGTGGCGTATGTACAGAGGAGTCATTGGGGTCAGCCCTAGCAATGTGGATGCCTGTGTGAAAGCGACCTGTATCCTGCACAACCTCATCAGGAGAACCACCAGGCCAACAACACGACCACGACCAGGACCATCTGCAGGACCATCTGCAAACCGTGAAGCCGCTGGCCTACAGCGTGTTCACCGAGCAGGCAGCAACAACGCCACACGAGAGGCCCTCCGTGTCAGGGAGGCGTATGTCTCCTACTTCTGCAATGAGGGAGCTGTTGGCTGGCAACCTGGTGTTTGAGCATTCATTTAAAACGGCTCTTTTAAGAGCCACCCACATACAATAAAAAGCATGACTTCCATTTATGCATTAAATAATACATTATGTGGTAGCTATCCTATATGATTGATCCTCTCACCTGTAGATACACATAATTCCCAGTGATGTGCCACAGTCGATGCAATACTCCCCCACGTGGCTAAAATAACTAAACTAATCGAAAGGGTGAACATAGATGGCTCCTACACATTTCATTGCATACTACATTATAAACCATGGTAGTTGCAGTCATTTAATATGTCCTCAAAGCATAGGCCTACCTTTACAATAACATTGTAGATTTTAAAATAATAAACACAACAGCTATAGTTTTTGGAAAAATTTGTATTGTATTGAATTTTCAACAACACAACAAACGTGTGTCACGACACAACAAACAATATAGTGATATTATTTAATATAATATATATACACTCACCGGCCACTTTATTAGGTACACCTTGCTAGTACCGGGTTGGACCCCCTTTTGCCTTCAGAACTGCCTTAATCCTTCGTGGCACAGATTCAACAAGGTACTGGAAACATTCCTCAGAGTTTGGTCCATATTGACATGATAGCATCACGCAGTTGCTGCAGATTTGTCGGCTGCACATCCATGATGCGAATCTCCCGTTCCACCACATCCCAAAGGTGCTCTATTGGATTGAGATCTGGTGACTGTGGAGGCCATTTGAGTACAGTGAACTCATTGTCATGTTCAAGAAACCAGTCTGAGATGATTCGCGCTTTATGACATGGCGCGTTATCCTGCTGGAAGTAGCCATCAGAAGATGGGTACACTGTGGTCATAAAGGGATGGACATGGTCAGCAACAATACTCAGGTAGTCTGTGGCTTTGACACGATGCTCAATTGGTACTAATAAGCCCAAAGTGTGCCAGGAAAATATCCCCCACACCATTACACCACCACCACCAGCCTGAACCGTTGATACAAGGCAGGATGGATCCATGCTTTCATGTTGTTGACGCCAAATTCTGACCCTACCATCCGAATGTCGCAGCAGAAATCGAGACTCATCAGACCAGGCAACGTGTTTCCAATCTTCGATTGTCCAATTTTGGTGAGCCTGTGCGAATTGTAGCCTCAGTTTCCTGTTCTTAGCTGACAGGAGTGGCACCCGGTGTGGTCTTCTGCTGCTGTAGCCCATCCGCCTCAAGGTTCGACGTGTTGTGCGTTCAGAGATGCTCTTCTGCATACCTCTGTTGTAACAAGTGGTTATTTGAGTTACAGTTGCCTTTCTATCAGCTCGAACCAGTCTGGCCATTCTCCTCTGACCTCTAGCATCAACAAGGCATTTGCGCCCACAGAACTACCGCTCACTGGATATTCTCTCTTTTTCGGACCATTCTCTGTAAACCCTAGAGATGGTTGTGCGTGAAAATCCCAGTAGATCAGCAGTCTCTGAAATACTCAGACCAGCCCGTCTGGCACCAACAACCATGCCACGTTTAAAGTCACTTAAATCACCTTTCTTCCCCATTCTGATGCTCGGTTTGAACTGCAGCAGATCGTCCTGACCATGTCTACATGCCTAAATGCATTGAGTTGCTGCCATGTGATTGGCTGATTAGAAATTTGCGTTAACGAGCAGTTGGACAGATGTACCTAATAAAGTGGCCGGTGACTCACCGGCCACTTTATTAGGTACACCTTGCTAGTACCGGGTTGGACCCCCTTTTGCCTTCAGAACTGCCTTAATCCTTCGTGGCACAGATTCAACAAGGTACTGGAAACATTCCTCAGAGAGTTTGGTCCATATTGACATGATAGCATCACGCAGTTGCTGCAGATTTGTCGGCTGCACATCCATGATGCGAATCTCCCGTTCCACCACATCCCAAAGGTGCTCTATTGGATTGAGATCTGGTGACTGTGGAGGCCATTTGAGTACAGTGAACTCATTGTCATTTCAAGAAACCAGTCTGAGATGATTCGCGCTTTATGACATGGCGCGTTATCCTGCTGGAAGTAGCCATCAGAAGATGGGTACACTGTGGTCATAAAGGGATGGACATGGTCAGCAACAATACTCAGGTAGTCTGTGGCTTTGACACGATGCTCAATTGGTACTAATAAGCCCAAAGTGTGCCAGGAAAATATCCCCCACACCATTACACCACCACCACCAGCCTGAACCGTTGATACAAGGCAGGATGGATCCATGCTTTCATGTTGTTGACGCCAAATTCTGACCCTACCATCCGAATGTCGCAGCAGAAATCGAGACTCATCAGACCAGGCAACGTGTTTCCAATCTTCGATTGTCCAATTTTGGTGAGCCTGTGCGAATTGTAGCCTCAGTTTCCTGTTCTTAGCTGACAGGAGTGGCACCCGGTGTGGTCTTCTGCTGCTGTAGCCCATCCGCCTCAAGGTTCGATGTGTTGTGCGTTCAGAGATGCTCTTCTGCATACCTCTGTTGTAACGAGTGGTTATTTGAGTTACAGTTGCCTTTCTATCAGCTCGAACCAGTCTGGCCATTCTCCTCTGACCTCTAGCATCAACAAGGCATTTGCGCCCACAGAACTGCCGCTCACTGGATATTTTCTCTTTTTCGGACCATTCTCTGTAAACCCTAGAGATGGTTGTGCGTGAAAATCCCAGTAGATCAGCAGTCTCTGAAATACTCAGACCAGCCCGTCTGGCACCAACAACCATGCCACGTTCAAAGTCACTTAAATCACCTTTCTTCCCCATTCTGATGCTCGGTTTGAACTGCAGCAGATCGTCCTGACCATGTCTACATGCCTAAATGCATTGAGTTGCTGCCATGTGATTGGCTGATTAGAAATTTGCGTTAACGAGCAGTTGGACAGGTGTACCTAATAAAGTGGCCGGTGACTCACCGGCCACTTTATTAGGTACACCTTGCTAGTACCGGGTTGGACCCCCTTTTGCCTTCAGAACTGCCTTAATCCTTCGTGGCACAGATTCAACAAGGTACTGGAAACATTCCTCAGAGAGTTTGGTCCATATTGACATGATAGCATCACGCAGTTGCTGCAGATTTGTCGGCTGCACATCCATGATGCGAATCTCCCGTTCCACCACATCCCAAAGGTGCTCTATTGGATTGAGATCTGGTGACTGTGGAGGCCATTTGAGTACAGTGAACTCATTGTCATTTCAAGAAACCAGTCTGAGATGATTTGCGCTTTATGACATGGCGCGTTATCCTGCTGGAAGTAGCCATCAGAAGATGGGTACACTGTGGTCATAAAGGGATGGACATGGTCAGCAACAATACTCAGGTAGTCTGTGGCTTTGACACGATGCTCAATTGGTACTAATAAGCCCAAAGTGTGCCAGGAAAATATCCCCCACACCATTACACCACCACCACCAGCCTGAACCGTTGATACAAGGCAGGATGGATCCATGCTTTCATGTTGTTGACGCCAAATTCTGACCCTACCATCCGAATGTCGCAGCAGAAATCGAGACTCATCAGACCAGGCAACGTGTTTCCAATCTTCGATTGTCCAATTTTGGTGAGCCTGTGCGAATTGTAGCCTCAGTTTCCTGTTCTTAGCTGACAGGAGTGGCACCCGGTGTGGTCTTCTGCTGCTGTAGCCCATCCGCCTCAAGGTTCGACGTGTTGTGCGTTCAGAGATGCTCTTCTGCATACCTCTGTTGTAACGAGTGGTTATTTGAGTTACAGTTGCCTTTCTATCAGCTCGAACCAGTCTGGCCATTCTCCTCTGACCTCTAGCATCAACAAGGCATTTGCGCCCACAGAACTGCCGCTCACTGGATATTTTCTCTTTTTCGGACCATTCTCTGTAAACCCTAGAGATGGTTGTGCGTGAAAATCCCAGTAGATCAGCAGTCTCTGAAATACTCAGACCA
The DNA here is from genome assembly GCA_030340625.1 of Merluccius polli. Taxonomy (NCBI): domain Eukaryota; kingdom Metazoa; phylum Chordata; class Actinopteri; order Gadiformes; family Merlucciidae; genus Merluccius; species Merluccius polli. The sequence goes on from JAOPHQ010000569.1 coordinate 160,612, forward strand.
GCCCGTCTGGCACCAACAACCATGCCACGTTCAAAGTCACTTAAATCACCTTTCTTCCCCATTCTGATGCTCGGTTTGAACTGCAGCAGATCGTCCTGACCATGTCTACATGCCTAAATGCATTGAGTTGCTGCCATGTGATTGGCTGATTAGAAATTTGCGTTAACGAGCAGTTGGACAGGTGTACCTAATAAAGTGGCCGGTGAGTGTATATATTAATATATATTATAGTATACATGTCAAAGAGTGAAAGAGAACATATCACTAAATTGTTAAATGGAAAGGTGTGTGTGTGTGTGTGTGTGTGTGTATATAAATGGCATGTGAGGGAGAGAGAACAGGGTGCAGCTGACAGCACTGCGAGGGTAATAAGCTTACACCCCTCACAATGTTGTCAGCTGCGCCCCGTTCCCCTCACCCCACGGGTCAACCTCACGGCACTTGGCCTCATATACCATCCTGTACATTTGAAATTTTAAGTCCTGTCTAGTTCTGTGTGACAGCATTTTAAAGTCCTCTTGGAGGCTTCGAAAGAACAGTGAGTCAGAGTCCTCTGGAGGAGGACTCTGACCCACTACTCGATTACTAACTGCCTCTATGGCTGTGAGGAGCCTCTCCTCCACATCCAGGCTGCGAGTCTGGCCTCTGCCTCTGCCTTTCTTGGGCCTGCTGTGTTCTGCTGCCTGCTCCTCAGCCTGTGCAGGTGCATCTGTTCGACCGGTGCTCTCCCTGGTGCCTCCTGGTCCTCGACCGGTGCTCTACCTGATGCCTCCTGGTCCTCGACCGGTGCTCTCCCTGATGCTGCCTGCTCTGTGTCCTCGCTCTCACACTCACTTTCGCTCACTGGCCCTGGTTCTCCCATGTTGGTCTGGCTTTGGCGGTCGTCCATGAATGGATCAATAAAAGCCATTATGCCGGCATATTTCCAGGGCTTCCCGCCACCTGCCCCTGCACCGCTCCTCCTCCTTTCCTTTTCCTTTTTCTTATTTTTCCTATAAGTGTCCCTGAGACTCTTCCATTTCTTGTTGCACTCATTAACTATTGAACACAAAACAGAAAACACAGCTGTCATTTGGTATCAACATAACATACATATAGCCTGCCACAATCGGTTGAATATCTAATATCTTTCTAACTTTAAAAAACACTTTAGTATTGTTTAAGCCGATAGTCGCACATCCCTCGTAACTACGCCGTGAAGGTGAACCCTCCCGGACTCCGCTATTAACATGAACCGCTCCACTGGAGGAGCCGCACATCCACACGCACCGGACACCACAATACAAACATGTTTTCCATTTGATTGCTTTTAAATAAAGTTGTGTGCAGTTATACGGTTAAATAGGATTATTAAAAGTGTTCAATGTCTCCTTCCTGGTCCAGAACCGCTTGGTCCATGCCGTTAATAGGCGGCCCGCTTCGTGCGTGTGCTTGTAAAAATGATATTTAAGCTGATCATTACGGTATTGTATTGTCAACGCATAAAAACTGATTTTATAAAAAAGGCAACTCGCATAAGCGCGCAAAAAGGTTGATTTTGTTGGATTGTAGGAGGGCGCACGGCCCAGTAGTTCCCCACCTAGCAGCTACTGATGAATGAATGAATAGATGGAATTGGGCGGTAACTTTCGAGAATAAATTATACTGCAGGGCTACCTCCCATTTCACACAACTCATCCTCAATTAAAATGCATTGAAGTGACACGTTTGTTCCGTGCATTATTCATTTGCACAACGTTATTAAGTATTTTCAATATTTGAAAACCCATTCAGAGCAAGGAAGATTAGTATGCTAGGATCTCGGTTAGCAGACATGTATCGCGCCTATTTTACAATAATAATATTTTTCAATAATCACTCACCAGACCAACCAACCACACGTGACACCTCCGCCCAGGCCAGAGCCTTTTTGTTGCGGTCTCTAAAACAAAAAAGGCTTGGGTCATACAAAACTGGGTGCCCAGCCACAGCCGCGATTAACTTTTCCGTCGACATTTTAGTAGGAACCAACAAAGTACAGTAGGAACCAAAGTGCCGGTGTTTCCTGGGACCCACCCAAACGGAGGACGTCTACATTCCGATTGGCTGTCAGTTTTTGCCGCTGAAACGCGTCATAGTAATTTGCATAAAGTTAAACTGTCTTCAACTTTTTTTTGACGCTCTGGACGCTCAACTTTTGACGCTGGTAGCGTTGGACGCTTGTGACGCTTTGGACGCTCTTGCCCATAGAAAGGGAATGACTTCCGGCGATTTGGTCGCTCAAGACGCTTCTGGTGTGAACGCACAGTAACACTGGATCTAAGCGCCCAGCCGCAACCGACACTCCAGTGGTGGAAGCCAAGAAGCCTTTACTTCTTACAAAGTGTTGGTGGGAATAGATACAAAAAAATAGTTTTACCTAGATGGCGAGCACTAAAGCAATCTCAATGTTGATGTGATGTGGTGTTATGCCTTCTGGATGCATGTACACGAGTACCATTTTTAAATGTTTGGAGCTAAATTCGCTACACAGTTCTCTAGCGGTGATCACACTTGCTTGTACAATGATGGCAGGACATTCGATAATGCATCTTTCAGCTGGTAGTTTTCAAATGGATGGTGTACTCAGCTCTTACCCCTCCCTTGCTAGCTCCATACAGCCACATGCACCAAACACTGACCAAGGGTACATAATATATATGCCCGCGAAGGTAAACCCTCCCGGGTACAGCTTTAACGCTCCCCAGTCTATGCCCGCAAAGTGAAGCCTTCCCCTGGAGAATTGAGATCAAGTGAGATTTTGACTATATGGTAACATTTTTACAAAGACAACAAAGTAGTACTACAATGAAGGATTAGCTACATCGCCATTTTCACATTGTGAAAATATTAACTGTTATATAAAAAAGTTCAGCACTAGAGAAAGGGAAGGGGGCAAGTGTTGACACCTAGTGGTTAAAATATTAGATAGTAGGTGATATCTTTAAAGTGTAAGTGATCCCCCGGTTTTAGCTCGAATTCAAACACTATGAGATTCAAACAAATGCGTTTTGGGCTGAGTACTATGAAGGAGGCAGGACATGTTATCCCCATGGTTATGACTCACGCCAACTTTGTGAAAAAAATTTTTTAAGCCAAACCGTATGAGCGTTATAATGAGCGATGTTGTATATGAAATGCGCCACACACAGTGATGTTATACTTAAGTGTCCGAGAAGCTTAACCCTCTCTCAGACACGGCCATCAACATCAACCTCTCCCCAGAGGGAGCTCCACACATCCACACACACCTTGCGTGTGGCCAGTGTCCCTTCGTCGTGACGTTGAAGAGGCACCTTGATGTCACGAAAATAATGCAGCTTGAGTAAAACGTTCACAAACTGGTTGGTGGAGACTGGCAAAAACATAGGATTTTACACCTGTTTTCTCAACAACAAACGATTTTGAGTTCACTGACAATTTAATACCTGACCTTATAATAAAATAATATTATATAAAAATAACTATATCATTTTGCATTGCTGCATAATTATATAACTACTTTAAAGGTACTTTTGCTATGTAAAAGTACTTATTTTTTTGTTACACTTGCAGACCTTTTGTTCTTGCAATGCTTAACTTTGAAGTAGGTCAACATGACTCATGAAACAAATATAAAAAAGTTGAAATGTGAACATATTGACCAGGGAGCTAGTGGCATTGTTCATTCCACTCTGTTACAACAGCAAAAAGATCAGCAAATTGCATCACTCTCGTGTAATTACAGCCGTCATGGAGCAGAGTGACACAGTGTCCTGCGGTGTAAACCTAAATGGCAGCCGCCATTACCCATAAACCCCCACTGTGATGCGTGGTCGGCATCATTGTAAACCACTTGGTTTACTCAACAAGCCATGACATTTGGTCAATCTGACCTTGGGTGACAAATAATAGGTCTACTTATCAGATGTATCTAGGCCCTGAGAATCACTTTCAGATAGCAGTATGATAAAGGACTAATGAACTTCACTCTGTCTTTACAAATATATAAACCAAAATGCAGAAGTCAGTGTTTGCAATCACAGTGTATTTAAATTCAGTTATTTAGCAGACGTACAAGTGAGGCTGAGAACAAGCAACGTGTACAATCAGAATTGGAGTAGCTACACAAAAAGTTATAGTGCTGCACAAACTAGTTAAAACAGGCAAACTTGTATGCCTCCACTAGGAGGCGCTCACGTCCCACAAGGAACACATACAATTTTTTGACTTACCACCCTATTTTCTAACCTTTTTACATTTAATATTTACATTTATCATTTAATGTCTCTCTTATACTTACATTTAATAAGTATAACATAGAACCAATGCTTTACATTCTAATGTGGGAAGGTGTTTGTATCTACAATATCAACTCATATCTGCAAGATGGCTTTTCTATTATTTAATATGGCTGAAGTTTGCTCTTTCAAACTTTGTGGCAGAGGACTAGAGGGCAAAGAACACTAATCATCTCTTCTACTCTTTTGTAACCAAACTCTTCTTAGAAGAGGTTGGTTACTCTGGTTGAGTCTGGTTATTATTATTGTTAACAAATCAATGATTGGCAAAATATAAATACAACTCTACAGAATGTGCTTAAAATACAGAGAGTTTGTATACATTTGGTGCAGAGGGCATGATTTAGAGAGCAAACGACTACATCATGTGATGCACAGATGTCAACATTGGAAAAGCATAATACACATAGTTTTTAGACAAAGCTTTTATTTGTTTTAACTTGTAACGTCTCTAGAGTATGAAGCTTTCAGCGGCCATCTTGAGGGTATGCAGTAGGTGTGAGGGCTGGCGTCGATCCAACCACTTAAAGATGAGTGCTTGTTCCCATGCTAATATCCTAGCCTCCAAATGAGCAGCCCACCAGGCCGGCTCAACACATAGCCTACGCTGGGAAGCTTTCTCAGACTTCCAATGACTTTTTAGGAATTGGTTAAAATCAAAAATTATTTTGATTCCTTCTCTTTTATTTGACCTTTTTATGGGTTATTTTTCTCTTTTTCAATGTCATCCAAGTGACAGAAATGCCTCTGTCTCTGTCCTCAGCTCATTCCACCTCCCCATGTCTTCTTTAAATCCTTCTTCTAGTGAGGATTCTTGTAGGGCCGACAGATAACTCGGTACACACCCTGCTTATAATTTAATATTATCCTGTGTTGCATTGTAGCCACACCATTTTTCTAATCGCTCACATTTACATTTTTGAAGGTCAAATACATTTAAATGAGATACATTCTCTTTCGTTGGCCTTTTCTTTGTTTAAAACAAACCATTTTAGTCTGATACTATGTCTTGAATTACTTTAGTTAACAAACTAATATGCATGCAACTGATAGTAATGGGCCTGATGTGAAATTCACCGTGATGTTATGTTATAATAATTGTATTTCTGTTTGGATTAGTATTCCTTCTTATTGCACATCCCTATACATGTGCACATTCCTGTCTCTGTTTCTACACCGTGCTCTCATGCCGAAAGCAATGTCAAATTGTGCTGAAATGGTCATTACTTTTACTTTTACTACACTTTATGTGTCATCTACTCGCATTTAGCTCTATAGTAGGCGTCAATAAGCCTGTGGCGATTCCTCTGTGTGTGCGAGACTCTGACTGTGTGTGTGTGTGTCTGTGTTCGCATGCATGTTTAGGCATGTGTGTTTGGCAGAAAACATCTGTGTAATGCTAGACGACGGGCATTTGAGGATGTGTGCGGATGTGAGCTTGTGTGATTTGTGTGTGTGTGTAAATCGGCCACCTGCTTTTGCAACCATTCTGCCAACTTTGTGTGTGTGTATCTGTGTTTGTGTGTGTGTCTGTGTATCTGCACGCACGTGTGTGTGCAGGTGTGCCAATTGGTGTGAGGATGGGTATTTGAAATTGAGTTCTGGGTACCCACAGGCTACCTTGTGATGTGGTGTCTTTGTGTGTGTGTGTGTGTGTGTGGGAGAATGCATATGCAGCACGTGTAGCTTACACAGGGTGTTGCCACACCACAAACCCGAACATGTGTCTACCGTGCACTAAATGGGCTTTGCTCCTTCGAGCCGTCTCATTGGTGGTTTGTGGCTGCCAAGAGACGGTGGGTGGCGGCCGACGTCCGCCTATCACAGTGCACCACTCCACCCGATTCCCTTTTTTCTTTTTGAAGTGGCATTGCCATGGCAACCTTGTTCTCAAGCTGTGACACTGCCTCTGGTGGACAAAATCCACTGATGTGTGTGTGTGTGTGTGGGGGGGGGGAGAGAGAGATTCTGTTTATAGAGGGCGGAGGGGTGCAGCAGAAATGGAAACAAATATGCAGCTTAAGTCCTGCATGTTCAGAGTGAGTTGAGGTCTTCTGATTGTTATCGGAGAGCCTGGAATTGAGACGTCTGCATCCCACCACAGCGGGAACGAATCGTTTGAGCAGGTGGCGTTTGTGTCGCACCCATATTTTACCCTTCCACTCCTCTCTTCTCCTCCCCCTCCTCTTCCTGCATCTCATCTCCTCTCCTCTCATGTCCTCTCATCGTCTTCTCTTCTCGTCTTCTCTTCTATCCTCTCCTCTCTCCTCTCTCCTTGCCTCTCTCGTCTCCTATCATGACCTCTTTTATCTCCTCTCCTCTCCTCTCAGTCCTCTCATTTCCTGTCTTCTCTTCTCTCCTCTCATGTCCATTCCTCTCCTCTCCTGTCCTCTCATATCCTCTCTCCTCACTTCTCTGGTCTCCTATCATGGTCTTCTCCTCTCCTCTATTTTCATCCCTTCTCTGCTCCTCTCCTATCTTGTCCCATCTCCTCTCCTCTCACCTCCCTCATATGATGTCCTGTCCCCTCCTCTCCCTTCATCTCCTCATCTCCTCTCCTCTCCTCTCCTCTAGCCGTTATGCTGGGTACACACTACAGGATAATTAGCCCCATTTTGTGCCCAATTTCCCCCTTCCGACTGTGGTCAGCAAAGCCCAGATTTTCTGATGGTTCTAACGTTTTTTTTTGCCAGATTATCCTGTGGTGTGGGGTATGTTAAGTCCCTTACTTCCCCAAATTAAATTGGGCCACAGCGAATCGAAATATTAACACGTTCAGTATTTACAATTCGATATCCTGTAGTGTCGGGGGTAAGTCTGAGGACAGCCGAGTATGCAGTGTATGGATTGTTATGTGGGAAAGATGATAGCCAATTGGGAGCCATGGCGGCGAAAGTGAGATGGATTTCCGAATATTCATAGCTCTTGCTTTTCTTAGGATGTTCAGAAAAAAACAAGTGCAAAAGCTAGCATAGCTATCATAACATGGCCACCGTCTGCCATGTTTGTTTACACTAAAGTCACATTTTTGATCAAGAGATTGTGATTGCGATTTGCGAGAGTTCTGGTTTTGAGAATCAGGATTGGGTTGTTGAGGAATGGACTCAGTTAGTTGTGAGGTGTGCTGTGTTGGCAAAACCGTTGCCTTCCACACACCTAATGACCAAAACAGTTAAATGTATCTTCATCTTCTTCGTGACGTTAGGTGTGTGGTCTCTCATGTTTTCTAAATTTGAAAAATCGTCTAGTGTCTCCCAGGCAGAGTGTAGTGGTAATGTGAGAGGAGCACTGATTGGTAGTTGAGGGCTCTTAAGACTTATTCCAGTGATGTCTCGATGTCATCTGTTTGTGACACAATTTGAAAATCTTGAGTGGCAGGGCACTTGGGAGTCAAATCAGAAAATATTTACTATTGGTTAGATTACATACATAACACTGTACACTGTAATGATTTACTCTCATTCGTATTGAGTGGGTAGGGTTGTGGCTAGGGTGTTTGACTCACAGTGGAATGGGAACTGGGTTTGATCCCCAATATCTGCAGGCATCCAAGAGCAACCTAAACCCCTACCTGCTCCAAAAAAAAAATCTGAATTCAGTGTAAGTCAGCTTCTGCTAAGTGACCACATAGTAGATAGTATTGTGTGAATGACATGGTCAGAATATATGGAAAAATCATTTTAGCATACGGTATGATTTAGCCAAGTCACATACAGATGACATTGAAATGCTGCAGAAATGCACCAGTCAACATGGCAGGGGAGCATTTGTTTCCTCAGCCAAAGCCCTGTAGATCCAAATGGCACCCCTCCTCCTCCCCCTTTTATCATCATCATCATCATCATCGACATCGACATCGACATCATCATCGCCTTGACGACCATGATCATGTCAGAGGGTCCCCACAGGAGAGTCAGGTTTTGCATTAGCATGTGCATCTGGGGAGTTGGGGGAGTGTGTGTGTGTGTGTGTTTGTGGAGGGGGGGGGGGGGTGGATGGGGTCACAGAGGTTAAGGGGAGCTCATTTCCTGGTCTTTTTATGTGTGGTCTCAGGAGACCGGTGCACTTCATAAGCATCAACGACTCCAGCTGGTTGTAATGGGACAGACGGGACATGTCCCACCACACACACACACACGTGCACACACATCCATGCTATGCTAATTCAGGAAAAGGAACGGTGCGATCCACGTCATGTGCGGCCTTTCTTACTTAATTAGTCTGTGAAGGACAGGGTCATTTGTTATAATATGAGCATATTTTTTGTCTGCACTTACAATAACTGAGCTGCAAATGTTTTGTTTTTATCTTCTGGTTGTTGTGGTGTCTTCAGAAGCCCTGTGTTTTTAAACCTTGTATGGGGAAAATTGGACTATTAGACTTTACATGTTGTTTTTTTTTACTCTTTTTTTTGTATACCTGGTGCTATTTTTTTTGCAATTATTGTTGTTTGGATGACTGAGCACAAAGATTGAATTGGCATTCTGCCCTTGGGATGTTCAAAATAAGCTATTCCACATATTTGTCTACAAAGTATGACATAATTTATTTGTAGTTATTTATTTTGTCCAAAATCGTTCTTTTCTTTCCCCTAATGTGGGATAAATATCCGTTGCCTCCATGAAATCAACCAATAAATCAATTAGTCAATCAATTCTGGTTGAGGTATCCACTGTGCTTTAACCAATGATGAAGTGGGAGAGGCCGTTCTAAACTCTACTTTTATTGCACTGTGTGACAGTTCACCCTACCACACGCCACCTAAGTGGCTTTTTCTGGGGCCATCTGACACAGGACACGGTTAGATGTTGGTTGAAGAATGCGTTTATTGGAGCTGTAACGTGCTACCATGACAGTGGCTCTCTCCTGAGTGTGTGTGGTGATAGCTGGTTTATCCTGGGTGCCATGATTATTCTGCACCACATGTGTGTAGCCCCACCCAGCCCAGAGTCTAATCAGTCTGACTCAGGCCAGGTGATGCTGTAAACCAGCTACCAACCACACACACTCCACAATGGCATGTGATACAATGGCAGTGAATGATGATGGTCAATCATAGACACTATAGTATAGTACAGTATGGTAAGTACTCATCCCCATTGGCCATATCAGTATAATTAAAGTGTCAATCAAGATTTTAAAATGCATAATAAACACTTAATTCTCTCTCTCTCTCTCTCTCCCCCCTACCCCTCCCTGCAGGTGCACCGGCGTTCGGCGGAGCGTCTGCGTGACCTCTGCTGTGCCAACCGTGGCACCTTCATCAAGGTGGGCCAGCACCTGGGTGCCCTAGACTACCTGCTCCCTGGGGAGTACACAGCCACGCTGCGGGTGCTGCACAGCCGTGCGCCCCAGAGCAGCATGGAGGAGATCCGGCAGGTCATCAGGGAGGACCTCGGCAAGGAGGTGTGTGTCTGTCTGTCTGCATTTGTTTAGTTGTGACAATCGTCAGACTTTTTTAAAATTGTATTATTTTACCTATTATTTATTATTTTAGGAACATTGATTGTGTGTTTGTGTGTGTGCATTTGTTTATTTGTCTGAAAGAGTAGTACGGTCACCAGAAAAATATACATATTTGCTTTAGTGTGTGTGTGTGTTTTGCCGTTTATTTGTGTGTAGCGTTTAGATGTGTTTAAATTTGCAAAGTTTAACGAGGTTGTCACCATGTGTTTGTGGATAAGCTGATGTGAAACGTGACCAGGCTTTCCACGGTGGAGGCAAGTCATGCTCTAGTGGCGAGACAAACAGGTGATGGGGAGATGACTGACAATGCCTTTTTGTTATGCAACGCATGCGTTAAGGTTTTTCTGTGTTTCTGGCGGTGGTTTACTCCTACTCAAAACAAAAAAGATAACTTTTTAACACAAGGCTAAAAAAGCAGCAACAATGGTTTGGCTTGTCTTTGTCTGTGCCTCACTCGTCGCCATGTAACAGGGACATTATGTGAACAGAGAAAGGTACAGGAAGAGCAGGCAGTGTGTGGGCTGTGTCTAATGTATAGAGTGTGGCCTCAGATGATCCGCAGACCACAGCTGATGTGGCACTGCTTTTCTTGTATGCATGCAGCCGACTGACTCTGGAAAGCCAGTTGTTATGACAAGGCTCGCAAAGGCTGGCTGAGACAAGGTAATTGTTGTGTTATTCTGGGATACTTTGCTTTGCTCCTGTTCCTTTCAGGTGTGCGTGTGTGTGTGTGTGTGTGTGTGTGTGTGTGTGTAGGCAGGGTATATTTGTGTTTATGTGGAAGTGTGTGCTTAATCATTTTTGTGTGTGCGCATGTGTGTATTTATCATTACGTTCCCAAAGCGGCAATGGGCCTGTCATGGTTAGCTGGATTCAGTGCAGCAGAACAGAAGTGCACTTAATACACCACCGGTGGTGTATGGTGGGAGTGCAGCTCTGCCATTGGGGTTAGGGGAGAGAAACACACATCTTGGATATCCATCCATCCATCCATCTTCTTCCGCTTATCCGGGGTCGGGTCGCGGGGGCAGCAGCCTAAGCAGGGAAGCCCAGACTTCCCTTTCCCCAGCTACTTCGGCCAGCTCTTCCTGGGGGATCCAGAAGCGTTCCCAGGCCAGCCGAGAGACATAGTCTCTCCAGCGTGTCCTGGGTCTTCCCCGGGGTCTCCTACCAGTGGGACGTGCCCTGAACACCTCACCAGGGAGGCGTCCGGGAGGCATCCTAACTAGATGCCCGAGCCACCTCATCTGGCTCCTCTCAACGCGGAGGAGTAGCGGGTCTACTCCGAGCTCCTCCCGGATGACCGAGCTTCTCACCCTATCTCTAAGGGAGAGCCCAGCCACCCTGCGGAGGAAGCTCATTTCGGCCGCTTGTACTCGCGATCTCGTTCTTTCGGTCATTACCCAAAGCTCATGACCATAGGTGAGGGCAGGAACGAAGATCGACTGGTAAATCGAGAGCTTTGCCTTTCGGCTCAGCTCCCTCTTCACCACGACGGATCCGTGCAGAGTCCGCATTACTGCAGACGCCGCACCGATCCGCCTGTCGATCTCCCGCTCCATCCTCCCCTCACTCGTGAACAAGACCCCGAGGTACTTGAACTCCTCCACTTGGGGCAGGATCTCATCCTCGACCCGGAGGGTGCACTCCACCCTTTTCCGGTTGAGGACCATGGACTCGGACTTGGAGGTGCTGATTCTCATCCCGACCGCTTCACACTCGGCTGCGAACCTGTCCAGCGAGAGTTGGAGGTCACGGTCTGATGAAGCCATCAGGACCACATCATCCGCAAAAAGCAGAGACCCAATCCTGAGGTCACCAAACCGGACCCCCTCAACGCCCTGGCTGTGCCTAGAAATCCTGTCCATAAAAATTATGAACAGGATCGGTGACAAAGGGCAGCCCTGGCGGAGTCCAACCCTCACTGGAAACAAGTCCGACTTATTACCGGCAATGCGGACCAAGCTCTGACACCGGTCATACAGGGAACGGACAGCCCGTATTAGGGGGTCCGATACCCCATACTCCCGGAGAACCCCCCACAGGACTCCCCGAGGGACACGGTCGAATGCCTTCTCCAAGTCCACAAAGCACATGTGGACTGGTTGGGCAAACTCCCATGCACCCTCAAGGATCCTGCAGAGGGTGTAGAGCTGGTCCACTGTTCCACGGCCTGGACGAAAACCACATTGCTCCTCCTGAATCCGAGGTTCGACTATCCGACGGACCCTCCTCTCCAGCACCCCCTGAATAGACCTTACCAGGGAGGCTGAGGAGTGTGATCCCCCTGTAGTTGGAACACACCCTCCGGTCCCCCTTCTTAAAAAGAGGGACCACCACCCCAGTCTGCCAATCCAGGGGCACTGCCCCCGATGTCCACGCGATGCTGCAGAGTCGTGTCAACCAAGACAGCCCCACAACATCCAGGGCCTTAAGGAACTCCGGGCGGACCTCATCCACCCCCACATCTTGGATATCTCAAATCAATTATAAGCTCACTAGCAGAGACAATGAGCACAGACAGTTTCCTTTGGTAAGTTAACTGGTGTAAAGAGGAAACCTCCACGATAAATGCTCTTCAAAATCTGTACAATCTTAACTAGATACCAACATGTATCCCTGTTACAGCAGTAACAAGGTTTCTTAAGTGCCATTTCATAATCCCGGTTAAGAAATCCGTTTCTCCCCAGAGCAAAACCCGGTTAAGACACCTATAACCTGATCCTTTATTGATTTTAGCCAATGTTACCGATGTCATGTAAACACCATAACCACATTTTTGATTAACAACGCAATAATAAGTCAATAACTGTTGATCCATCACTTATTGTTGTCGTCAAATGTTGACGACAATATTGCTCACTTGGTTGAATAACTCCAACCCGGTTATGTTAGTGGTAATGATAATATTAATCAGTTACTGGGAAAATGACCTGGTTACTCTGCCTTAACTGGCTTTAGCTGCGTATGTAAATGTACTAATTGATTGGTTAAGCACATGGGACCGAAAACAAAGACTCATTGTAAGCATGTAATTGAAATCAAAATTCAAAATCAAAATCTTGCAAGGTTCTTAGTGGAGTAGATACACTGACACAGATGCATGTTCTAGGCCTTCCTTGTAGTGTCCTCTCAGAAGCAGTAGACTGAATCAAAGCCTTCACCTTGAATCCAAGGAACCACTATTTTGCTGCATGAGTCACACGCACATCCAGGTACACACACTACTATGTGCAAACTGGATTGTCACACAACCACAGAATAAAACCTGTGAGGCTATTGTGGTTGACAGTGTAGAGAGGTAGCGTCATGCTTTAATTACATCACTGTTACTGCTCAGGCGAACCAAATAACCAGAGTATATGCTTGCTGATCATACCATGCATTAAACAATGATGGCAGGGCAGAGTGTTAAGGGCTATACTCATCATCATGATATACTCATCATCCAGCCAGAACGTAGATGTGCCAGTCAACCAGATGACCAACTAACCAGCCAGGCACTAACTAAAACAAAGTAGTTAGACCAACTAGCTACCAATGGAGTTGGGTTATCACTTCTGGCTCAAAACACTGGTAGACAAAATTTACAATCCTTGGTGCAGTATTTGGATTATATGAAGCTACTGAAATCAGTACACACATTTGCTGTTGCAAAATGTTTTGAAACAAAAAAACAGTACTGTATTCAAAGTGTCGGCACCCATTGTAAATGTTGTGCCGGAGATGAATGAATGTAGTAGTAATACAGTGAAGTGTGTGAAACACACAAACATACACTGACTGCTGGCCCATATCTGCCCCACAGAGAGGAAAGCCTAGGCCAGTTCTTTTGTGTCCATATTGGACCCCCCCCCCCCACACACACACACACACACACACACACAAGTTTCATATGTTTCATCTACACAGTTGGATCCAAGCACTACTTTGGATCATTTTAAACACAAATTCAAATGAATGTCATGCAACCATTGCATGTCTCTGAAGGCCCATCAAAAGCACAGTTGCATCTGTCTCCCTTCATCGTTTTGTTACAGTTTTGGGTTTTCTGCATCTGTTTTTCAATCTCTCCTTATGCTAATTTTATTCAGACATTTTTTGTATCCATTAGTCTTTCAGTCGGGGACTATTTGATAAAAAAAGGTAAAGGCCAGCTGCTTACCCCGTTTCCCCACCCTCCCACCACCTGCTCTCCTCCCCCCCAATCAAGTCACTCCAGTGTGAACTGTACAGTACAAGTCTCCTTTTATTGGGGCCTATGAATTTGGTTTGATTCCTGACAATATCTGTGTGTGAATGATATTGCACATGAAAAGGGTCCTAATTTAGCTCCGCTTCCCACAAAGAGAGGGCTGCGTGAGCCAATGAAGTTTCCCCCCTGCCTCCCCTCTGTCGCCCGGCCCCCGCTACCTCTGCTTAATTTGTTTGAGAAGAAGTGCCGCTGATGAGCCATGCCATTAAGGTTCGGAGACACGTGGAAGAGCTTTTCATTCCTCCACAGCCATTTCCTTTGAAGTATTTACATGGCTTTGCTCTTGTCTCCTTTAAGCACTGATAGGCTTGTAACTAGTGGGTTTTTCTATGCGCACATGTTCGCGAGTATGTGAGCTGTGCGTTTTTTTTGTTGTTTTTTTGTTTTTTTTTCTTTAAAGATATATTTTCCGGTGGCATGTGCTCTTCACATGTGTGGTTCCGCTAAGCATAGATTTGGTGAGATTTAGTTCTGGCTGCTTTTCAGACCATTAATGTCCCGTATCCCCATAGTGCTTAGAAAATTCATGTAGAATATGCTGTTTTACCAAAAAGCTCTTCTGGTGCTGTGGGCAGAAAAGGTTTGCTGGTTCAATCCTCTGGTTGCACCAGCCTCTGGTTAGGGCAACCAGCTATGCGTGGGTTCAAACTAGCCTACTTATAACGGAAGTGTTTACTAAGTCAGTTTTAGACATTACTAAATCAAAATGTGTTGTACCACACAAACTAGATCTTATATAGTGCTTAGTACTTACTAATTTTACACCTGCTTACCCCTAAGCAGGTGTAAAATTACAAATAGCTGGTGCAACCCAGTCCTGCTCCTCTTGGACAAAATACTGAGCAAGACACCTAAGGTCTCATTTAGAGTGAGTAGAGTCAGGCATTCCCACTGAGTTTATTTGGTTGGATTCGGGTCGTGTATTGTACATTGTAAGAAGTAGTGGAAGGAAAAAACAGTCTCTACAAAACAGAGTGTGATAAGTCATGCAATAGCATGTATTTGCTGGGTCCTGGTAAGTGGTAAATGTGGTAAATGTGGTGATGGTAGGCATCAGGCATCAGCATGTCTGTTCCTTTTTCTTTATCATAGTGTCTGGGAATCCGCCACGTATTGAAATGGCGGAGAGTGTTATGGGTGAGAGAGAGAAAATATCATGTTGTTATCCAATCCTCTGGTTGGCAGACTCCGTTCTGGGGCTCTGCTCGTTGACACGGCCCATGCAGAGGAAAGACACCTGAACCAGTAATCCACAATGTTGAAGAAATCCCCTCAAAATTGAAACAAGCCTTTAAAAATCGCAATTTTCTTAGTTGGCAGAAAAACCTCCCTCTCCTACCGTTACAGCCTCCAGCTCTCCCTCCACTAGCAGATACTGGGTAGTTTATATCCCAGTGTTCATATACCCCAGCACAAGATGCAGGAAGGGAACAATATTCATACACAGAAAAACCTAGAATTGGTGCCAAAACTTTATCATTCACCTGTGTTGATTTTTATATTTTATGATAATCTCCACAAATCATGATTTGTATTTGACAAAAGACACTTTGGAAAGAACATTTTCTACACTGACAAATAATTTCCTATCTAGGGTATCTCTTGTGCTCTCTCTTTGTCTCTCTCTCTCTGGCTCTGACTTGGTCTCTCATTACTTCCTCTTGCTTGGGCAGTGGCTAGTGCCAGCGCCCACAAATTGTCCCTACCGTAGTGATGACACAGACACCAGCGCATGGCCATCCAACTGCGAGGCTGCGGGGGCCATTTTGTTTGTGCCATAACTCATTTTGGGGGAACGTATATCATTGGCAAACTTGCCGCAGGTGGCACCCTTGGGACCCGGGCCCACACGCATACATTAGCATATTTATTAACTCCAGGGCTATGATTAGCATAAGCAACAACTGGTTGCTATGATAGGGTTTGAATCAGGTGCCACAGGGCAGAGAGCGGTGACACAACCAGAATGGAAAAAAAATGGTGAAAGAAATATAGGGGTTTTTTTGTTTCTGAGCCGTCTCTACGATGCTTCCTTAAACGAGAAACAAGCAAACATACGTAGCACTTCTCCCCAGCATGCGGCCATTTTTTTTGTGCTAGTTTAATCCCGTTGGATGTTCTCCCGTGTGTACGTGGCGCTTGACAGCAGTTCAGCATCGTGGGGAGACAATGTTGGCCACAGACAATTTGCTACCGTTTAGCATATTTGCATAATGAACGCCTCAGCTGTTGTCACACAGGGATCCCTGCGCTGTTTACATAATTCATCTTTCGTTGACTTCACCTGCAGGGGGGGTCGTGTTTGCTCTCCCTCTGACAAGCCACATTGTGTTTATATTAGCCTGATTTTTATTTGCTCTGGGATTTGTTATGTTTCAAAAGGTAGGGGGTAGTACCATGGTAACGGTGCCCTTTTAGAGTTTGCCAGGTTAATATGAGGAAAAGACGCATAGTGACCTTTCCCTCATTAACCTGTGCCAACTGCATATTAATGTTGCACTGCTGTTGCCGTGGCTCTACTGCTGCACTGTGATTGAAAGTTATAAAATGGCTGGATCTGGAGCTCATGTACTTGTAATGATTGTAATTACAGCCAGGCATTTATTAAATCATTCTTCCGGATTTATTATTGTGTGAGCCATTTAATTGCTTTAGGAGCTTGTGCTTGTCTTCAGAAAGCTGCATTGATAGTCTTTATTCTACAGCTGCAGTGATATCCTGATGGCCGCTAGGTATGTGGACCAGACAAAGTAAGATCCTGGCGTGCCAGTGCTGTTCCCTTTGGCATGTTTGATAAATGCTGAGATCTAAAAGGAATTTTATCAAATGAATACATTAGAGCTGGAGAGCTTTTGACCCATTTCACATACAACGCAAATTGTACGTGCTGAGACTTATTAGACCGTCTTATTTACACTTTTTTTTTTTTTTATAAAGAAACGGTTCCAGGGCACTCTACTTTTGAATGCCTTAAGGTTATCTTAAAGGGACACTAAGTAGTTTTTTCCCCCATCTAGTGGTCAAATTGTATTTTGCATTCAAACGAATTTATGCTCTCAAGCGCCTCGCGTTTTCGAACTACGGCAAGCGGTATTAGTCAAGATTCAAGAAGCTATGACAACATGATAACAACATGTCTTCAAACACCACTTCATCAAGTTTTGTTTCAAATGATGAGGTACGTTCAGTGCTCTTAGTGGAAAAAATAAGTGCCGGTACGGTACTCCCTTATTCACATCTAAGCGACGGGGGGGGGGGGGGGGGGGGGGGGGGTGCGCGATATTAACCCACCCCGGACCTACGACCGACGGGGGGGGGGGGGGGGGGGATATTAACCCACCCCGGACCTATGACCGATGGGGGGGGGGGGGGGGATATTAACCCACCCCGGACCTACAACCAACGGGGGGGGGGGCGCGATCGTAACCCACCGCGGACCTACGACCGCAGCCTGTGACAAGTGCCGGTACGCAAGAAAAAGCGCCGGTACGCTAAAGGGTAAAATGTAGAAGTGCGTACCGGCCCACTTCGAGCACTGGGTACGTTATTTCAAACAAACTTCAAACTGCATTGAATCATTAGTGTGAGCATGTATGAGTAATTACTCCTCGAGCAAGATAGTGAATTATGTTCTCATGTTTATATCGTTTTTTAAGTGACAAGCGCGTCTCGCTAAGCTCCTTCTCTGTTCCACAGTCACGCTGGCTCTGAGTGAAAACGCGTTTAGCCTTACCTGTACCACGTAGTGCTTTTTGTCCCTCTCGGCAGTTCATAGACCGGAAGGACATGGAAGCCTCCATAGAGCTTGCCCGTCCTATGTAAATTCTGATAAGTGATTCTTCGCTCAGGAGGATAAGTGAGATTGTTGACAGAGATAATTGTACACCAAAAAGAAGACGTTGATTTGAGGTAATAAATTACTAAAAAAACAACTTAGTGTCCCTTTAATATAAGTTTTACCTTGAACCTTTTACCTTATTTACCTTGAACCTTTTACCTTATTTACCGTGAAAATGCAGACACCATTGTTTAGCATTCTAATAGAGATTCAGCCCCAGCATTCATCAATGCTATCTGATGCTGCAAGCCATAGTGCTGAAACATCATCTACTCATCACTCTGCGTCCAACACCTCTTCCCTTTAGCCAGTCTTGGATCACAGCTCCCATGCCCTGTGGCTGGCCAGCCTGTGGATGGATCGCTACTATCTCACTGAGTTACAGCAAGTAACTCCACAGGATATAATAATCCTATGGTGGATTTAACAATTTGCACCATACTTTTTGCTGTTATGAAATCGGTGCTACCTTTTTCACTGACCCTCGGAGTCTCGGGGAAATCGATTGGTGCCAGAGGGTATTAATGTGGAGGGGCTCTACTAAATAACACACACACACACAGAGGAAAAACAGCGCTCAGCAATAGACTGAATACTGAAGGCTAAACCATTTGCCCTTTGGTAGCTCCTTGAAAAGCCACCAAGCAAACACTAATATCTTCCAACAGCAACAGCACAGATTAAACACAGTTTAACAGGAAACTGTTTTACAATGACTGTGAAGACACTGTTTCACCGAATTTCAAGTTTCTTCCTATTCATTGTTTTTGAAACAATCAGGAACGGAAAGCACATCCGTCCAACCAACCAGTGTTTCAGGGACAGTGCTGCTGCAGTTCCTGGAGTGTCATTTAAATAGTTTTGGTCACTCCTGCAATTAAAGCAGTAAGGGATTGATATACTGATGACTGGCATGCCCTGATAACTACATGATACTGACGACCCTAGTAACTACATTCTGTAATATAGTCACATTGTTTGAAACTTATGTGTTCAAAAGTGTATTTGTTTGGCTGTGTACAGTTTTCGTCCTATCATGATTTTACGTATAATGGATCCATCCATTTTTCTGCTTATTGGGTGTTTATATGCAGCACACTTACGTGGGGAACTGTGTGTGTGTGTGTGTGTGTGTGTGTGTGTGTGTGTGTGTGTGTTGGTGTTTGTGAGTGAAAGAACAGCTGGGGCTACTTTGGTATTCATAGAGTTTGTTCCCCTGGTCTGTTTTACAGTCTTAGAATCAACGATGAACATCTTGCACTGGACAGTTGAAATGGAGAGTGAGAGAGAGGGATTTAGCTTCTCCCGGTGTAGAGAATAGAGCCAGAACTAGCTAGCTAGAGACAGAGCTACAGGCTTGAGGATGTAATGAAACTGCAATGCGTGAAATCCAGTATTTTTACCAGTGTAGACCAGCAGAGGCTGGTCTACACTGGTAAAAATACTGGAGGCAGTGTTTCCTCTAGGATTTTTTTCAGCAGCGGGGGGAAAGGGTGGGTGGTACGCCAGCGGTCGGAGTGAATATCAATGGGTAATTTAATATCCAAATCAACGCATAAGCCAATTCGATTGGCTACATGCACGCTTAGCTCGACTATGAATCGCATTATCTAGGGGTCTTAACTCGACTATGAGTAAGCCAACACGGTCTCACACCCAACTCGTCACATATTGAGGCCTGGGCACTGACCCATGTCGTCAACATTTGCAGCAGAAGGTACCCCCGTAGCGTCGCTCCTGGACGACTCACGCCGCCCCATAGACCTGGGGGGTATTACACAAAACTAGGATACATAAATCCAGGATAATTGAGTAAGCGCGGCTTGGACTATTCTGTTCGGCGGTATCCTGGCTTATTCGGTTGCACGATTGCCAAGCCAGGATACATAGGCGCGGCTAAATCACGTCAGGTGAAGCTATAGTTGGGATAAGCGGCTTGAATAGACCTCGCGATCGCTCACAGAATCACCGATCGGAACATGGCGTTTCATACGTCACGGCCGTTGAACAGCTCCTTATTGGATACCCGACCCAAGCCCGACGGGACCCGAGGGGACCTGACGGTACCCGACGGACTGGGTCGGGTTCGGACAGACATTTAGAAATTATGCTCGGGTTCGGGTCGGGCTCGGTGACGTCTGCGCGATTTGAAATGTGCAATTTAAAACAGCTTATTATGCATGGTAGCCAATGGGCTGTTTCACATGTTGCAAAGGTTCGATTGTGAGATTAAAATACATTTTATAAATAGGACATAAGCATGTTGCAACCCAGTCTCATATAGAAACGTACCCTGACTACGTTGGTCCAAAGTGCCAAACGTAGAGGGGTTACAATAATGGCCCTTAAATTGTATGACTGTTACATTTTTTCTGCCTATTCTTTTCCCATGGTTTTGCGTCCAAGTCACGTGACTTTCAAGGTTCACGTGACTTTTTCAGATTCCACATAGGACTCCCTTGTGATGTCACTCCGTCTGACGGATCAAACCCTCGCCCACTACACGTCTGAGGTTGATTTGCTGATCAACACATTATTCCGTGGCAGCGGGAGAAACTAATGTTGACAAAGTGACGAGTTACGATCGGATGTTTGTCCGCTGTTTAATTTTGATGGTGTGTGGGCATCCGTCCTGTGGTTAGTTATTACTCCTGTATCAGAGCTATAGAGTAAACAACTCTATAAAAAACTCTATGTTTACTCTATAGCTCTGATTCCTGCACCATGTTTCAATGACGTCAGGTTGCTAGGGGCTACCGGAAGTACTACTGTCCTTACTGTACTATTGTTTATGTTGTAATGTCATAAGTGTTGACAATAAAGTTTGTTAAAAAAACAACAACAACAACTATTATTGTCCCACACCACAATGTATGTCCCACAATGTTAAAGGGACACTAAGTAGTTTTTTCCCCCATCTAGTGGTCAAATTGTATTTTGCATTCAAACGGATTTATTCTCTCCAGCGCCTCGCGTTTTTGAACTACGGCAAGCGGCATTAGTCAAGATTCAAGAAGCTATGACAACATGATAACAACATGTCTTCAAACACCACTTCAACAAGTTGTGTTTCTGATGATGAGTACGTTCAGTGCTCGAAGTGGAGGGGGGGGGGGGGGGGCGCGATATTAACCCACCACGGACCGACGACCGACGGAGGGGGGGGGGGGGGGATATTAACCCACCGCGGACCTAACGGGGGGGGGGGGGGGATATTAACCCACCGCGGACCTAACGGGGGGGGGATATTAACCCACCGCGGACCGACGACCGGCGAAGGGGGGGGGGGGGGGATATTAACCCACCGCGGACCTAAGGGGGGGGGGGGGGGGATATTAACCCACCGCGGACCTAAGGGGGGGGGGGGATATTAACCCACCGCGGACCTACGACCGCAGCCTGTGACAAGTGCCGGTACGCTAAAGAGTAAAATGTAGAAGTGCCGGTGCTGCGTACCGGTGCGTACCGGTCCACTTCGAGCACTGGGTACGTTATTTCAAACAAACTTCAAACTGCATTGAATCATTAGTGTGAGCATGTATGAGTAGGCTAATTACTCCTCGAGCAAGACAGTGAATTATGTTCTTATGTTTACATCGTTTAAGTGACAAGCGCGTCTCGCTAAGCTCCTTCTCTGTTCCACAGTCACGCTGGCTCTGAGTGAAAACGCGTTTAGCCTTTTAGCTTTTTGTCCCTCTCGGGAGTCCATAGACCGGAAAGACATGGCGGCCTCCATAGAGCTTGCCCGCCCTATGTATATTCTGATAAGTGATTCTTCGCTCAGGAGGATAAGTGAGATTGTTGACATTGATCATTGTACACCAATGGGGACTTATTTATGAATGAAGACGTTGATTTGAGGTAATAAATTACTTAAAAAACTACTTAGTGTCCCTTTAACTCCAAACAATTCATGTTTGTCCAATTCATTCATAAGACAAACAAAGCAGCTGGAAACACGTCTAAAAACACTTGAAATAGAATGTAGCCTATATTTATATTTTTACAACATCAATCTCCCTATAATATGAACAAAATATGATCAGGTTATACTTTCTCTCTTGAAAACGGGCAAAACGCTAACCCTAACCCTAACCCGGAAAATGAATTTAAAAAACTACAAACGTTCGGAAAATGCAATACAATGAAGTGTGCGGCGCCATGTTTTTTCCGCCATGTTTTTTGTAGTTCTAACGCCCTTTGCATACGACACAGGCCTACTTTCTTTCAAAAGCTCATATCTTGGTCAATTAAAAACAACTGTGTGTAAAAATTAACTAAACATTTTAGAACTACAAAAAACATGCCGGAAAAAACATGGCGCCGCACACTTCATTCACGTGTTTCCAGCTGCTTTGTTTGTCTTATGAATGAATTGGACAAACATGAATTGTTTGGAGTTAACATTGTGGGACATACATTGTGGTGTGGGACAATAATAGTTGTTGTTGTTTTTTTAACAAACTTTATTGTCAACACTTATGACATTACAACATAAACAATAGTACAGTAAGGACAGTACTTCCGGCTGATAAGTCCTCCCAATGGGACAGGTGGTCACGGCGTCTTTCAGCCGTAGCCCCTAGCAACCTGACGTCATTGAAACATGGTGCAGGAATCAGAGCTATAGAGTAAACATAGAGTTGTTTATAGAGTTGTTTACTCTATAGCTCTGATACAGGAGTAATAACTAACCACAGGACGGATGCCCACACACCATCAAAAATTAAACAGCGGACAAACATCCGATCGTAACTCGTCACATTGTCAACATTAGTTTCTCCCGCTGCCACGGATTAATGTGTTGATCAGCAAATCAACCTCAGACATGTTGTGGGCGAGGGTTTGATCCGTCAGACGGAGTGACATCACAAGGGAGTCCTATGTGGAATCTGAAAAAGTCACGTGAACCTTGAAAGTCACGTGACTTGGATGCAAAACCATGGGAAAATAATAGGCAGAAAAAATGTAACAGTTTATCAGTTTATAAGTTTAACAATTTAAGGGCCATTATTGTAACCCCTCTACGTTTGACACTTTGGACCAACGTAGTCAGGTATGTCCTATTTATAAAATGTATTTTAATCACACAATCGAACCTTTGCAACATGTGAAACAGCCCATTGGCTACCATGCATAATAAGCTGTTTTAAATTGCACATTTCAAATCGCGCAGACGTCACCGAGCCCGACCCGAACCCGAGCATAATTTCTAAATATCTGTCCGAACCCGACCCGGTCCGTCGGGTACCGTCAGGTCCCCTCGGGTCCCGTCGGGCTTGGGTCGGGTATCCAATAAGGAGCTGTTCAACGGCCGTGACGTATGAAACGCCATGTTCCGATCGGTGATTCTGTGAGCGATCGCGAGGTCTATTCAAGCATGCCGCTTATCCCAACTATAGCTTCACCTGACGTGATTTAGCCGCGCCTATGTATCCTGGCTTGGCAATCGTGCAACCGAATAAGCCAGGATACCGCCGAGCAGAATAGTCCAAGCCGCGCTTACTCAATTATCCTGGATTTATGTATCCTAGTTTTGTGCAATACCCCCCAGGTCTATGGGGCGGCGCGAGTCGTCCAGGAGCGACGCTACGGGGGTACCTTCTGCTGCAAATGTTGACGACATGGGTCAGTGCCCAGGCCTCAATATGTGACGAGTTGGGTGTGAGACCGTGTTGGAGTAAGCCAATTCGATTTGAGTATAGCTCGACTAAGGTGT
Organism: Merluccius polli; assembly: GCA_030340625.1. Classification (NCBI taxonomy): domain Eukaryota; kingdom Metazoa; phylum Chordata; class Actinopteri; order Gadiformes; family Merlucciidae; genus Merluccius; species Merluccius polli. The sequence goes on from JAOPHQ010000569.1 coordinate 184,188, forward strand.
ATACATGCATCTTAGTAATCCAATCATAGTTGGACTAAGCCAATAAGTCGACTTTCTTCAGTGTCATGTAAACGTACTGACTGTTAACCTTGTGCTGCTTTACAGATAATACAATACCCTAATAATCAGGCGTAAATATAATTTTTACAAGCACACGCACAAAGCGGGCCTCCTATTAACGGCATGGACCAAGCGGTTCTGGACCAGGAAGGAGACATTAACACTTTTAATAATCGTATTTAACCATATAACTGCACACAACTTTATTTAAAAGGGTTACATGCCGCTATTCCGACATGCCGCTACTTAGACATTGACGTCTAGTGGTCGGAGTGGCGGCATTAATATTATTTTCCAAGCGTCCCACTACTGCGACAATTTTTTTCCCCCATTGTCTGAGTAGCGGCACTTTACTTTTTTTCAAACGTCCTGCCATTCCGACATGAGGCCATTAATATTTGTCATTATCATTGTACTTTAAATTAATTAATTAATGTGATTATACCCATATGTTCTGGACTTAGCATACACACAGCTTATGCCTTTGCGCAATTGGCCATCGATTAATTAATGTAGGACTAGCCTATCCATATCAAATCCAAAAGCAACAATCTTCATAACAAAATCAGAGTATCCTTTTCAAAAAATATTATTTCGCCGTTCTTAAATTAGGCTTCCACAGCGCAAAAAAGGTAGGCCTACACCTTGAAACTTTGTTCTATCAACTTAAAGTCCGATTAAACTTCATTCAAAGGCAGTCCATAATTCAAATTAAATTGATTTCTAACGAACAAGTCCAAATTTCAGGTCCTAGAGCTTTATTCGTGCTTCTTCTTATATATTTTTAAGTAGACTGCTGGCCTGCACGCACAGAGTTTGTTTGATGCATGGAGTTTCAACCTTTTCCCCCTGAGAGCTGAATAAAAATGAGGAGAGCTCCCTGTCTTTTACATAATGTGTAGGCCTAACATTTATTCACATGGCCGGTTCAAAATCACCTAGTTTTTGACTGAAATGTGTGCCGATATCAATTATTGGGAAAAACATTGTTTGGAGTAGAGGTCTGCACTCGCGATGCAAATGGAAGCTCATTGCGGGTGCGGGCGGGATGATAGAGGTAGGCCTACATTTATTCTATATTAATAATGCGGGCGGGATGATAGAGGTAGGCCTACATTTATTCTATATTAATAACTATTATTATTATTCTATTGCACTTTCTATGAAAAGTAGGCCTAATTGTCGTATTAATAACTATTATTATTATTCTATTGCACTTTCTATGACAAGTAGGCCTAATTGTCGTAATAGCGGTACCAAAAAAGATCGGATGCGGGCGGGATGATAGAGGTAGGCCTACATTTATTCTATATTAATAACTATTATTATTATTCTATTGCACTTTCTATGAAAAGTAGGCCTAATTGTCGTAATAGCGGTACCAAAAAAGATCGGATTAGGGGCATGTCTAAATAGAGGCATGTCGTAATGACGGCATGTCAATTGTCGTAATAGCGGTACCAAAAAAGATCGGATTAGGGGCATGTCTAAATAGAGGCATGTCGTAATGACGGGATGTCGTAATGGAGGGTTGTCGTAATAACGGGCTGTCGTAATAAAGGGCGGACCCCATTTAAAAGCAAGCAAATGGAAAACATGTTTGTTGGTATTTTGATTGTGTGGTGCATGTGGATGTGCGGCTCCTTCGGCGGAGCGGTTCATGTTAATAGCGGAGTCCGGGAGGGTTCACCTTCACGGCGTAGTTACTAGGGATGTGCGACTATCATTTTAAAAAATACTAAAGTGTTTTTTAAAGTTAGAAAGATATTAGATATTCAACCGATATTCACGCTCCGAATTACAGCGATCAGACACGGGGAACTAAAGCCGCGGGCACCGGTATGAGTCCCGTGTGTCTAGCGGTGTCTACCTGCCTAGGTGTCTACCTGCCCAGGTGTATTGGTCAGTATGCCTGCAGCGATGAGTTAAATCAGGGCTTGTTGCAACCATGGATGTATTCGGTTTGCGATGCTCATGCCTTGTTATTTTTATGTTTTACTTTTTGCTCGACTAATGAAAACGTATTCGACTAAGCCTCCGTCGATCGACTAAGCCGACTATTAGGGGGCAGCCCTAGTTAACTTACAGCACTTTATATGGACCATTAGTTATATTTTCAATTTATTTACAGAGCAATCCCTGCAAAGTTTGTAGGTAATAACTATAGAAGAGACTATAGGATTAGTGTGTGTCGGACGAGGGGGCTCTCCATCGTGATGTCAGTCAGCCATCACGATGGACGATGTCAGACCACGCGAACGCGAACCTGAATTTTTAAACATTTTTTTTTTCGCAGACACGTCGGTACGCCGGAATTCCGGCGTGGTGCCGGAACGCTATCAGCCCTGTGTAGAGAAACGAGTACCGACATGTGTTTAAAATCGACTTGGTACCGAAGTATCGGTTCTCATGACATCCCTCCTGTCTGCCTGAGGAGAACATGCTGTCCTCGCGCTGTTGTTTACTTGGTTGTCATGACTTTGTGAGTGATTGACGTCACTGTTCCAGTTGCTCATCCTCAAAGTGGAGAGCGAGCGGACGGACGACCGTTCGTTTGAGTTCAGTGGAGCAGACAGCTCTGCATGACGTCATGACATTTTATACATTTTTGAACCAGCGGCGGCAATAATTATAAAAAATGTATATAGCGGAAACACTGAGAGGTGTACAACTTTACTTAGGAAATGCATTGTCCATCATAAGGATTTCGCCACCGTTAAATTATTGTAATATTGTAATGACCGGTCATCATGAGAGAGTCGTGCTTATTGGTCGGCTAGATGGTTCAGTCGTTATAGGAATACAAAATCAAGACTTTGCCCCACTATATGAAGGGAACATTCCTCTCACTTTCTGTTCCCCCTCTGGATAAATGGCATCATATAAATAATAATTCTAAATAAATTCCATATACCATTATGTTGACATTCAATCAAAGTAATTGATTGTATCAAATGTGTGTATCCATTGAAAACACACGTGTCACTAGAAGAGGTGACACATTATTGATGGAATGTAGAAAATAATAAATGAAGCAAGCAGATTTATTTTCAATAAGAACCATGTACTGTTTTCCACTTGATGTGAAGTTTAAATTCATCGGTTTCAGTATGGGGCAATTATGGTCAGTATTTTACCCCAGGAGGGAGGCCATCAAAGTTGAGAGGAATCTTTCACTGTCACAGTGCAGCCAATACACACACACACACACCGTGCACACCGTGCAGCTGTGGGGCCGTTGAGTTACACACGTGCCGGTGGAGTCACTAAGGAAGCAATTTTGGTCCTGATGCTTTCGCGCAGCATTGTAAACTACCAAGCCTGCTATTATCCCATTTAAAAAAAAAAAATTAATTTACAACTTCTGTCTTTATTTTCCCGGGTGTGTGGGTAGGTGGGCGGTGTGGCATGGGTGCCCAAATACGCCTGTTCAGGCATTTGCAGTAGAAAAACACACTCACACAAACTATCCGACATTTTACATGGCACCCTACCTCTCTCTCTCTCTCTCTCTCTCTCGCTCAACAAGGAACTAACAGAGAAAGAGGAGGGTGATAAGAGGAGTGAAGGACCAACCAGCAGTTGTGTAATATATGAGAGGGGGGTATAGGTGTGAGTGTGGCCATGTTCTGTTGTAGTTATTTATGGTTCACCTGTGTGTGTCAGAGTTGGTTTTAAGTCTGGGCGCAAGTCCAAGTCAAGTCTCAAGTCTTTAGGTTCAAGTCCCTAGTCAAGTCAAGTCTTTTGGGACGCAAGTCCAAGCCAAGCCCAAGTCTTTAGGTTCAAGTCCAAGTCAAGTCAGTGTTGCAGATTTCAAACAAAAAAATGTTGGTTGATTAATAAGACGATTCATTAAGTGATTCATTATTAATTAATTAATGTTAGTTTAATTTGTTGTGTAAAACACGGTTATTATCAATTATAATTTATACTTTTTTGTGAAAAAATCTGAACATCGGAAAAGCACGAGCATGGTTGTTGTAGAAGCGAATAGGCCTATAGTATAACAAATAACAAACATTTCCTGTTGAAAATCAATGTTACAAATTTAATATGATAACGGATAATTAGGTTATTCCAGAAAAAAATGCATTTTATTTAAATATTAAAGGTACACTGTGTAGTTTTTTAAGTAATTTATTACCTCAAATCAACGTCTTCATTCATAAATAAGTCCCCATTGGTGTAAAATTATCTCTGTCAACAATCTCAATTTATCCTCCTGAGCGAAGAATCACTTATCAGAATTTACATTAGGACGGGCAAGCTCTATGGAGGCTTCCATGTCCTTCCGGTCTATAAAAAACGATGAACTGCTGAGAGGGACAAAAAGCACTACGTGGTACAGGTAAGGCTAAACGCGTTTTCACTCAGAGCCGCGTGACTGTGGAACAGAGAAGGAGCTTAGCGAGACACGCTTGTCACTTAAAACACGATATAAACATGAGAACATAATTCACTATCTTGCTCGAGGAGTAATTACTCATACATGCTCACACTAATGATTCAATGCAGTTTGAAGTTTGTTTGAAATATCGTACCTCATCATCCGAAACAAAACTTGATGAAGTGGTTTTTGAAGACATGTTATCATGTTATCATAGCTTCTTGAATCTTGACTAATACCGCTTGCCGTAGTTCCAACAGGTTGCAACGAACATTTGAAAACGCGAGGCGCTAGAGAGCATAAATGTGTTTGAATGCAAAATACAATTTGACCACTAGATGGGGGAAAAAATTACACAGTGCGTCTTTAAGAAATTGGCGGCAAGGGTTCATTCCTTCATCCGGAATTCATAGAACCGTGGTTGCATTTATTGTTCAGCTCAGTTTAGTTTTCTCTTTTAATAACAAGTAAGGCAAAAGCCATATGTAGGCCTAGTGGAACAGAGAGAAACTCCAATCACAGACATTTAAATGACAACAGGGTTTCCTAAAGTAGGCTATGAGCTTCGGTAAGCACTGGTAGGATGGACAGCTCAACTCGTTGCGATCAGCCTCGGTGTCTGCGGCCATAACTTTTGGAATATTTGACATAGGGTCAGCTAATATTGTTCTTTAGACTGAGCTACAAAGAAATTGAATATTCAACAGATATTCGCGATCCATAATAAAGCGATCTAAAGTGGGGAGTTAAAGGGACAGTCAGCAGTGAAAGGCCCAGTGAAAGGCCCAGTGGGTCTAGTGGGTCTACGGTGGCAACTTAGGGACAAATCTGGCTGAGATAATAATGCAGTGTTTCCCCGACATGCATCCAGCACGGCGCAACAAACAAACAATGCATTCAATGATTATGATCATAGCCATTAGAATCTCAGCGATTTCTTTTTTTTTTAATTCAAGTCTCAAATCAAGTCAAGTCTCACAGCAGGAAAGTCCAAGTCAAGTCTCCCAGCAGGCGAGTCCAAGTCAAGTCACAATTTCCCATTTTCAGAACTCAAGTCCGACTCGAGTCCGAGTCTCAAGTCCTCAGCTCTTGTGTGTGTTAATCACCAATGGGCTAATAGGCCTGTCTGCCTGTGATCATCTTCTCTGTGTTTGGCATGTTCATATTGACATTACACCTAAAACCACTAGATAAAACTAGACAAACGAGACAAACTAGACAAACGACAAACTTTACCTGCTTTTAACCAATTTTGTGTTGCTAAGACGAAGCTTGAAAACGTACTTTGTTCGGCTGGAGGGTGTATGTGTCTATATGTGTTCGTACAACCTTTGTGTAATATATGCATGTAATTAAATAACTCGTATTGCTTTGTTTGTGCGTGTAGACAGACAGATACTGTTGTGGATAAATAACACAACAAAATAAGAGAATTCAAGAAGCCGAAGTTTCAAAGTTAAAGACTTTCATTGTCACTTATAAATAAGCAACACAAAAGCCTGAGCTGTTCTGCAGAAGAGCTGATATTCTTGGCTCAGGCTTCATATTTCAGGCTTATATTTACTCGCTTTGTGGTTTCCTCCATGCACTAACCAATCACATCAACCTATGCATTGTTCACTATAGAGCCCGACCGATATATCGGGGGGCCGATATTATCGGCCGATATTAGGCATTTTCCAAACTATCGGTATCGGCATTTATAATGGCCGATAAATGAATATTTAAAAATTGGACGAAACCCTTCAACCATGTTATAACGCCACAAACCCTACAACCAGCTGATCCAGCAGGAGTCGGGCAGAGCGAACGAGTTATCCACGACCGCAAGCGACACGAGCAGAAAAAGCGGCCGGAAGTCCTTCATTTTCAATGAGCGCTGCCGACGAGGAGCGGCCGGCGCCGCGGCGGCAGCGAGCAGCGCGGCGCGGAGAGTTTAAATTAATTTAACTTTATGCAAATGAGCGGCGTCGGTGCGAAGCAGCAACCCGCTACACTTCACGCCACTGTCCTATTTCACAGCGTCGCCGCGCATCAAGTGCCGCCGAAAAGGCGCTTTCTTCTTTAGTTTTCCTTCTGCTCTGGAGACGACTATATTCCTATAGGCTATGGGTGCTACGGGCGGCACTTGTGTCATAGACGCGCCGTGGCGGCAGTGTGTTTTGCACTTTATAATGCTTTATCTCCATTTCTGTTATTTTGATTACTAAATAATAAACAGGGGAAATGTGTAAATTGTTATTTGAACATGCTTGTCACGCCGGCCTGCCGAATAGCTCTACTACAAACTGATATTGCAATGGGCGGAACCGAACATGTCTGCAGTGCTGCTTGAAGCCCCGCCCCCCTGGAGACGGCAGCCAGCGGCCACAGCGCCCCCTGCTGCTCATGTCGCTCGCGGTGTGACCCATCAGTGAAGTGTGTTCACTGCATTATCCTATTATTTTAGCGAGGACTCATAAATAACTACATATAACTAATGTTAGGGAAATCTGTTTATGTTTTGTTACGTGTTTCTGGAATTTCTTTTTTAAATATATATATCGGCCGATATATCGGAATATCGGATTTTTAAATCATCAAATATTTGTATCGGTATCGGCCTTAAAAATCCCATATCGGTCGGGCTCTAGTTCACTATTTACCTTACTTGGGCATATGGCTGTTAGTAACTTGTTTAGGCCTATGGCTATTTACACCTTCCTTGGGCCTATGGCTTTTTACACCTTGTTTAGGCCTATGGCTATTGTTTATCTTTAGCCTCTGTGGCATGTACCCTATATGTTCCTTTTTCAGGGGGGGGCCTGAGAATCAAACTATATTGGTGGCACAAAACGTCTAGGGTTTATATATAGGTGAGGGTCACGCTTTGGTGACTGTGTTTTTTTCCAAACTTATTTTCATTCATATAGCATATAGGCAAAATAATGATTATACTTTCCTTATATGTATAGTATATTGTGGAAGTGCGGTAAACAATGACCAGGAGACGAAGGCAAGTTGAGTTGGTTTACTTTCCACACAAAAAGACGGCTACAAACAATCCACATCCAGCCAGGGGCCATGTGTACCGGCGATAGACTTCCTGCTTCCTCCACCCGCCCTCTCTCTTAAAGGCACAGGTGACCGGGTGAATGTCTCCCTCTAATGCCCCCTAACTCCCTTGTAGGTCACTACACAGGGCCCCCAGAATTCACCATAACCAAAAGTGCATAACTGAAAAATCATTCAATAAACAAGTGACATAGACAATTAACATGGCGGTGGCGGTATCAAGCGGCCAAAACGGCTGTGTTTAGCAGGAGGGGGGTCAAGGGCCCTGGGCGGCTTGACAGCCCGGGCCGGGCCCGGGGCAGGGCCGGAGGCCGCAGCAGGGGGGCGTCCCCGCCGCGGGGGCAGGGCCAGCTGAACCGGCTCGTCAACGGACAGATGAGCAGGCTTGAGACGGTCCACTGTGACCCGCTCTGGTTTACCCCCCAGGTCCACCACAAAGTTCTTAGCTCCCGCCTCCAGGACGCGGAAGAGGTCCCTCGTATGGGGGCTGTAACGGAGTCCGATGGCTGTCGTGGCGGATGAAGACGTATCTGGCCAACAGCAGGTCCTTGGGCACGTAGGACTGGGGAACGCAGTGGCGAGATGTTGGGATGGGGACAAAGGCCTCAGCGACGCCCCGGGACACTGCCCGATGAGAGTCGGCAGACCAGGGGGAGGAACTCCGGGAGGAACTCCCCCGGAACTCGTAGTGGCTGGCCATACACCAGCTCGGCGGAGGAGGTCTGGAGGTCCTCCTTGGGAGCAGAGCGAAGACCAAGCATGACCCACGGGAGGCAGTCGGCCCAGTTGCTGTCCGTAAGGCTGGCCCGCAGAGCAGCCTTCATGGAGCGATGGAACCTCTCACAAAGGCCGTTGCCCTGCGGGTTGTACGCCATGGTGCGGTGGAGCTTCACCCCCAGGCCCTCAGCCACCGCAGTCCAAAGCTCTGTGGGCCCCTGTCAGAGGTGAGGTCAGCCGGCGTGCCGAACCGGGCCACCCAGCACGCGATGAACGCCCGGGCCACCTCTGCTGATGTGGTAGATGACAGGGGCACGGCTTCCGGCCACCTGGTGGTTCTGTCCACCATGGTGAGGAGGTGAGTGAACCCGAGGGAGGGGGGCAGGGAGCCCACCAGGTCCACGTTGACATGGTCGAAACGCCTCTCTGGCACCAGAAACGGTGCCAAAGGGGCCTTGATATGGCGTATCTTGGCCCGCTGGCACGCCACGCAGGAGCCAGCCCACGTCCTGATGTCCCTTCTGAGGCCCGGCCAGACGAACTTGGCCCCCACCAACCTAGTGGAGGCTTTCACGCCAGGGTGGGAAAGGCCGTGGATGGTGTCGAAAATCCGGCGCCGCCAGCCAGCAGGCACCATGGGGCATGGTTGGCCCGTGGAGATGTCGCAGACTAGCGTGGATTTGGCGTCAACAAACACCACGTGCCACAGCCTAGTGGGGGCCGTCCGGTAGGCCTGAATGTCTGAGTCTGCTGCCTGGGCAGCGGCCATATCAGCGTAATCCAGTCCCAAGTGCACGGACCCCACGACCGACCGGGAAAGGCAGTCGGCGACGGAGTTGTCCTTGCCAGACACATGCTGGATGTCCGTGGTGAACTCGGAGATGGCAGAGAGCTGACGCTGCTGTCGACCAGACCACGGCTCCGTGGTTTTGGCCATGGCGAATGTCAGCGGCTTGTGGTCTACGAAGGCGGTGAACCGGCGGCCCTCCAACAGGAACCTGAAGTGTCGGGTGGCGAGGAAGAGAGCCAAGAGCTCCCTGTCGAAGGCGCTGTACTTCCTCTCGTTGTCGCGAAGCTGCTTACTGAAGAAGGCCAAGGGCTGCCAAGCTCCGCTCACCCACTGCTCACACACCGCTCCCACTGCGTAGTCCGATGTGTCTGTCGTGAGGGCGACCGGGGCAGTGGGGGACAGGTGCGCCAGCAGCGCCGCGTGGTCAGCGCAGCCTTGGCCTGCATCAAATGCTCCGTCCCTCCCCGGTGTCCAGTCCACGTCATCCCTGGGCCCTTTTCCCCGCAGGGCCCCGTACAAGGGCCGCATGAGGTGAGCCGCATGGGGGATGAACCTGTTGTAAAAGTTCACCATGCCCAGGAACTCCTGCAGGGACTTCAGTGCGGGGGCGTGGGAAACTGGCGACGGCGTCCACCCTGGCGGGAAGGGGGACCGCTCCCTGTGGAGTGACGTGGTGTCCGAGGAAGGTAATGGACAACAGGCCGAACTGACACTTGGCCGGATTGACGATGAGGCCTTGCTCACTGAGCCACTCGAACAGTAGCCGGAGGTGTGTCAGGTGCTCCTCTGCACACGCGCTGGCCACCAGAATATCATCCAGATAGACAAACAAGAACGGCAGGTCCCGCAGTACAGAGTCCATCAGGCGCTGAAACGTCTGCGCCGCCCCTTTAAGGCCGAAAGGCATCCTCAGGAATTCAAACAGGCCGAAGGGCGTGATGACCGCGGCCTTGGGAACATCCAGCGAGTGGACCGGTACCTGGTGGTATATTCGCACCAGGTCCACCTTGGAAAAGATGGTGGCCCCTGCCAGGTGGGCAGATAAGTCCTGTATATGCGGAACAGGATACTGGTCGGCGGTCGTGGAGTTGTTCAGGTGACGAAAATCGCCGCAGGGGCGCCAACCGCCATCAGCCTTAGTCACCATGTGCAGGGCGGAGGCCCACGGGCTGTTAGAGCGGCGCACAATCCCGAGGCGTTCCATGGTAGTGAACTCCCCCCTGGCAATCACGAGCTTTGCGGAGTCGAGGCGCCGAGCAGGAGCGTAGACTGGAGGGCCGATGGTGGTGATGTGGTGCTCCACGGCGTGCTTAGCCACCGCCGACGAGAACGTGGGTGTGGTCAGGACAGGGAACTCGGCCAGTAAGCGCTGATACGGATCCCCGGTGGCGAATGTGTGTGACAGGCAGAGCCCACCAACCCCTCCAAGCGTGCAGGGGTATGTAGCACAGGCCACAGCATCGATCAGGCGGCAGTTCGTAACATCCACTAGCAATCTGAAGGCACAGAGGAAGTCCACGCCGAGGATCGGGATAGACACAGTGGCCATAATGAAGTCCCAGCCGAAGCGCCGCCCGCCGAAACACACCTCCACATACCTGGTGCCGTAGGTACGTATAGGTGTGCCATTGGCGGCGTCCATCCGTGGGCCGTGTCCGCCAGCCATGGTGTCCACAGGCTGAGCTGGCAGGATGCTGCACTGGGCGCCCGAGTCGACCAACAGACGCCGGCCGGAGATGGAGTCGGTGACAAACAGCAGCCTGCAGTCACGGCCAGCGCCCATAGCTGCTAATGAGCGCCGGCCCTGGCATTTCCCTGCCCCGCGAAACTGCATAGCTGGCGACACTGCTTAGCCTTGGCTCCAAACCTGGCATGGTAATAACACAACCCGTCGTCGCGCTGGCGGCGGGCCATCACCGCGGCTGCGGTGACGAAGGTGTCCTCCGAAGGGGGCGGCGGGGTCGAAACGCCATGGGTAGGGAGCAGTGCGTGCACAAACTGCTGCCGGTTGGCAAGGAAAATCCTGTCTGCTTCCGCCGCCAGCTCACGGTAGTACTTGGAGGCGGAGAAGGGGGAGCAGGCTAGCGCAGTGCGCACAGGCGCTGGAAGCTGCCGCAGGAAAATGTGAGTAAACAGGAATGCGGGATCAGCCGAGCCCAGCACAGCCAGCATCCTCTCCATCAACTTGGACGGCTTGCTGTCCCCTAGGCCGTTGAGGGACAGCAGGCGGTCTGCTTTCTCCAGCTTCGACAGTTCGAAAAGTTTCATCAGGAATGCTTTGAGTGCTTCGTACTTCCCGACAGCCGGTGGAGCCTCTAGCAGTGCCATCGCTCTGGCCGTCGTCGAGGCATCCAACGGCGCCACCACATGGAAGTACCTCGTAACGTCCTGCGTTATTCCTCTTAGCTGGAACTGGGCTTCGATGTGCTGAAACCACAGCCGTGGGTTGCGCTGCCAAAAGTCGGGCAACATAATGGTCGCGGTGCAGACGCTTACAGCTTCTCTAGCCCCGCTCGGTCCAGGCATTGCAGAGTAGCCGTTGCTTTCTTCGGGTTTCGACATAGTTCTTTTCACAGGGTCACCAATGTGGAAGTGCGGTAAACAATGACACCAGGAGACGAAGGCAAGTTGAGTTGGTTTACTTTCCACACAAAAAGACAGCTACAAACAATCCACATCCAGCCAGGGGCCATGTGTACCGGCAAAAGACTTCCTGCTTCCTCCACCCACCCTCTCTGTTAAAGGCGCAGGTGACTGGGTGAATGTCTCCCGCTAATGCCCCCTAACTCCCTTGTAGGTCACTACAATATAATAATTATATTTCCTTTAAACGGATAGTACATTTCTCCCATAATACAAACACACACACACAGAATCTCTTAACATACCCAACCGCACACACAGTGCTGCTGTGTGCTCCTGTATAATGTGAGGAGCTTCGGTGCACTGTTTTGTGCTCCTGCTTGCTCCTACAGCACTAGTCTTCTGCCAAGTTAACGCTAACACACATAAGCTAAAGCTTGCTCTGAGTGATCCCGGCCACCCAACCAGAACCAGACAACTTAATTACAAAGCGTTCAACAGACCCTTTTCACAGAGACATCATCTCAGGGCAAACCACAGGTGTCGCTCATAACACTAATTATGGGTCTGCTACTTTTCTGTACCAGGATACGGTTAGCAGATTTATCTTCACTAGTTTAGTCTACTACCCGTGTCCTGGTACATAAAGGAGTTTGTCTGTGTTTGTCCTATGATGATGCCTCTGTGAAAAGGTCTATAGGGTGTTACAGATGACGTCTCACTAGTTGAACGTGAGATGACATGGAGGGCAGGAAGTGTTCACTGAAAATACACTGTACTACTTTGTGTGAAAACAGACAAAACAGATGACATTGTGGCTAATTTACGAATGATCCTGGTTCCATTAGCCTTGATCCATGCACGGCTTTTCACAATGTCACCAAGCACAAATATGTATGTAATATTTCAGTACGAAAACAAAAGTCATAAAGTTTGACGCTAGTATGACGCAAAGGCCTACACTGTAGCCTATTTATTTTTATGTTGACACCACGTGTCCTTTAATTCTGAGATTATTTTCAATTGGAATATTGAAGTTCATAGATAAGTGTTTTGGCATGCCTGGCCGAGTGGCACTATCCATTGTATTGGAAGGGGGATGTAATTCTTGCATGATTTGTTTTGTTGTGCATGAACAAAGCCCCTATGTGTCCGCATGAGGAAAGTTCAAGATAGGCTATTAGAGTAAAATATGTTTGTATGTGTACAGGGTTTTTCCTGCATAGAGAATTTGGTTGCGGCCGCCACCGCCAAATTCCTTACCGCCACCAGCTCACGGCTGGTTTTCAATCGGTAATTTCACCAAGCGTTTCCCTGTCGGGATCTGTCATTTCATTCATATGTAACTGCAGTTGCACGCAACCACCAGTAGTGGCGGTGGCGCTGTGTCGAAATTAGCACCAGCCGACATGTCAAACAAAGCATCTTTTACCGGCAGAATTCCAGGCGTACCGACGTGTCTGCGAAAAAAAATTAAAAATCAGGTTTGCGTTCGCGTGGTCTGACATCGTCCAGCGTGATGGCTGACTGACATCACGATGGAGAGCCACCATTGTGATGCCACGCCCCCCTCGTCCGACATACACTCTTCTATAGTTATTACTGAAAAACTTTGCAGGGATTGCTCTGTAAATAAATTGAAAATATAACTAATGGTCTATATACGTAAAGTGCTGTAAGTTAGCTAGGGCTGCCCCCTAATAGTCGGCTTAGTCGATCGACGGAGGCGTAGTCGAATACGTTTTCATTAGTCGAGCAAAAAGTAAAGCATAAAAATAACAAGGCATGAGCATCGCAAACCGAATACATCCATGGTCGCAACAAGCCCAGATTTAACTCATCGCTGGAGAAATACTGACCAATACACCTGGGCAGGTAGACACCTGGGCAGGTAGACACCGCTAGACATGCGGGACTCATACCGGTGATCACGGCTTTAGTTCCGTGAGTCTAATCGCTTTAATTCAGAGCGTGAATATTGGTTGAATATCTAATATCTTTCTAACTTTAAAAACACTTGTATTCTTTAAGACAAGACGACAGTCGCACATCCCTCGTAACTACGCCCGTGAAGGTGAACCCTCCCGGACTCCGCTATTAACATGAACCGCTCCGCCGGAGGAGCGCCGCACATCCACACACACCGGACACCAAAATACCAACAAACATGTTTTCCATTTGCTTGCTTTTAAATAAAGTTGTGCAGTTATATGGTTAAATACGATTATTAAAAGTGTTCATGTCTCCTTCCTGGTCCAGAACCGCTTGGTCCATGCCGTTAATAGGCGGCCCGCTTTGTGCGTGTGCTTGTAAAAATGATATTTAAGCCTGATTATTACAGTATTGTATTATCTGTAAAGCAGCACAAGGTTAACGGTGTTTATTTTATAACACTAAGTTAGAGATTAAAAATTAGATTAACGGGATTAAAAAACAACGCACTAAACATGACTGTAATTATTTGATCGCAATTAACACGATAATTTGACACCCCTAAAAATTATATTAGTAGAAAAAAATATTTATGTAAAGAGATAGTAAACCCCCCCTGACGACGATATCATCGTCCATCATGATGATTTACTGTAAACATCGTCAACTGCCAATTTAAGGGACATCGCCCAACCCTAGTCTGACACTTCCCAAGATGTGAGAGGCGCAAATATTTGAGACAACTGGGAAAGTCAGCGCTAGTTTACTGCAGCGTGTGGAAACTTCCGGTTTTCAAAATAAAACGTGGGTATTAAATGTATTAAACGTTTATTTAAAAAATATGAAGAATGTTAAGATTTGATTTTAATTACTGAACAGGCAGGCCCAGGGTCCCAAGAGCTCTACACAAAGATGCTACTGTAATATAGGCTTATATTTGGTTTGCTCATCTCATGCCTGAATGTTGTCAATTTATTTCCACAAAATTCACCAGAATCTATAATTTAAAGGGACACTAAGTAGTTTTTTTCCCCCATCTAGTGGTCAAATTGTATTTTGCATTCAAACGAATTTATGCTCGAACTACGGCAAGCGGTATTAGTCAAGATTCAAGAAGCTATGACAACATGATGACAACATGCCTTCAAACACCACTTCATCAAGTTTTGTTTCGGATGATGAGGTACGTTCAGTGCTCGAAGTGGAAAAAAATAAGTGCCGGTACGGTACTCCCTTATTCACATATAAGCGACGGGGGGGCGCGCGATATTAACCCACCCCAGACCTACGACCGACGGGGGGGGGGGGGGGGGGGGGATATTAACCAGTGTTGGGAGTAACGAGTTACAAAAGTAATGCATTACTGTAACGCATTACTTTTTGCTGTAACGTGGTAATGTAAGGCATTACAAAAATATAATTGGTAATATTTTACTCGGTACAAATCTCAGTAACGCACGTTACAATGCATTTTAAACCCGAAATTAAGTGGTGTGTTGTTTTTATACAAACACCGCGAGATTAGCAGAGGAGAAAAAAATCAGCGCAAATGTTTACTTCCTGTTAGACTTCTACTAGAGAACTATCGATCGAGGACAAGATGACTGCAGCAGCGGAGTTGGACTCTACATTCGGGACTCCCGAATGTAGATGTATATTGTACTGTGGTTAGCCTTAAGCCTAGCTCACTCATTATGCCATACCACATCACCTCCTACTGGATGTCTTAATGAGCTGCATTGAACGCAATAAGATCTATTGAGAACGCCAAATCCATATAGTTATTTTGATGAAAGTAATGTAAAAGTAATGCAAAAGTAGTGTAATGCCTTACAATTCAAAGACAGTAATATTGTAATGTAACAAATTACTTTGAAATGACAGTAATAAGTAATAAGTAATGAATTACATATTTGAAGTAACTTGCCCAACACTGATATTAACCCACCCCGGACCTACGACCGATGGGGGGGCGTGATCGTAACCCACCGCGGACCTACGACCGCAGCCTGTGACAAGTGCCGGTACGCAAGAAAAAGTGCCGGTACGCTAAAGGGTCAAATGTAGAAGTGCCGGTACTGCGTACCGGTGTGTACCGGCCCACTTCGAGCACTGGGTACGTTATTTCAAACAAACTTCAAACTGCATTGAATCATTAGTGTGAGCATGTATGAGTAATTACTCCTTGAGCAAGATAGTGAATTATGTTCTCATGTTTATATCGTTTTTTAAATGACAAGCGCGTCTCGCTAAGCTCCTTCTCTGTTCCACAGTCACGCTGGCTCTGAGTGAAAACGCGTTTAGCCTTACCTGTACCACGTAGTGCTTTTTGTCCCTCTCGGCAGTTCATAGACCGGAAGGACATGGAAGCCTCCATAGAGCTTGCCCGTCCTATGTAAATTCTGATAAGTGATTCTTCGCTCAGGAGGATAAGTGAGATTGTTGACAGGGATAATTGTACACCAATGGGGACTTATTTATGAATGAAGACGTTGATTTGAGGTAATAAATTACTAAAAAAAACTACTTAGTGTCCCTTTAAGGGACTATTTATCCACATTTTCTTCCAGGGGAGCATACCCCTGGATCCCGCTTGACTTGATTATGTTGATCAGGGCATATATCTTGGCTTAAGGGCCCGCTTACCTTCCAGAAAAAAAAAAGTTCAGGCTCAGGATTTTTTTCTACTATCACCCCTGCAGTTAATCTAATCACTTTTCTGCCCCTAGGTCAGTGCCAACACCAAATACACAAGCAGCCACATAATCAATGAAATGGTGCAGATCATTGGTGACATTGTGGATGATCACCTAGTGGCAGGGCTGTCAAAATCCCTAGTGTGGGGATTAATGATTGATGAGACCACAGACATTTCTGTCACCAAACAACTGGGTCTTACTGTGAGGTGAGACTACTCTTTACAAATAAACAATCAAACTAAATAATAATACAATATATATTAAAACTATTTAAATAATAAATACATTTTATTTGGTCTGGACCAGGAGGTCTTTGACTATAAAGACTGCATCAGGAGGTTCTATAGTCTTAAACCAAGGAGGGCCAAATGTTCTGCCACTGGCTGTGGCTTGTGCAAATAAATTGTGCAACTGAACTGAATGTTAAAGCACATACAAAATAAATGAATGCTTTAAAATAATACTTGTCATTTTTTTTTAATTCATGTAATTACAACTCCTAAAATAGTCTGCTAGTAAAACACTTGCTTTGAGTCAGTTGAAGGCACGGTACATGTGCACCTGTGAGCCCACGATTAAGCCAGGAAAAACCCTGGTGTATATATATATATATATATTGGGGCCGGGACTTTAACGCGTTAATTAAGATTAATTAATTACACAATAATTAACACGTTAAAAAATATTGACGCATTTTAATCGCACTTATTTTTGCACCGCGGAAAGTTTCTCACTGGATGAGTTTCAGGCGGACCGATTATACTGGAGCACCAACTAGCGTTCATGAGTTCAGACAACAACAAACCACAGTGAACATGAACAAAGTAGCTGATGAGACCGCTTTGGTTGGCCCCGTGGATGGGAAATTTTGTTACAAAAAACGAACGGATGGAAGCGTCGATAAGAGCATGGTTGTGTGCAAGCTATGCAACAAGGAATTTGCATATCACCGCAGCACATCGAGCCTCAAGTATAGGGTGGCCATTCGTCTGGCTTTAGGCCGGACTGTCCGGTTTTTCAATGCCCTGTCCGGCATCCGGCGCAGCATCAAGCTGGACCCGAACCTCCTTTTTGAGACCCCCCGCCGATCATAGGTCCGCCCGCCGGTCATAGGTCCGTTAATTTCGATTAATTAATTACAAAGCCTCTAATTAATTAGATTAATTCATTTAATCGAGTCCCGGCCCTAATATATATATATATATATATATATATATATATATATATATATATATGTGTGTGTGTGTGTGTACTTGGCCGCATTTTTCCTTGAAAACTAATAGCATACTCACCCCGGTAAACGCTATACAACAGTTGTCTTTGAGGCCTATGAATATTCCATTTTAAAAGAAGGGAGAAGAGTTTTGTCAATAAAAAAATCATCTACTCGAATAGGAATGACCTCCATGTGAAAAGAATAAGAATTATTTCTTGGGAGGGAAAGTAAATCGCCATGGGTCTATATACCCATAAATGCTGATTAAGCTGTTGCCTTCTTGTAGGGAAACAGTGACTTGGAGTTTGAGCCATCAAAATGTCCTTTTAGATCAGACGCGTAGCGAATAAACGATGCAGAAAAGCACGAAAAACAAAAAAACGGACACGAAAATTCAACTATTTACCGGTTATTAGTTACGATGCGAATATGCAGAATTTTCCATTGTATATTAATGATCAATACATATAACAGGTAGCGATATTTATCGGTCTATGAATGTAGTTTGCCACTATGGATCTGATAAGAGTACCTCCGCCATTTCCCATAACATGTAAGCATACAGTAGTCATGGTAACTATGACAAAGATGCTTTATTGTGATTGGTTAAACTGATTTATTCACAGGCTAGAGCACTCAAAAAATCGACCGTGGTGCGATCGCTCTTTCGCAATACACAAATTGCGTTGTATGCCCATTCAGCTCCATGATTTTGTATTATTTTATTGCGTGGGAAAAAAATCACAACAAACAATGGCATTCAACGTGAAAGGACCTTAACTGTGCGTTCACACCAGAAGCGTCTTGCGCTGCAAAGACGCTTTGGTCGCTCATAAAGATTCGCTGCGAATATTTTTGTTCGCTTTTGACGCTCTAGACGCTCAATGACGTACAATTAAATTATGCAGACGCATTTAAAGGAGCCGTATGCTTTTAGACAGCCATTATCAAAGAGTGAACTCCCACACACTTTGGCCATATTGCAGAGACGGTTTTGCTTGTTTGATAAACGATAGTCGCACATCCCTCGTAACTACGCCGTGAAGGTGAACCCTCCCGGACTCCGCTATTAACATGAACCGCTCCGCCGGAGGAGCCGCACATCCACACGCACCGGACACCACAATACAAACACGTTTTCCATTTGATTGCTTTTAAATAAAGTTGTGTGCAGTTATACGGTAAATACGATTATTAAAAGTGTTCATGTCTCCTTCCTGGTCCAGAACCGCTTGGTCCATGCCGTTAATAGGCGGCCCGCTTCGTGCGTGTGCTTGTAAAAATGATATTTAAGCTGATTATTACGGTATTGTCTCTGAAATAAAAAAGGCTTGGATCGTACAACACCGGGTGCCCCGCCACAGCCGCCATTATCTTTTCCGTCGACATTTTACAGTAGGAACCAACAAAGTACAGTAGGAACCAAAGTGCCGGTGTTCCCTGGGACCCACGCAAGCGGAGAGCGTCTACATTCAGATTGGCTGTCAGTTTTTGCCGCTGAAACGCGTCATAGTAATTTGCATAAAGTTAAACTGTCTTCAACTTTTTTTGGACGCTCTGGACGCTCAACTTGTGACGCTTTGGACGCTCTTGCCCATAGAAAGTGAATGACTTCCGGCGATTTGGTCGCTCAAGACGCTTCTGGTGTGAACGCACAGTTAGGCTGAGTCCATTAGGCAAGTAGTCACCACCAAATATTAAATACTGTGAATTAGATTAGGCAATAGAGGAATTAATTTGTTAATGAAACGTCATCCCAGTCGGGAGCATATACGACGAGCAGAGAAGGTGTTTGATATAAGCCTTGAGGGTCAGAGGTTGTGTTAGACATGGTCAATTGTATCTTCTTGTGCACAATTGTATCTTCTTGAGTACAAAATTTGAATGAAAAACTTGTCCTACCCATGATTAATGGTCCATTGTACGTAGAGGAGTTTCCTGTAAGAATGCTATGTCTGTCTTTTAAGGTGAGCAAATATCCTGGCCCATTTCACTGGTCCATTTAGCTACTTTAGGTTCCTACAAGCGCCATTTGAAGTTGTAGTGCAAGATATGAAATAAAGTTGTCCCTCAAATACCAGCCCAGTCTGTATAGCATATGTAGATATAGGTGATACCTGATGTAATAAAAATAAATAAGATAGTATAAATGTAAAAAAAAACTCTTGTTGTGATAATATAACATTGAATCAAGATAAACTAAATGACCTCTCCTAAGCTTACACTCAAGTGTATCGCAAATCTCCCGGAGAAACATCTTTCTAGTTCTAATTACTTATACACTCACCGGCCACTTTATTAGGTACACCTGTCCAACTGCTCGTTAACGCAAATTTCTAATCAGCCAATCACATGGCAGCAACTCAATGCATTTAGGCATGTAGACATGGTCAGGACGATCTGCTGCAGTTCAAACCGAGCATCAGAATGGGGAAGAAAGGTGATTTAAGTGACTTTGAACGTGGCATGGTTGTTGGTGCCAGACGGGCTGGTCTGAGTATTTCAGAGACTGCTGATCTACTGGGATTTTCACGCACAACCATCTCTAGGGTTTACAGAGAATGGTCCGAAAAAGAGAAAATATCCAGTGAGCGGCAGTTCTGTGGGCGCAAATGCCTTGTTGATGCTAAAGGTCAGAGGAGAATGGCCAGACTGGTTCGAGCTGATAGAAAGGCAACTGTAACTCAAATAACCACTCGTTACAACAGAGGTATGCAGAAGAGCATCTCTGAACGCACAACACGTCGAACCTTGAGGCGGATGGGCTACAGCAGCAGAAGACCACACCGGGTGCCACTCCTGTCAGCTAAGAACAGGAAACTGAGGCTACAATTCGCACAGGCTCACCAAAATTGGACAATCGAAGATTGGAAAAACGTTGCCTGGTCTGATGAGTCTCGATTTCTGCTGCGACATTCGGATGGTAGGGTCAGAATTTGGCGTCAACAACATGAAAGCATGGATCCATCCTGCCTTGTATCAACAGTTCAGGCTAGTGGTGGTGGTGTAATGGTGTGGGGGATATTTTCCTGGCACACTTTGGGCTTATTAGTACCAATTGAGCATCGTGTCAAAGCCACAGACTACCTGAGTATTGTTGCTAACCATGTCCATCCCTTTATGACCACAGTGTACCCATCTTCTGATGGCTACTTCCAGCAGGATAACGCGCCATGTCATAAAGCGCGAATCATCTCAGACTGGTTTCTTGAACATGACAATGAGTTCACTGTACTCAAATGGCCTCCACAGTCACCAGATCTCAATCCAATAGAGCACCTTTGGGATGTGGTGGAACGGGAGATTCGCATCATGGATGTGCAGCCGACAAATCTGCAGCAACTGCGTGATGCTATCATGTCAATATGGACCAAACTCTCTGAGGAATGTTTCCAGTACCTTGTTGAATCTGTGCCACGAAGGATTAAGGCAGTTCTGAAGGCAAAAGGGGGTCCAACCCGGTACTAGCAAGGTGTACCTAATAAAGTGGCCGGTGAGTGTATATTGTTACAGTTACACGTGGCACGGAGCAAGAATGCCCCGGTGTACAGTCTGCACCACTGAGCTAATACGAATGGTCTGCACTGCCAACGAAAGCCGATGTTCATGACTGACCAGCTATATCCTGCAGAAGCAAAGCTTCGATGATCAACAACCGCACAAATTAATAATTACAAAGGTAGCCACAAAGACCAAATATAATGATAAGGTCTAAAGTAACACATCACATTTGGTTTCGTTTAAAGACCTACTGTAATTAATAATGAACCCCTACAATTTCATACACAGGTCGTATAACATTCAAACCGTCCAAAAGCTCGAGCTAGCCCAGCCAACACTGTAAATGCAGCTGTAGCAAAGTGAGTTTAAAAGGCTGGCTAGCGAGGCTACTGTAAATCCAGCACAGCCAGTTCTGATGTGTGCAGCAATATGCTACCCAGCCATCCGCAAAGGGCAATTTTGGGCACATTACTTTTTCAGAGAGGAAATCCGACAGTCAAGACCTGATCCTCGAAGAAACTGAGGTGGACAGGGTGCAGACGGTTCCAGACGGATGTTGGTACTCAGATTGGGATATACTCTCAGGACTTTCCCCTGAAATTTCAGCTCAGGCTGCCTGGCCCAGCATATAGCACGCTCCATTTCCTGAAATCGATAGAAACACATGATGATGCTTCTTGGGGGGTCTCCTAGTTTGGCTATGGTGCCAACGAGCAATGCGCCCACTGTAGCTCCAGAGGCTTGTCAAAGACGTCACCCATGATTTCATTCAGCATCCCGGACACAGACTTGACCGGGTCCTGCCCATCTTCAATTCTCTCTGGGACGTTCATAATGTATAGGTTAGACCGTCCTGCACGCTCTATTTTCCATGTCGACCAATTTATCCCAGAGTGTAGTGTTGTAGCTTTTTAATGGATGCCTCAGCCCTGTTGACATTTCCGCTTGCCATGGATTCAACAGAGGTTAGGCACCCCTGGAAGCTGTTGACCATTGCAAGTAGCGTATCCATCGAAGCCTGCAGGGGACCGATAAACTTTCAAATCAGAATATGCATGTCTTCCCTGAGACTAGCCTACTCATTGTTCAGAGCTGAAATTAGATAGCTCATGGAGACTACTTTGGAGTCATTGGAGCAGTTGCGACAATTTTGGCTAACTTACTGCTCATGCTAGCAGTCCTCATCTGCAGTGGTACCTGAGCACTGGGTTGTTTCTGTTTGCTCATTCTGTGCATATAATCATTCTGTGCATATAATACCTGATAACGTGTTAAAGTTAACTTTCAGGTTATTGGTTACAGATTTCGATGTTCAAAGAATAGAAAATAAATGAATGTCTATATCATCCTTTTAGCAGGTATATTTCACATACCTGCAGCAGTAAGCTACCTTCCTATTGGTTGCAACCCTGTTATATTCCCTGATGTCTTTTGAGTTCCTCAAATAAGTTTGTTTATGGAAAACAAGTAGGTTGAAGAAAGATTTGGTGAGGGGGATTTCTGGGGATTCTTACTCTTTCAGACATGCTACAGCTCTTGAGCGTTGCAGTCAAACACAGACCAAGCTGCGATCCAAAGACATCCAGTAAAGTGCTGTTTTAGCCCCATCGAAGAGGTACCTCACATGGCCAGGTTCTGTACGTTATTTTATTTTGTGAGTTTGTGTAAGTGTGTTGTCCTTGAACACAACACACCCAACATTATATACAGAGGAAATGATTCATGCCTCATTGTGTGACTGTTGAACTCCATGTGGCCCCTGCTATGTTAAGCTACGCGACAAAAGCTCTAAATGTTCAACTCGACTTTAGCTCGCATTTAATGAACACGCGTTTCTACTCGTGTTTTTTCTTTGAATTAGTCTCATTGATGTCAGAATGAAATCACCACTAAGCCACTTAATTGTAATCTTATGTGTATCTGTCATGCTCCTAGCAAGCATGCTAGAACACCAAGCTCTAAATTGAACTTATATAATGTGTCAGCAGGTTGCAGTGGTAATCAGCACATGAAATATTTTAGCTTTTTCTTTGTAGCTTACAGCTACTCTTGGTCCGCTTAATGTAGCTCCCAGCCTGCCTCCTTTTTGATGACATCATTGGCCTATTGGTCACATTGGTCACCCCCCCCAACCTCTATGTGTGCCCTTAAAAAGAAAAATCGTCATCTCCCTCGACATTTCTGCCCCCCCTCCCACAAACACACACACACACACACAGCCTGATCGAAGTGTCAAAGTGTTGTGCTATGGGGGGGGTGGTTTGCAGGTTGCAGCTTGTCTAGATAAGGTTACAGGGCTGGCTGCCACATGAGAGCGGAAGGGGGAAGGGGAGGGGGGGGTGTAGGGGGGTGGGAGTGATTCCCTAAGCAGTCATCCTTTTTATCTGATCGCTTTACGAAAAAGGAAATGTCAGGTCGACAAACGCACACTCCCGCCGTCGCTGGTGTGTCAGAACGGGGTGGGAGGTTAGGGATGAAGAGGGAAAATAATGGCTTGATGTATAACAGTGCCCCCATGCTAAAAGACTGCATCCTGCCATCCTGCTTACTTCCTTTTCGCAAACGCACATCTCTTAACACAAATAATAATAATAAGAAGATAAAAAGGAGAACGTTTGAAAGATTGACTTAATTTGTCCTGGAATGGATGTTGAGGTGGACAATACAATACAATACAAATGTATGGAAATGTATGTATGGAAAAATGCCTTTTGTTTCACTTGGCATATACATAAACACATAAGTACATTACACATAAACACCAAAAGACATTCAAAACATTACAAAACATTCAAAAGCAGCAATATGGTGCAGTAACTGCGGTGTGCAAAACATGCATATCTGAGGTGATTAGTACCAGTAACAAAATTAAATTGTATGTTGTTATGCGTTAAGAGAAAAAAACAGCCAAAAATGTAACTTTGGCTGTCTTGCGCGTCCATCTTTTGTTTGCCATTTGATTTTCGTTATGCGTGAAGTGTAGTGTCTGGCCTTGCCTTGCCTTTACCCCATCACCACCCCCACCTAAGTAGCCTTCCCTCAATGCTATCAAAGCAGGGTACACACACAGGGGTAAGTACATAAGTTTAGTCATGCTTGTGTGTGTCTCTTTGTCTTTGTGTGTGTGTGTGTGTGTGTGTTGTTAGGGAAACATTTTCAAAATATGCATCAACTACCTTCTTATCACTTTAAATCCCTGGAGATGCCTTCTTAACCTTCTGTGTGTCTGTGTATGCGTTCATGCGTGTGTGTGTCTGTGCTCTTGAAATTAGGGTGACAATAACCGCATCACCACAATACCACGGTTATACGATGCCTACCACCAGGTTGAGCTCTTAACAAAATTGTGTTTTTTTCCATTGTTTTGCTGGTGAAAGTTACAAGAGTGCATATGATGTGTGTCATGAAATATAAACAGTATAATCATTGTTTAGTTATCGTCATTGACTGTCTTTCATCTGATGTTCAAAGGCTTCTGGAGAAACAAAACTTCAGTTGCTCATCACTTCAGCTTAGTGCATGAGGGGGAGGGACAGTCCATTAAACATATGGGGGATTTCTTTTGTGTGTGTCCAATTATGATTAATTATTTCTAGGCTTCAGTACTTGTGATAACGTTCAATTGAATATATACAACACACAACACACAGACATAAAAGACAAGCATAAAGTAAACAGTTAGGAGTTGGATTGTAATTGCAAGTGCTTATAGCAAACACACTTCTCATGTTGGAATGCCCATGCAGTTGACGCTGCTAGCCGGTTGACATTAGATTCAACAATGGCCACCAATCTAGTACCTAAGCCAAATGTTATGTCTCCTGTTGGGGCACATTTTGACCTTGAGCCAGACGACAAGGCAATATGCCGCATTTGTAGAAAAAAAGTTTCCGTCCCACAAGGAAATGCGTCACATCTAAGATCACAACCCAGTGAATACGAGCTTATGCTCCGTCCTTTCACCAAAATATCCTATGTCTTCAGAGGATTCAATTATAATTTCACTATTTAATCCAAGTTTAAAGTAGTGTAGCGAATGGCAGTTCGCGAATGAGGGAGATTATGATAAGGGGGTGTGCCTCGGTGTGCATTGGAGTGATGTCTGATTTCTCTGTTTTATTGACGTGGGAAAAAATCACAACGAACAATGTAAAATGACCTTTAGAATTAACCATCCTGCGGTGTTTGCCGTACATGGCAGTAGCACACCTGCCTCAGGTACAGAAAGCCACACGGGTGAGAACCTGATTTGGCTTAGGGTGCAACATAAAAAGGGAACTAGTTATATAGCCTATATTAAGACACTGTCTGTAATAGCATAGGCCTACGTCGGAAAATTGTTTTTTTTATAATTACGGCCTATTCTTTTTACTTTATAGTCCATTTATGCTATATAAAAACTTGCACAAACAACATAGGATAAGCTGTGTGAACAAAGGGTTTTATTGCTTTAAAAATAAACAAAGGGTCAAGAACACACTTGAAAATGAACATAAACAAGTCATAAAGCTAAATAATTATTATTCTTCAAACAGCAAATGACAAATGGCAAAATTACAGCTTGGCCTAATAATAATTAGGTTGAACCTGATTTGGCTTTTCAAAGTGCAACATATAGGCCTATATCCTATCCTGTTGTCTTTTTGTACATGTTTTTAAATGGCATAAATGGACTGTATAAAGACCCAAATTACAGACCGGATTTTTAAGACTGGGCTTTTTCACCGCGGTCAGAAAAAATCCTTATCATCCCAACCGACTCAGGTTTCTGTGAATCTGTGTATATGTGTGTGTTCCACTCTGGCAGCGCGCACGTCATTGTCTGTGCTCTTTTGTGCGTCGGATTTTCTGTGTGTTTGTGTGTGCGCATGCATGTGTGTGTGTGTCGCCATGGGGACGCTAGTCTAATGAGCTAGTGGCAGAAAGGGCACACTGGGTGTTAAGTGCTGTTGATGAAGAGTCCAGGTGAGCGAGACCGATATTAGAGAGAGCGAGAGAGAGAGATCGCGGACCTCGCACGCCCCAAGAGCCCACCGCCGCTTACACAACAACCCCTCCATTGTGTTTAATGGATGTCGCTGCTGCACCCCCTCACAGACTGCTGCAACACCCTAGATAACACGCACTGATCGTCACCTGCATCACCCCAGGGCTCCCCTGAAAACACTGTCACGTCACATTCAGCCACGTCAGCTTGCCGTTATACAGTATGTGCTCTACAGGGTGCGTCACATAGCGTTTCTTTGTCCATTGAAAACAATCACTGTACAAAGAATGATGTCATCAATATTGAGTGAAATTGGTGAGTTGATTGCGTTTGCCATCGAGAATTGAAGCTCGGCCACTTCTTTTGGTTTGGACTGAGCCGCTGGTAGCACCGTGTGGAGCGTTTCCCAGCCGGATGATAAAGTTGACAGTATGCTCATTAGACGCTGAGGGCTCCGGTGGCGCCGAAGGGTTAAGTCCAGTGTCGTTCCTGCCACTGATAGGTGGTTAATGTATACATATCTCTACACAGTATCCGTCTATGACTATAATCTGTGTGTATATTTTGTAAGTTGGAGGATCTGGAGTTATAAACCCTCAAGAGGCACCACAGATTGTTACATTTCATAGACACAGTAGTGTTTTGTCTGCTGGGTTCGTCTCAGACTGACTTGATTACACATTATCTGCTGTGGTGCAGTAACAAATGACCAGTTATCATATTTATTTGTATGTGCAGCACACAGGTTCAGATGGGATGATAACATGATCCCATCTTGGGTATAATACTGAGCAATATATTTATGTAATGCTGATCGTACACCAGATGCTGTTTGGGATTTGACTGTTATGATCCTGACATTGTGATGTCGTTTTAATGTTTATTCTTAAAGCAGGCCATATAGAAGTGTTTCTTCACTGTTTTACCTTACCTCATTAATATATTCACAACACATTTTAGCTTAATTTTGTTTCATTCTTCAGTGCAATAGGAAATACTAAACCTATTGTTGGTGTTACAACAAAGCATAGTCCATGTAATGCCGTATAACAAGCAGATACCTTGCATACCGCAAGGTATTTAGTGATCTTTTTTTTTTCTCTGCATTCAAACTATTTTGTCAGATTCTGTCTGTTGATCAGCTTCAATGGAATACCAACTACACATATAGTAACCGTCTCCCTGCTCTCATGACAAATCTCTGCTGGTTGCCACCTTGCCATGCCATGCCGTTTTATGCTATACAGCTGAACACTTATGAGCCAGCAGTTATTCTGTTGGGCCCTTTGCCAAATATACACCTCATCACAAGTCTGCTTGGCCCCCCTCCTCATTTTTGGCAAGGTGCATGGACAGACATTGGTCAACAGCCAGTAACTGTCTGTACCTGTCCCCAGTACCTGCCCAATCCCCATTGGCTTTGTCTGCCTACCTGCCTACCATCTGTTTGGCTGACCCCATGGTCATTCCAGCGTCTTGACTGGCGTGTGTGTGTGTGTGTGTGTGTGTGTGGGTGGGGGGGGGGGGTGTATGTCCCAGCTCCAGGACTCTCACTTAAGCCATCGCTTTTCTCTCTTAGTGATGTTGAGCTTTTTAAGAGTAAGTGATTAGGATCTGGGTCAAGACCCAGATACTCTTCTGATTGCCTTTGCCAATCCATCCATCCTTCTGTAGTTATATTTACCTGATTTCTATATTTTCTCTCTCTCTCTCTCTTTGTCTCCCCTGAAGGTGTCAGACTTGTTTGTGTCCTTCGAGGAGACTCCTCAGGGAGCTGCTTCTCTAGCCCAGGTCCACAAGGCGGTACTCCATGATGGTAGGACCGTGGCTGTCAAGGTCCAGCACCCCAAAGTTCAGTCACAGAGTTCCAAGGACATATTGGTCATGGAGGTGAGTGCCCACTGAAAGCAGAACTCCCAGGTTTTGTAGATTAACCCCAGTTAAACCCCACAACCCCACAAGCCTAGTTTGATGCATAGCAAATGCCTCAAACATAAACATGTATAAGAAGACATGTTTCATGGCTTCTTGGATGGATGGCAAATCTCATCTAATTCCTCTATGGCCTAGCCTGGAAGTTGTGCTGGGACTTTAGCTATCAATCAATGTTTTTCTCAAAATATTACGAGAGATGTTATACCTTTCTTTTCATTGACTAAGGCTTTAACTATGGACTGGCACGGATTCATAAAAAATGCTTCTTACTTCTGACTTACCCTTTTGACCCATAGAATCTTTTCGTATTTTCTATATGAAGTGTTACCTAATGGTACACTCCCATTCCTGAAGGTGTTGGTGAGAGCAGTCCATTGGATCTTCCCAGATTTTGCTTTCATGTGGTTGGTGGAGGAGGCAAAGAAAAACATGCCTCTGGAGCTGGACTTCCTCAATGAAGGACGCAATGCAGAGAAAGTTGCCCAGATGCTTGCACACTTTTCTTTCCTTAAGGTATGAAAACACATATGAAACACAATCAGTGTGTTTACATGCACACTGGAATTTTGACCTGAGCCTTTTCCTACCTACCATGTCTATGTAGACAATAATGACAAGGTTGTTCTTGTCATTACATTGAACAAATACAATACAATCATTTAAAATCAAAGATTACCAGAAAGTTATTATTAGTATAATAAATATGAATCAAATAGGAATTCTCATGGTACATTTTGGGGCAGTGCAACTGGTAGCCAACGCCAGGAAGAATCCATTCCAAGAACTGAAAGATGTTCCTTGTTGGCTCTTACTCATCAAAATCATCCCGAATGTAGGAGACAAATGATTAATGCCATGGTGTTCTCCAGTACAAGTGCTGCTGTTGCTGAGAGGGACACCAAGCACTCG
Organism: Merluccius polli; assembly: GCA_030340625.1. Classification (NCBI taxonomy): domain Eukaryota; kingdom Metazoa; phylum Chordata; class Actinopteri; order Gadiformes; family Merlucciidae; genus Merluccius; species Merluccius polli. Next base: position 212,958 of record JAOPHQ010000569.1, read on the forward strand.
CAGGCCAGCCAGTTCTTCAATATGTTGATTGCACCCATGCAGCTCCACAGGTGTGAGCGAGGGTAACTGCTTGTGAAGTGTGAACGAGGGCATGGCTGAAAAGGGAGCAATCCTCTGAAAAGAGCAATGCACTCAATCACAAGTCGCTATGACGAAATGTTAACAGATGGATAGATTGGGAGAAAAAGACATAAGGCATAAGAATGAGTCATGGTGTAAGCTTTAGCATTGTGCTTTAGCTTCTTGCACTCCTTTTACCATAGAGGAAATAACATTTCTAGTATTAAAAAATACAGGAATTGGTCAGGATTACAGACTCAACTATTGATCCATCGCATGGTGATGTACCTTGAGGCAGGATCTGGAACCTCTCTCTCCCTCCCTCTCTCTCCGTCTCTGCCTCTCTCTCATACACACACACACACACACACACACATACATACACCATAATACAGATAGCATCTTATCTGTGGAAACAGGGACACCAGCGCAGCCCAGCTGTGATGAATTTCCAATAGCCCCCATGCATGACATGCAGACATTTCCCTGTGTGAGCACATGCACAGTTCCGTGCACACATGCAAAGGGATTGAGCGTGCCACTGCACGTGACTCTACAGTGAGATTGACATTCCTGTAATTCTTCCCAGTATATGTTTGTCACATTGTAATGGTCCTCCTCCTCCTCCTCCTCCTCCTCCTCCTCCTCCTCCTCCTCCTCCTCCTCCTCCTCACCCTACTGGCTCTCTTCCTTTCTTATTCTGCATCTATCCCACCCAACCCAACTGGTCCTGCTTGGGTGTGTGTGGTCAGGTCCCTCAGATCCACTGGGACCTCTCCACCAAGAGGATTCTCACCATGGAGTTTGCCGAGGGGGGGGAGGTCAACGACAGCGACTACATGAGGCGCCATGGCATTAACGTCAACCAGGTGCTCTTCTTTACTCTTTAAAATAAAGGTGCTGTATGTAAGATGAAGGAGCTATACTTTGTAATTTCTGTGCTATGTATAATAATAATAATGTAATTTGTTAGAAAATGCCATAGCCATCCGTCAGCTATTAGTGTCAGCTATTATTGAGTGAAGTGTGCTGTGAGAGTATCAGTTCTGGTTGACTGCACCCCTGTCTCCGTATGAGACAATTTCCATTTCATACCGCTCCCAGCTCATTTCTGACCAATCAAGGACATCTCTTCTCTGATTGGTTCAGGGAATCCATCTTGCCTGTCGATCACATGGCATTGTCACAGCTCCACCACAGGTGCCTGAATGCAACACTTCTCAATTGCAGAGAAACGTAGGGAGGGAGCAGAGAGGACGGGGATGTTTTTTGTTTTTTTCAAAATCTCTTCTGCTCTTTTCCGCTCTATTCTCACTGATTTAATTAATGAGGCAGATTGAAAGACATTGAACCCTTTAACATTGAACATGTAACAATCTGTTACAAATACTCATATTATTAATTGCATTCATATTATTCAAATTAACAATGAAAATAAAGCCTCAGCCATAAATCAATCTAGCAACAACTGAAGTGGCCTGATATACATCAATACATCAAGTGATCATGTTATTTACATTCGACAGAAGATCGAAGCACATGTTCTCTAAAATACTAATATACATCAATGGATCGTACATACACGCACAACTCTGCTATAGTGATGGATTTCATGATTCGTTTGCGCGAATCAGTTCGCGTCGTTCAGTTCGCCATAAAGAGTCGTTCGTTCGTTCGTTCGTTCGTTCGTTCAGTTGTGTTTCCGGTAGCGGTGAATCATTCACTCGTTCAGTCGTTCAGACTCAGCTCCTCCCTCCGCCCCTCGTTCTCATTCGCGAACGGCGAATGCCTTCGCGAATCGCGAATGCATTTGCCGTTCGCGAATGCCAGCCGAGTCTGACCGACTCGGCTCCTCCCTCGTTCACAACATTCAAATGAATCACGAATGCAGTTAAGTTACCATTCAGAGATCAAGTTACAGTTCAACTCCGACAAACCAACTGGGAGAGGGGGGTTGATGGTGTTAATAAATGTGTGAATAATAGCAAATACAACATTGTGTCTGGTTGAATATGTTAACATATGTATTTAATTTGAGTTCAACAGATTTATTTAATGTATGCATAATGACATGTCAGGATCAAAATGCCCCATTCCCCCAATTCAAGGTAAAGTTAGACAAACCAAACGCAGCGGGATGTGTGTGTGTGTGTGTGTGGGGGGGGGCGTAGTAGATTATTGGATGTTTAATATATCAGCAAGATAATAGACTTGATTTAGCAATGATGAGTTTTAAAGTTAATGATGTACAGTTGTGTTTATTCTGGGCATATTTTATTTACTATTGTGAAGATGGCCATTGGCCACCCCCACTCAAGACCAAGATCCACCAAGGTGGGGGTCCCGGCCGGGTTGCGTGCGTGAGAAGGAAGCATGAAAGAACGAGACATTCAAATATATTATTAATCTGGCATGACACAGAAAATACAAAGACAGCATGCATTTACCATTTCACTGATATTTAAATACGATTGGCTGGCTCTCGTGAGTCGTGACGTCTCAGTCCTCGAGTCAATCACAGTCAGGGAACGACTCGCGACTCGCGAATCAGCAGCGCCGCGAATCAGCAGCGCGTCAGAGACTCAGCGAACGAGACGAACGACGGCGAACGAGACAAACGAGAGTGGCGAACGAGGTCAGTTCGTTCACTTTAAAGAGTCGTTCGTTCGAACTGATTCGTTCGCGAACGAGCCATCACTACTCTGCTACATCGCTGCGGTCTGTTGAGTGGAGACAGCCAGCGACATCACCTCTGCTTGTTTTAACTTTTTCAAAAAGGTTTTGAATACATCTGTTGCATGAGCTTCAAATCTTCTGATCGTTGTTGTATTGTACAATGGTATTTTTCGGATAGACAAAACATTCTTCTGTTCTTCTTCACCATATCATCGGTCACTACATCTTGTGACCTTGTAGCATGCAGTCTTCCACTGTTTCAGAATCTGTGAAGGTTTTCTTTTTTTTTTTACCAAGAATGCATGCAACACAGCAACAGGTTATGGTACTCCTCTCTTGTTCTGAACAGGACCGGGCCATTATAGCTACCCTCTGTTGGTAATTCAGAAAGGCTCATTGCAGATTAAACATATGGGCTTTGTTCCCAAATTACTAAATAGATATTTCACAGTCCACTCCTCGTTGAATTGTCGATTTTCACTTTGGCCTTTTCAATGTGGACAATGACATGTCAGCTCTCAAAACATATTTTTTAGCTCTCAAAACTTTTTGCCACAGCAGAGACAGACGTTGGCACGCACAGAGGATCATGGGCGGGTCATAGGGGTGGGACAAAGCGCATAAACCGGTTTCCTATTGGAGGAAATTGAACTGGCTCTCATTTTTGCTCAGAAACAGCGTTTTTTCAGGGAAAATTTATTGATTGTTTATGTTCTAATACATAATTTGCTAGTTGAATAGGCCTGCCTTAGACAGTAGCACCAGGGGCTTTTTTGGCACATGAAACCATTGGGGCTGAGCCCAAAGGTAAGTAGGGGGGTCTGGGGGATCCTCCCCTGAGGAAAAAAAAAACAAAAAAAACATTTTGAGATTCATTGAAGGATTAAAATCACTGAACAATTGTATACGTTTGCAGCCTAGCTGATGAGCCAGTAAATTACATTGAAATCCGCCATACTACAACCTAACATTTTTTGCAGACTTAGCACAAAGGTCACAGTGACTACATGTAATGATTCTCCCTGTATTTTTTAGCACCATGTCTTGTTAACTTGTCCTGTTAACTCTCCTCTCATATCCTCTCTTCTTTCTTTCCCTTCTGTTCTTCCTCTCTCTCTCTATATATATATATATTAGTGGTGGGCATAGATTACTTTATTTAATCTAGATTAATCTAACAGTAATCTTGGAATTAATCTAGATTAATCTAGATTAAAATGGCTCATTTGAATTCTGTCGAAGGCATTCATAATATGCGTGTGCTACCTAAATAATGACTAAAAATAAGTCTGCGCGATTGTTGACCGGAGGGGGAGAGGTGCGCGATTGTTGACCGGAGGTGGAGATTTGCGCGATTGTTGACGGGGGGGGGGGGGGTTCGCGATTGTCGAGGGTCAGTAATGACAGCGCGAATACGGACGTTTATCATCTTTTTTTAAATAGATATTTTTTAAGAGGCACCTGATTGGCCGAGGCCCCGGGCTGAAGCCACTGCCCAGACCTACGACCGACGGGGGGTTGCCGGGCAGAGGACGCAGCCGTTCCGCGGCGCATACCTTCCTTGGTGGAAATCCGGTATAGACCCAGGTCCTAACCCAACTTTGAGAATAGATTAACGCCGATAATTTTTTTATCGCGCGATAAGAGTCTCACGTTATCGCAGCGCGTTAACGCCGATAACGGCCCACCACTAATATATACTGTATATATATATAAGTACTTTACCTTTAATTAGGTAGCCCATAATTATAAGAAAGCTGATATGGGCATCTTCTTCTTTGCCTTTTAGCCAGGAGATGTTCTGTCCTCTTCTCCTCTGCATGTTGCACTCCTAGGTGGCAGAATTGGTGCCATGTGGAGAGTCCCCAGGGTAGAAGGATTTATCCCACACTTCTTCAGTGAAGTCTTTAGATGGTCTGGTAACCCTTCCTTTTACAGTCTGGTAATTACCAGGTAATTACCTGGTAATAAGATGTATTTGCTAAGTAATAACAGGTAATTAAATGTAATTACCTTGTAATTACCAAGTACTTACCAGGTAATTACCCAGTATTTAATTACATATTTATCTGGTAAATACCAACATCTACCAGGTATTTACCCAATAATTACCTGGTAGATATCCTGCAATTGCATATTGTAGACAATAAACCCACTGAATGTGTCTATATGTGACTTTGTTAGGGTGATAATAACGTATATATTTACCTGGTACTTACCAGGTATTTACTCAAAAATGATCGCATATTTACCTGGTAACTACCACTTATTTACCTGGTAGTTACCTGATATTTACCTGGTAAATACCAACAAGTTACCCAGTATTTACTAGATATATACTGAAAACTACCAGGTATTTATCCATGAATTATAGATTATGTATTACCAATCAACCTGTGTAGTGACAGTGAGGGTAGTAATGACTCTGATATTTACCTGGCAATTACCCAGTATTTACTTGATAACTTGCAACTATTTACTAAGTAATTACTTTCTAATTACCCAGTAGTTAAAATTTACCCAATAACCCCATGTATTTATGCAGATATTAACTGGTATTTAGATCGGTCGAGTGAACACTGGCGCGTTTTGCTGCCGCGTTTTGCTGCCGCTGCTCGCCGGTTGATTTTGGCTGTTTTGGCTCGCTTTTGGCTCACTTTCGGTGGATTTTGCAGCACTTTTATTTGGGATATTTATTCCTCCGACTAGCTGACCAGGATCGACAACTTCAGCGGGCAATCCTACTGTCTGTGGACTGACTTCGGTCTTCGGTCTGTCCCTGCCGTCAGCTCCTTCGAATCCACTGTCTGCCAACTGTCTGGACCTACTCCCACCATCATCGCTACTGTTTACTGCCCCCCCAAACCAAATAGTGTTTTTCTGAGTGAGTTTGCGGATTTCCTCACGCACCTTTCCACTCTTTCTCCAAACGCCATCCTGTTGGGGGACTTCAACATTCACATGGATAACTTCAATAACCCTCTCACCAGAGACTTTACATCCTGCCTGGAGAGCTTCGGACTTCAGCAGCACACCAATGTTCCCACTCACACTAGAGGTCACATCTTGGACCTGGTCTGCTGCTCTGGTGTCGCCCCCCTTGATCTCACAGCAGATGAACTTCCGATAACCAATCATTTCCTCCTCTCATTTACTGTTAAACTCTCTCTCTCTATCACAAAGCTCCCCTGTCTCATATCTTTCCGTAGTATTAAGGACATTAATTTAGACTCTCTCTTCTCCAGTATTGACTCCTTTATGGACTCAATCTCTGTCAATCTCTCCACCCCTGAAGAACTGGTCTCACACTATAACACTGGACTTCATACTATTCTCAACTCCCTTGCTCCATTAAAAACTAGACCTGTCTCCTTCTCCCGCTCTGCACCCTGGTTCACCCCTGATCTTCGGCTTATGAAAGCCAAAGGTCGGCAACTCGAGCGGCTCCATCACAAAACTGGTCTATCTATTCACAAAGAGATTTACAATAACCATATACTACACTACAAGGACTGCATTTCTCAAACCAAATCCAACTACTACTCCGACATAATCTGTTCCAGTGAAGGTAACACCAAATCACTGTTCTCACTGTTGAACAAGATCACCCAACCCCCGGATTCTCTGCCACCTCACTTGTACTCAACTGCCTTCTGTAACTCCCTCCTGTCATTTTTTAATGAAAAAATCCAGAAGATCCACCAGCATCTCAGCTCAGATCCATCCCCCTGTATTTTACCTGAACCTCTTTCACCCACTCTTTCCTCCTTCCTGCTCCCCTCCACCTCAGAAATCTCAGACCTCATCCGTAAGTCAAAACCATCCACCTGTCAGCTGGACCCCCTCCCAACGGTTTTGGTTAAAGCCTGCCTCCCTTCTCTGGTCCCCCTCATCTCTGCCATCATCCACTTCTCTCTCACATCTGGAACTGTTCCTGCATCCTTTAAAACCGCTGCAATAACCCCAATACTGAAAAAACCCGGTGCAGATCCTACCAACTTCAATAACCTACGTCCTATTTCTAATCTTCCTTTCATTTCAAAAATCCTCGAAAAAACGGTAGCTTCTCAACTCCACTCTCATTTATCTCACAACAATCTGTATGAACAGTTCCAGTCTGGTTTCCGCCCCCTCCATAGCACAGAATCTGCTCTCATAAAAATGTCCAACGACCTCCTCATGGCAGCTGATTCTGGTTCACTCACAATCCTCATCCTCCTCGACCTGAGTGCAGCCTTCGACACCATCTGTCACACCACCCTCCTCAATAGACTTTCCTCCATCGGCATCATCCACACTCCGATGGACTGGTTTAAGTCGTACCTCTCTGGCCGCACTCAGTTCGTTCAGCTCAAATCCCACACATCCCATCCTTCCACTGTCACTTCAGGTGTGCCCCAGGGCTCGGTCCTGGGGCCCCTTCTCTTCATCATTTACCTTCTCCCCCTTGGCAATATCTTCCGTAAATACAGCATCAAGATCCACTGTTATGCAGATGACACCCAGCTCTACCTCTCCAGTAAACCCACTTCCAACCTCCCACCCACCTCCCTTACCGACTGCCTAACAGAGATCAAATCCTGGTTCTCTACTAATTTTCTCAAACTTAACAGTGACAAAACTGAGGTTCTTCTCATCGGTACCAAATCAACACTATCCAAAACCGACAGTTTCCCTCTCATCATTGACAACTGCTCTGTTTCCCCCTCCCCTCAGGTTAAGAGTCTGGGTGTCATCCTCGACAGTACATTATCTTTCCAATCCCACATCAATAACGTTACTCGGTCTGCCTACTTCCATCTGCGCAACATCAACCGCCTCCGCCCCTCCCTTACCCCCCATACCACTGCAATCTTTGTTCACCCTCCCGTACCCTCAGAATGGTCATGGCGCCCAGCGTGGCAGACGTGTTTGCGAAGTGCTCCCGACACCAATTGCTTTTAGTATTTATTTTTAGTGTTATTGTATATAGTTAATGTAAAGTGCTGGCATGAAAGGATTGTGTACAGCAGGGAAGCACTTTTGAACATTGAAAAAGCTCACCACGAGCTTAAAACCGACCTTTTTAACTTTTGACCACACCTGGACACCAACTACACCCAGCCAGCGCGGCCACGGCGGAGACGAGGCAAGAGAGGTGGGCTACATGCTAGGCTAAAGGCTAGAGCTACACGTCCACCACTACCTAGCCTGCTGCTAGCTAATGTCCGCTCCCTCGAAAATAAAATGGACGAGCTGAGAGCCAGGACAACAACACAACGTGAGATCAGGGAGTGCTGTGCTCTGATTTTTACGGAAACCTGGACCAAAGACAACACGCCAGATTCAGCCATCCGGCTTGAGACCCATTCCGTACACCGCGGAGACCGCACGTCGGCCTGTTCGGACATTCAGGTGGTGGAGAAACATTGTTCAGTGGACATAGAGGTGCTGATGGTTAAGTGCAGACCCTTTTATTTACCAAGGGAGTTCAGTGCTGTTTTTATTCTGGCTGTTTACATCCCGCCGCGGGCGGACCGGACCGCAGCGCTCGGACTACTGCACGACACCATCAGCAAACACGAGACTACACACCCGGACGCTGTGTTTGTTGTGGCAGGGGATTTTAACAACTGCAACCTTCGGACTGTCCTCCCCAAGTACCACCAGCACGTGAGCTTCCCGACGAGGGACAACAACATTCTGGACCACGTCTACAGCAACGTGAAGGGCGCCTACAAGGCTGCCCCCCGCCCCCACTTCGGACAGTCAGACCACATCTCCGTATTCCTCTACCCATCTTACAGGCAGCTCCTCAAACAGGCCCCCCCAGTAAGTAAAACTGTTAAAGTATGGAATGAAGAGACTGATCTTGTGCTGCAGGACTGCTTTAACAGTACTGACTGGGATGTGTTTAAGACTGCTGCTGTGAGAGAGGACGGTACTGTGGACTTAGAGGAATATGCTTCAGTGGTTACTGGCTACATCAGCACATGCATAGACAACATTGTCCCCACCAAGTGCTGCAAAACATACCCAAACCAAAAACCCTGGATTAACTGCGATGTACGGTCCATACGATCCATCAGAGAAGCCAAGAGACAGTACAGAGTCAAGCTGGAGGGATACTACACCACCGCGGATCCCCGGCGCATGTGGCAAGGCCTGCAACACATCACAGACTACCAGCAGCGGAGCAGGGGGGTCACAACCAGCCAAAGCACACTGCCGGATGAGCTGAATGAGTTCTACGCTCGCTTCGACGCCCTCAACACCAACAGAGGGATTCCAACAGAGGCAGCACAGAGCTCTTCACTCACGGTGACGTCAGCTGAGGTGTGCAGGGCGCTGAGGAAAACGAACCCCCGGAAAGCAGCAGGCCCTGATAACATCCCGGGCCGTGCACTGAGGGTCTGTTCAGTGGAGCTGGCTGAGGTGCTAACAGATATTTACAATCTGTCCCTCTCTCAATCTTCTGTGCCCACCTGCTTCAAGACCACCACCATCGTGCCCCTCCCTAAGAAAAACACCATAACCTGCTTAAATGACTACCGTCCCATCGCACTCACTTCAATTGTGATGAAGTGTTTTGAGAGGATAATCATGTCCCACATTAAAAAGACCATCCCGGACACCCTGGACCCCCTACAGTTTGCATACCGTCGGAACCGGTCTACAGACGACGCAGTAAACACCGCCATCCACACAGCTCTCACACATCTGGAGAACAAGGACACGTATGTTCGAATGCTGTTTATCGACTACAGCTCAGCATTCAACACGGTCCTCCCAACCAGACTGGCTGAGAAGCTCCACATCCTCGGACTGACATCTTCCCTCTGCAGCTGGGTTCTGGATTTCCTGACAGACAGACCCCAGACAGTCAGAGTTGGTACCCGGACATCAGGCACAAGGACGGTGAGCACAGGGACCCCCCAGGGCTGTGTGCTGAGTCCTCTGCTGTACACCCTCTTCACCTACGACTGTGCCTCCACCCAGCGCAACACCACCATCATCAAGTTTGCGGATGACACAACAGTCATTGGACTTATCACTGGTGGGGTGGAGACAGACTACAGGGAGGAGGTGGCTCAGCTTGTGTCCTGGTGCCACACAAATAATCTCTCCTTAAACACAGAGAAGACTAAGGAGTTGATTATCGACCCGAGGAAGAGGAGAGACCAGCACAGTTCACTACACATCGGTGAGACTCGGGTAGAGAGGGTGAAAACCTTTAAATTCCTCTGCACCCACATCAGCGAGGACCTCTCCTGGTCTCGCAACACCCAGCACATTGCCAAGAAGTCTCAGCAGCGACTGTACTTCTAAAGAAAGCTGAGGAAATTTGGACTGTCCACCAAACTCCTCAGCAACTTCTACAGATGTACAGTGGAGAGCATCCTGACCAACTCCATCACAGTGTGGTTTGGGAATTGCACGGTACAGGAAAGGAAGGCTCTCCAACGTGTGATTAAAAATGCACAATACATCTGTGGAGCAGCCTTCCCATCACTTCAGGACATTTACAACACCCGGGTCACAAAGAGGGCACACAACATCATCAAGGACACTACACACCCCCAGCACATACTGTTCACACTGCTACCATCTGGCAGACGCTACAGGAGCGTGAAAGCCAGAACAACCAGACTTAAAAACAGTTTTTATCCACAGGCCATCAGGCTGCTGAATGACTGTCAAACACTGATGACAACATAGAATTCTGTAAACACAACAATTCAACACTGAACTACATCGTTTTGCACTATATTCAATACTGTGAACTATATTTCTTTCAACTGTGAACTACATTTGCACTATGTACATATCTAATAATAATATTCAATATCCAATGTATATATTCTTATATTTCAATGTCTTTCAGTGCCTTCTGCTGTATACAAACATTGCACATGCTAAACAGCACCTTATATTTAATTATATTTAACTGTTTTTTTGTTTTGTTTTACTAAATTCTGCTCTTTGTACAGATGTTTCTTTTTTTTATAGTTTAGTTTATTTATCTACTTTATTTTAAGTATATTTTGTGTGAAGGGAATGTGCAAACTAAGAATTTCATTGCCCGGTGCAAACTATGTTTCAACTGTGTATATGACAATAAACATCTTGAATCTTGAATCTCAGATCGTCTGCCATCCATCCACCTGACTGTTCCTTCTGCCCGTCTTACCACCATGGGGAGCAGAGCTTTCAGCCGCTCTGCTCCCCGGCTCTGGAACTCACTTCCACCCCAGCTGTTCAGGACTGCTTTCTCCCTGTGACCCCAACTGCTCTGCCAAATTTTTAACTTATTTTTACTGTTTGTATTTTAACTTGTTTTATAGCTTGTTTATTTCTTGTGTTTTTACTATGTTTTTTCTGTACGGTGTCCTGGAGTGCCAGAAAGGCGCCTTTAAATAAAATGCATTATTATTATTATTATTATTATTATTATTATTATTATTATTATTTACCCAGTAATTACAAATGTGTACCACGTACATTCCAAAACATTATCAGGTAAAACCCTGTGAATTACCCTGTAAGGAAGGTGGAACTGTACTGTAAAAGGAAGCGTGGTTTGTTTCAATGATATTACCATATACTTTCCTGGTAATTGTAGATTATAATCATCTACCACCCATTAGGGTGTGTAGATACAATTCCACCTCTCTTACAGGGTAACTACTCTGTAAAACACCGATATCACCCCGATATTTACCTGATTATTATCCTGTGTGGGCCCCAAGAAAAGCCACTTAGGTGGCGTGTGGTAGGAGCCAACCCTGCCACAGGGATGTTTTCTTGTTTCCATATCTTGACCGGGATTTGGCCAGGTGTATTTCTCTGGTGCAGAGGTAGCCCCCTTTCTTTAGGATGTCAGTAGGGATTGAGTCAGGTCCTGGCGACTTTCTGCTTCTCAAAGTCCTTATAGCGGCATGAACCTCCGAGGAGGAAGGTGGGAGGTCGAGGCTCTGGATGGTGGGCAGAGTTGGATGCTTCTCCAAGACTGAGAGGTCAACTGGAGCTTCGAAATGCTCTCCCTATATCTGGACAATCCTTGACTGGTTCGTAATAAGGTAGGAACCATCTTGTTTTTAAAAAAGCCCCTTATGGTCATTGTGTATGTCCCTGTTCTAATCATATACTTGTAGGTAGGCTATAGCCAACTAATAGCCTAAGTAACGTGCACTAATCTGTGGTCAAAGACCGCAACGACGGATCGGGGTTGGATACAAATTATTCCCGGAATAACAGGGGCCCCTCTTCTCCCAAGCTTTGTTCCATCGTGTGTCTGTGGTGTTTCCTCTTCTCCCAAGCTTTGTTCCATCGTGTGTCTGCGGTGTTCCCTCTTCTCCCAAGCTTTGTTCCATCGTGTGTCTGCGGTGTTCCCACTGAGGTGGTTTGTCTTTAGTTACTTCCTGGCTTAACATTTGTCAATGTATTTAGTTTGTATAGATGGACCACTGCACATGTTGCAACATGTTGCACATGTTACAAATGCCATACAAATTTGTGGAAGTTTGCAGAAAGATAGTTTGTTTAGCTTTAAGCAGCAGTTAACTAGCAGGTGGTGTTTAACTGCTCCTCCATATTCTCCCTTACACTAGTAGTATCAATGCAACATTTAAACTTTTACGATCTGATCTCGCCAGGACGTGTTAACTGTCAGGTGTGGACACTCCCAGATTAGATCTAGGTGGTCCGATGTACTAGGTCGAATTCGGAGGTGGTCTGGCTTGCGTCGTTATTGGACACAATCCGGCCCAATGTGGACAGTAAAATGCGTATGTAATTAACACAGAGCTCCATTCCTTAAATTGCGGCTTATGTCGCTCAGGTTGCATAGACTAATACCATTAATATTAAATGAAATAAACCACAACGGCAGAGCGATTCGTTTCCACAGTTTAATTTTTTTTAATTAATTACGTATAGCCTATGCACATTTAGCAGACAAAACTTCAATATAATGTTGAATATGAAAGTAACTTTACCCACATATCTAACATTATAAGCAAAAATTAAGATGTATCCGATCCCATATCTGGCCACAGTTTTCATTCAAGTGTCAGATCTGGATTCAAAGCCTTTGATCGAATTGGCAGATCCCATCACAAAAGTCACATTGAAACAGCAATTGTACTCAAAGCCTTAGTTAATTTTTGCTCAGAATTGCAACATAATCTGTTTTTCATGCAAAATGGTTATATGGCTAGTATGTTGGATGTTCTACTAGTATATATCCAATTATGTGATATGTAATTCCCCAAAAATACTGTTGATCCTTATCCTAAATTGTCTGTAAATATCTTAAAATTGACTTTCAATGACTGAAGCCCATCCAAGAGGCATCTAACCAAAAGGCACCCAGGTTATACCTAGTCATACATCAATATAGAAAGTTTGATATGAAACGGTGTAAAATTCTGTCTTCCCAGTCTGGAGATGGGCTCCAGCATTTTTTAGAGGAGCTGTAATCAAGAGATACTGTGCTGTGTAGAAGTGTGGTAACCCAAGAGCCACCTTTCAGACACACCTACACACTCCATCCTTATCACCACACAGCCAGGTGGAGTTCAGGTGACTGATAATCACCTCAATACTTACAGCTTGTTCTGCACCACAGTGTTTGCACATCTATAAATACACACCTGTCATTTTAGCAAGCACACATTTGTGGTTATATCACTCTATGTGAAGTATATTTACATCGTCAGAGCTACACCAATGCAGGGCATGCTCACATGTTGCAAGGTGTTTATTCATACTGAAGTGAAAATGCCTGTTTTTTACAGGTAGCACACACAAGTGATTTGCTCCTGATATCTACAGCTAACTTGTAATGGCTTAGCTTCTACAGCCTCTCAGCCCCCAACATTTAGAAAATCTCAAAACTTGCTATTTAGAATTGGATTGCTCCCCATCTATGCATATTATTCAATGTTTGCGTGGTATGACTTACTTAGTGACTAGCAAGTAATCTGTATCCCAGCATCAGTAGGGGCTGCTAGCAATGTCTAGCAGCAAGAAAGGGCAGGTCCTTACCCAAACAAATTAAGTCTTAAGTAACTTAAGGCTATAATACGGTAATTGAATTGTCTTGTCCTTGACCCTAGCATGGACTTTGCATGTTCACTCCATGTTTTCATAGGTCTCCTCCAGAAAATGTAGACATACAAGATTAACTACTTGGAGCTAATTGGTACCCAATTAGTTAGTTGTGACTGATGTGTATGTGTGATGGGCAGGTGTCCCATGCAAGGGTGATTGCCGGCTTTACTCAGATACTTAATTTGGATAGGCTCCGTGACCAGGAATAAGAGGGTGAGGAAGATGGGTGTTTTGGATGTAGTGCAATATGCATATCCATCTGGAGTGTTGATTCTCCACGTACAAACAACACAGGTTTTTCCGTCCAAAATAGTTTAGGACGTGCAAGCTTCTACACACACCTACACACACACCTACACACACACACTCACTCTTGCTGTTCCTTATCTCTTCTCCTCTCTCTCTCTCTCTCTCTCACTCACTCACTCACTCACTCACTCACTCACTCACTCACTCACTCACACACACACACACACACACACACACACGCAGAGGCACACTCACTGCACCAGTGCAACTTAACTCTTCATAACTCGGAAATGGTGATTCATGCAGCACAATGAGAATATGAATACCAACACATTACCCACACAGGCATACAACAAAAAGACGCATACACACAGATGCAATGTCAGCTGCATGTTTGACTTATGTGGGGTTTGTTTTGCTAAGGGAACATGGCTAACCTCCTTAATGAATAATAAATCCATGAAGTTATTATTATTATACTCTGAGACATAAAGATGTCATAGAATCTCTTAGTTTGATTGAAAAAATGTTAAACATTAAATACGTCTGCTGCTTTGACAACAAAATACTAATGTGGACCTGGTTTGAAAGCTAGATGTACAGTATTAGAAAGACCACAGTGTTAGACAAGAGTGTTACAGTTTGCTGTGGATGTAACAAAACTAACCTCATTCCTCTCCATACATTTGAGTATATCTATTATAGTGGTTATAGTGGTGAAAGTGAAACCACTTCTAGAAACCTCACTTTTCTGAAACACCTCAGATGGAGTGCTTCATGAGTTGCAGTTCATCACATTATCTCTTTTTTTCTGCGTTTCACTTTACTTTCACAATGCATTGAAACAACAAAATAAAATTGAATGTGTAAATACTTTTAAAAAACATAGAAAGCTGGAGGTGAATGTTTGTTGCATAATGCCTTTCTGAATTCACTCTCCATGATGGTGATGCCACACACACACACACACACACACACACATAAACGTACACACACACACACACACCTACATAGATAGGGAACATGTTGTGGACAATGACAAATACATAATAAACAATCCCTTTATTGGGATCTTTATTTACTCAGTGACACGCATCAACAACACACACACACACACACACACCAACATGCGCACACACACACAATTGTCCAAATGCACACATCGGCTGACTATTAAGCAGTAATGATGAGCATTATTAGACAGCTGATGATTTAGATGGGGGACATTATCAGTCAGACACACGCACGTGCACACACACATACACGCACGCATGCATGTGCACACACACGCACGCACACACGCACGCACGCACGCACACACACACACACACACACACGTACACACACACGTACACACTGACAGAATGGATAGAATTATTAAGTGAGTGTGGCGCATTGTGGCCCGGTGTGTGCGTGCTGCTTTGTGTGTCATCAGAAGATGGATGAGGACCCAAATAGAGTTTCCTCTGGACTCTGTCTCCTAACGTGACTGGAATGGAACGCTGCCTCCTTTCTCTATTAGGTAGTTAGTTATTTATTTATATTTGTATTACTTTATTTATTTGTCTGTCCAAGATTACTGCATTCCGCAAAAGACAATAATAATATCCGTATTAATATTTGACATAGTTGCAAGTGTGTGTGTGCGAATATGTTGCACACTTGAAGAAGAAGAAAACAGATCGGCATTCTCTTATGTCTCTGCTCTTTGGCTGCACTACAAATTGCCCTCCGGGGACAATAAAGATCTCTTGACTTGACTTGACTTTTGCCTTCCTGTCTGCTTGCCTGTCTGTCCGCCTGTCTGCCTGTTTGCCTCTCTGTCTGTCTGTCCGCCTGTCCGCCTATCTGCCTATCTGCCTGTCTGACAGTCTACCTGTCCGGCTGTCTGTCCGTCTGTCTGCTTGCCTGCCTGCCTGCCTGTTTGTCTGTCTGTCTATCTGTCTGTTTGCCTGTATGCCTGTCTTTCTTTGTACATTCGTCTGTCCCCTCTGTTCCCATCATGTCTAATGGTGTCCACAGTAATGGTGGTGGCACTAGACCCCCAGAGGGAGAACAAACACACACACACACACACACACACACACAAGCACACACTTAATGTACACACGGTGCCTATACACTGCCTGGGGAGAGTATGGGAGAGAAGATGGAGAGATGGATGGATAGAATAGAACAGAACAGAAGAAAAATGATAGACTTATTTATCCTGGAGGGAGGGAGGGAGGGGGGAGGGGGGGTAGATGAGAGAGAGAGAGAGAGAGAGAGAGAGACTTGCAGACTTTGCTAATCTGCTAATCTCGGCCAATCACTGCACTGATGATTATCCTTAGATCACTGTGCGGAGAACTTGCACAGGCATGCAGGCACACACACACACGTGGTTCAATCTTACTCCTCGTCTAATGTGCACACATTGGATATATAACAGCCACGTTGTGGTGGAGTGCCACATGGAGATGAACTGAGCCTTAGCATTACTACCAATGCACAGCCTGTGATTACCTTTTAGGTTGTGTGAGTGCATCTACTGGTGTTGAGCAGAGTTTTGTTTTTCATTCTTTCTGGGAAATGCAAGCTGTAAATGTAAAAAGGCTTGACACACTTGAAACAAAAGCGGAATTGGTATTTTCGCATATGCTGTCGAACGGGGCAATTTTGATATCATCACTGAGATTTGTGGGCTGTTCGTTTAATGACGTGAGTCGCAGTGGGAGGAGACACAGTCATTCATCTGGTATCTTTGAGCAATCGCTGGCAGCAGGTGTATTGTGTAAGGGACGTGTGACGTTATTTGGTTGCAAACCTGCCATTTTGTCTGTGCAAACACACCAATTTAGATTTTGCATAGTGTATGTATATATACAGTATATATATAGTATATTTAGTATACCTTGGCCTTTTAGAGTGAGAACACACAATTTGAGTCTGTCACAGACATAGACTTCACACTCCAACAGCACCATATGTGCACTGTAACGCCAGGGCCGGACCACAGCATGTTCCTGATCCTAATCATGAAGACTTATTTTAATGACATCTGTGGTACTTGACGACACACACATAACGGGGGCTGTTTTTGAGGAAATTGAATGAATGTCTGTTGACATTTATTCGCATTTAGGACTACAGAGAAACGGCAACAGCCACTTTCGTTCTCGCCAAACTGCAGTAGGCCATCTCTGTTAGTGATTAGTGAGGAAGGGGTACAAGGAGCCTTTTGAGCTATATGAGTGTGTGTAAAAGGATTAGCTCTCAATTACTGCAGTAGTGGTAGACACACACTCCATTAAGTATATATAATATAGTAAGTCTGTATAACATTTAAAAAGCTGATAAGATAGTAGAGCAGATTGTATCGTTATGCTCTTTCTTTGCTATTCTTGGAAAGCTTGGAAGGAGTTAAGTTTAATGGATTAAAAAGTTTTATCAACAGGTTTTATTGTGTCATAGAGGTGAAGTGTCTAAGTTCAGTAACTTTACTGCTTGTTTCAAGGATCTGGACAATAGGTGACAATGTAAGTTGCAAACATCAAAAATGTCCATCCTTATTTTGTTGATCTTTTCTCAAGGCCGTACCCTCCGAGACAAGTACATTTGCCATTAGTACTTAAACCTACTGGACTTTGAGTCTCCCTACAAGGCCAGGGGCCTTGTAGGGAGACTCCTAAGAATCTTTCCTAAGAATCTTCTTAACTGCAATTCCTCAATATTTTCCTAGAAACCTTTCATGTTACTAAGAACTTCTTACATTTGTCTGAAGTTATTTTTCTTCCATTCTTAGGAACTTTTTTTAAGTAGTCTCACTTTTTTGGGCCATGTGTGTGGATAAGTGAAAATCAGTCAAGTGAACAAATTGCATAATTAGCGTAATAATAAAAAAAAATAATAATAATATCACGCACATTTTGAATCAGTGAGTAGCAACACCTTACAATGAGATTAAAAAATATTGTAAATAGAAACAATTAAAACTATAAAATCGATATTGTCAATTAATATCAAGGCATACATTTTCAATGTGACAAATTAAAACAAGCATACTGTTACCTTAAAGTTAAGAATAACATCAGGAAGAAATTAAGATCTTAGTTTTCATGAATCCCATTTAATCTTAAGCTTTTTCATAAGAAATTATCTAAGAAGAAAGGTACAAACATTCTTAAGATATCTTTTGGTGAATAGTAGTTTTTCCAATATTAAGAAAAAAACAGCATTTTGTTGTGAAGATACTTTTAGTGAATCCGCCCCAAGGAGATTTGGTGGAGTAGATTTCTCTCTGCTTCTCTCATGAGGAATTAGAGGAAGTAGCAGCCCGTCATCCTGTCTCAGTCCCAGTGGCCCCCAGTGGCAGAGCTGGGTCTTGAACTGAAGGAAAAACAGTCTCTTCAAATATTCAATGTGTGGTGCGTTTCTTCTTTTATTGAATGCGAGTCAAGTATTGTACAACTTTTAATAAAACTACTGACTTACTCTCAGAAAAGCTTGCTGTCTTGTAGCCAGAGAAGAGCACAGTCCTGAAAAGATTTAGCTAAGGATGTGGTTAATGCAGTACCACTCAGGAAATCTAAAACGGCACACCTTTGGAAGACACTGCTAAGACTTTCTGAAATTGTCTTCTGTTTGAGTAACATGTAGTGCAAGCAAAATACCATAAGTGGCTATTTCTAGGATATCAACAAAAAATCAGACAACAATCAACAATCAATTATGAATACAATGATGCACTGATGAAGTCTGTAGGGAACAGAGCAATACAAGCCAGCCGCAGTTCAAATGGTAAAATTAAGCTTGATGCTAAAGGTTGTGTCAGTTGGTAAATGAGTGCCATATCTCTTATTCATGGCCAGCTCGTCACCGTGTAAAACATGCTGCTGCCATCTTGAGTACCATAGCAAACTTTGTTTTTTTTAATGCCTGAGAAAGAACAAAGGGTAAAAAGTAATTAGATATGATCAATTGACAACAATCCATGAATTGGTGATTAAACTGAATTTTAACATCAGCAACGCTTTTATTACCATCTTTTTTTCCAAAAGAAAGACGGCTGATATAATAAAATATCCAGAAACAGTCGGCTGGGATCTCTGCCTGCATGCATTTTTTGTCTTGTAGTTGGAAGTCGGACAATATTTCTATTGTTTGTATTTGTATACATATTTGTGACAGAAACCCATTCTGTTTGGGTCTCACGAAGTGTTGGTTAACATTTCTGTGCTATTTTTGACTAAAATGTCTATTGACTGCGCACGCTAGCTCAAGCGAGTGTGACGTGCGTTTTGGAAACGTTTAACAAAGTGCCTCGCACTTTGGAACACAGCATGTTTTTGTAAAACCTTTTACGCCTTTTTTTTTGCCTCAGAACAAATGTTTTGTATCTCCTGGGTGGAAGTTATCCTGCTAAAACGGGGGTTACTTACCCTTCTTATTTATATAAAATGATGTAACATAAAATATTCAGAATCCTTTTTTTTTCATAACCCAAGCTTAAAGCAGAGCAAAAATAAGGATCCTCAGTGAACAAAAGCTGTGCAGTGTTTTCCTCTTGGTTCCTACTTGACGGCCACTTGAAAAAGACATATGTGACTCAAACCGCTGCTCCCCCTCCACACTTCCTCTCCTTCTCTTTTCACACCTCTTTCTGGCAAAAAACAAACTATGACATTTCTCTGAGTCATCAGAGAACAATCGTCCTTTGCATGATAAAGTGTATAATAATAGTGTATGCGCATGTGCACATGTGCATGCGTGTGTTTGGTCTCACATTGATAATCCCAAGCCTTCTTCTTGTTTCCTGGGTCCTTGGTGACTCAACGTTGAGTCATGTGGAGACAATGAACATGCCCAAGCCACATCCGCTCCATTATAACACACTTTCGGACCTGACTTTGACTCCTGTGGAGAGGGTAAAAATCAGTGCCCCAGGTGCCCAAAAGCACGAGTCTCACACAAATCTATGAGTTGCCTCTTCTGTATATGGTTGACTCTGAATAATAAGGCATTTCAGTTAGAATATTCTACGTTTTCGACTCTATGTTGGCTAAACTCATTATTGTAACATCGACCAATGTATCTCGATCTATATTTGTACCTGATTTCTTCAACTTTGCTTTTGGAAATTTGGTGGTTGCTGTAATACTCATCGGTTTGATTCACCTCACTTGCAAGCTTTTTTTGGATGAAGGCATCTGCTACATATGTGTGTATGTTAATGTAATGTAAATCCAATGAATGTGATTGTTGCTGTGGAGTCTGTGCGGTTGATGGCTGGTCTAAAGCAGCCTCACCTGGCCCGAGTAAACCAGCTATCACCACATGAGAGAGAGAGAGTGTGTGTGAAAGAGAGAGAGAGAGAGCCTCTGACATGACAGCATTGAACATCTATAAAGTGTTATCCTATCCTATCTGCTCTGGTTTGTACCGTCCAATAAGCAGGTTTTACAATATCTACCTCTGTCCTGTGTCGGAGGGGCCCAGCAAAGCCACTTAGGTGGCATGTGGAGTCAACTGCCCCACTGGCGCCCAACGTGGGGCTTCTCCGACCTCTCTCTCTCTCTCTCTCTCTCTCTCTCTGTGTTGATAGCTGGTTTATCCGGTGGGCCTTGATTACTGATGCACCACAGGTGTACAGCCTCCCCCAACCCCAGAGTCTAATCAGCCTGACTGGGGCCAGGTGAGGCCGCTTTAAACCAGCCATCAACCACACACACTCCACAGATGTGTATCGTTTTTTCAGGCATATTGTCCCTCCGATGACGTTTTAGGGAAATCACCAAACTTCCAAGTTTAACTGTTCCCCGCCACCTCCTCTTCCCACCTCTCATTCCCATGCCCACAGATATCTGAGAACCTGGGGAAGATGTACAGTGAGATGATCTTTGTGCACGGCTTCGTGCACTGCGACCCCCACCCAGGCAACGTGCTGGTGCGTGTGTGTCCCCGCAGCAAGAAGACCCAGATTGTGCTGCTCGATCACGGTCTCTATCAGGTGAGCAGATCTCGAAAATATCATCTGTTTTAATATGGCCGGCCTATTTTTCATGCTGACTGCCTTGCCAAGTCCTTGGGGTGGGGGTGGTGGGGGGAGGGGTTAAACTGGTGAGAGGCTGCGCTCCCGCACGTGGAAGAGCGATGGAGATGCGTGCAACCGCAGGAGAAATAACAAACCCAAAACAACACCACAAACGCTCGCGATTAGAGTGGCGTCCAACTAAAAGCTTTTTGATCAGAAAACTGATTGGATGTTGTACTTAAAGAAAGAGCAGACGCGTTTATGTGCACTCATCTTTGGCCAGTCGTGGGCCTTAACAAGCGAGTGTGTGTGTGAGTGCACACATACACACACACACACACAGGCTCTTATGGATGCGTTTCTTTGTTTCATGCCCAAATACAAACACCAATTCCTCCTATGATTGCACACATTAACGCTTAATACCAAGACCCTGATAAACAGGACATCATGTCTTGGTCGTACAAAGGTTAATGTTGAATTATACAGAATTTACACACACAGACACACTTCCACACACACACAGTGTCGGCTATTGCATTACTATTGGTGTCTTTTGGTAGTCCTGTGGCAGAGGAGGGTCCACACTGAGCACATCATTATGCAGCCACCAAGGGAATACAAAAGGAATCTTTATCAGGCACTGTTGAAATGAAAGGCCACTCTTTCTCTCTCTTGAAATTAGCATATGTCTGTTTAGTGAACAAGAAAAAAATGGATGGATAGTTAGCCCTTTCAGTGCATACCATCTATGTGCATACCATTTTCATTAAAAAAAGTGATGGTTAATAACATTTTGTGAATACCATTTTCAACAATTTAAGTGCAACAATAAAAGCACACCATACCATAGAACAAGATACTTTTTTTTTAAATGCAGTCCATGAGAGACTTTTTTTGTTTTTATCGTAATGAGTTCTAAATTTAAATTGACTTTTTGTAAATAGTATGTTGTAGCACAACAATGCTGAGGCACTCCGATGCTGCAGGGTCTGTTTTTGTTTCTCAGTTTGCGGTTGAGACGAAGGGGACCGGGTCATGGTTTCAGCCAGGTTACTTAAAACCGGATATTCTTCTACTGTATAAAATGCATACTAAAACAAGAATGCCTCCATTTCTTCCCCATATTGCAACTAGGCTATGGTAGAGTCAGATGCTTCGTAGAAGTGCTGCCAGTCTACATTGTTTGAGAATACACACTTATGGTGTAAAACACAATCTCATTTTACTTGTAATCATTGGAGGTCCACTTCAACAGTCACAGCTTTGACTTAGTCTTGTTTTTACGTGATCCTGGCAAATATTTCCCCAAAAAAGCGTATTTACTTTTTACAACATTTTTGTTAGAACTTTTATAACATAGCATAGCATAGCTATAAAAAGCTATTATAAAATTGACCATATCTTTCCTAGACTCTCCAAGCTAACAATAAATAATAACAAACATTTTCTTCCTTACTTCCACGCATCCAGGAGCTGCAGCCAGGCTTCAGGCTGGACTACTGCAGACTGTGGCAGGCCCTGATCACCAGCAACATGGGCGGTGTGGAGCGCTACAGTCGCAGGCTGGGTGCCGGCGACCTCTTCCCACTCTTCGCCTGCATGCTCACCGCCCGCTCTTGGACCTCCGTCAACACGGGCATCAGCTCCACCCCTGTCACACAGTCTGAGGTGGGCAAGAACCGTCAAAGGCTGTGTGTGTTTTCAAGGATTAAATGCACAGTATAACTCATTCAAGGTCATTCTGCACAATGACATGCTTGCAACAAGGCAATGTCGACTCCATAAAATAAAGTGTAAAGTAAAATAGAGATAATATAAATATACAAATGTTCAAGATAAAATATTAAATATACAATGAAGTGGGTTTTACATGTCCCGGCTAACTATAAAAATATAGAAAATGGTACCGAACGGCATACAACATGTGATCCCCATTTTGTAGGTCCACAAGGCACAAAAACACCCAATTACTAACATATGTCTCGTTTAGTGCATGTGTTTGTGCGCAACTACCAAACACATGTTCCCGTCAGTGTGTGCGTGTGTGTGTGTGTGTCCCATGGCCTACAGGGAGGGAGGGAGGGGGCATGCATGCATGTGTCGTTGGGCACATGCGTCTCAAGTACGCATCCCCCCATGGCCTACAGGGAGGGGGGGGGTGTTTCTAAAGGGCCATCTGTTGCCTGCCAGAGATTGTGTTTATTTATACTTGTTATGTAACACAGTAGCAGGCTGTAGTGCCACAGCCTGCTACTGTAGTAGTGCTGGCACATTTAGTCTCGGAGGTGGTGGTGGTGGTCTGAAAGAGGAGGGGGTGAGCATTGGAGAAAAGGTTCACAGCTGGATGTGGCAAGCAGGGCCTGGGTCTGACGGCCTCTTTTTTTCTTTCATTTCATCTACTCATGGTATTACATGGTTATATTTAAATGATGATGTGGACATAAACGATGATTTCGTAGAGAAAGGTAGTGTTTGTTGACACAGCTTCAGAAAAAGGCATTCTACCAAACTAATTTTTCCCACACACACATACAGCAGTTGCGCCCAACATAGAATAAGATGAAAGAAAGTAGATTTTGACTGAGATGTGCTGCGACTCAAAAAGCTATATTTTACAAGATGAACAACCTCCCTGATTGTTTTTCCATAATAATCGCAGCATATATGGGTTGCTTCAATGGTGTGGGGTGAGTCAGGATGATGTTGGGACTAAGGCAGAGGATAGAAACTAGCATGCGGTCGCACCCTAACTATTGCTATTCCGTTTGTCTTTAAATGTGTCCAAACACTAGGGCCCCTGCGACTCCAAACATAGTGATTCCTGCATCCCTGCCTGGTGTCTCACGTTAACATTCATACTCGAGTATCACACTGACTTATACATCTGTCTCAAGTACCACAAGTACCTAGGCTGGTGAGACCATCCCAATCTCACATTCTGTTTTTCTCTGCAGATCAGTCTGGCCTCGATCACATTGAAAGCCCTTTCCAAAATAAGACCAATCAGTGCACGGGTGGGGGTTAAGTTCATGACGAACATGGAGCACCGTAGTCTGCCGAATTTTCAAAACTGTTTTTATTCGAAATAGACTGAATAACGATGTTAAAAGATTTACAGAAATCTGCACGGCTATTCTCAGATTAGATGTTTCTGCTTTACTTTCAACCGGATTTGGCAAGAACGAAGAGGGCAAGGGAGTCACTCTGATTGACTAAAGTTTTTTAACAACGTATGGCCACGGCCATATGTGGAAATCAATTACTGCCCAGTTTTGCCTAGTTTTTGGGAAAGGTGGCCACACACAGTCGGTGGTTACCATTTCAAGCGGTTCACCCACACCTGAAATAGGTCAGAGGGAAGCAGGAGGATTGCCTGTTTTGGCTTGCCAGCCATTTGGCAAATATGGATCTGTAGTGACGCAGTGACACAAAGCATAGGTGTCAGTTCGTTTTTTCCGGCCAAAATGAAATGCCTCAGGATGCCATGTCATAGTCCTTGGTGACCCCTACATGACCTGACTAGAGATGGTCACACAGTCTCGTCAGTTTAGAATTAGTGTATACAATTCTATATTATTTTATACAATGAATGAGACGATGGGCAGCTTACGTAGTCTTTATTAATCCTCCCTTTTTTCATGTGGGTGAGCCTGACAGCTAGGCAGATATACAGAGGGTCTGAACCCAGCTGAAACTTCTGGTACAGAAAAAATGGGATAAGACAGAATGAAAAAGACAACGGGGACAGAGCTAGATAGCAGAGGACAGTCAGACAGTCCACAGGCCCACTTCTGAGTTGATCCTCCTTCTGCCACATCCAGCGCGCCCTTCATTCTCACATAGTCGCCTTGTACTCTACCACCTTTTTATGTGTGTGTGTGTCAGCATAAGAGATAAAGCATTTGAATGACATTGTGATATCATATGTGCTTCCTTCAATGTCTGTCCACCAGAGTGCTTGTGCATGCAGTCAATCATGCTCTCTTTTTTTCAACCTATTTACACTTATTTACATCTCTTTTGTTCCATCTACCTCTCTACTGCTCCACACCCCTCTGCCATTCTTCCATCTTATATAACCCCCCAGCTATACTCTGGTTCTACTCCATATTTGTGTTTGTTTTTAGTCTATGTACCAAATATATTTTGTCTTTTAGTTAGGGTGTTTTTTTACTACACACACACACACACACACACACACACTAGAGGTGCGCGGATGGCGGTTACAGCCGCGGACTCCGCGGTTAAACCGCGGATCGGGCGGATGACCTTACGAAAAATAATATTTTAATTAAATTCGGGCGGGTGGCGGTTGAACCAATCAAATGAAAAGATATATATATAAGTTACATTGTTAAATATTGTTACTTACATCCGATAAAAACGAGCACACTTTTTTTCTCGCGTCAGCAGCGCCCGCGGATGGCGGGCGGGTGCGGTTTTGAAATTGGTCAAAAAACGTTGGTGCGGATGGATGGCGGACGGATGATGAGTTTTGTGATGCGGTTGCGGATACAATAATAGCCCATCCGCGCACCTCTAACACACACACACTCTTTTCTAAAACATTATCCAGTGTCCAAGTTAACTATAAACCGAGGTACTTACCTGACTATCCAAGCTTGCTTTTCTATACTAGTGGCCATATCATACTACAGGAGTTCACACCTATTGCATGTGTCTATGGTCTCCACTTTAAAATGCAAGTCAAGTATCCAATAGAAGATTCTTAAGCAAGTGATCCACCTAACGCCGTCCTCCTATCTATTGTCATCAATCAACTGTCGACCGGTTTATCACTGGTTGTCATGGAGTTGAATGACGTTCAATTATCCAAACCTCTGAAGAAAAGAAGCAGCCCCTTTTTCAGTTGCAGAGGGAATGTATTGTTGTAAAGCCAGGAGCCATTTCTGTTTCATAACACAGCTAGTTGTACATATATTACAGAGGAACATGACATGGACATATTCATAAAAATACTGAACTTTTATCATCAAAGGTTAAACAAGCAGTTTACCATGGTACCACATTTTTGGTCTGTTGACAACATTCAACAAACCAAATACATACCTAATAACAATTTCTTTCAGGCATTTTTGTGTTTTTTGTCTAGCTTTTAGTGAAAGGCTGCAGCAGTCTTCATTGTATACATCATTAGGAACATGAAAATGTATTCTTTTAAAATTGTGATTGGCACACGACAACCTGTGAACCAACCATGGTAGCATCTTTTGTTCGTGACACTCTTTAGATGACTATTTACACGATGCTAACAACAAGCACACACTACGGATATGACTGAGCCATAGAAATATCACCAACTGTCAACACTGGAACGGTCCTATACCTGTTTAGACTTGTCATTACCTATGGATCAGTCTTCACTGCAGTCCTGAGTCTGAAGCCGATCAATTCATGTAGAATTTTGTGGAACAGTAAATAAAGATTTTTTTATATAAACACACGAAGGTGTAGGAAACTAAACGTTTGGTAACCATGTGTAGTCCCACAAACACACACACACGCATACACACACACACACACACAAATTAGCCCAAATTATACAGCACTATCCCAGTGAATTGTGCAGTACTGTGGAGTGTAAAAAGACGGTAATGAAAAGGCATTTGTCTTGTCCATAACCAATCACTGTGGTATGTTCTTCTGAATAGATCTGCTCCTTTGTTTTCTTTGTCTAATCCCCCCCTCTCTTTCACAGCCTTATGTTGTTATTCAGAGTAACACATTGCACGTTCCATTAGGGGCTGTTTGCATGTATTTAAGTACTTTTTAGTACAGTTTCTATCAGTATGCATATGCTCTGTTCACAAACACACATACACAGCCAAAAACACACTCAAGATTTAAAATGTATTTATTACCATATGCAACATGTAAAGTATAAGAATAAGTCTCCCGTTTGTTCCCACACACACACTCCTCTCTAACACAAACAGTTATTCATTGATGCTTGTTTTGCAGGTGCCTGCCTGCTTGATGATGTAGCAAATCATCTACAAAAAGGTCACAGTAGAAACAATTAATACAGCTTATTTGTTCTATTCTGTCTTGATAGGGACATTCTTTAAAAAAACACACAAGATGAGTATTGGTGCAATATTAACGACCCACCAGACTGAAGAATGTGTTACACCAGTAACACCAGTGTCTCTACTTTTCCAAGACTTAGTACGCATGTATCAGAATGTAGCAGACCTCATGCTACTACCGGATCCTTAGTGGGAGGAAACACACTGGGACGAGGAAAACAGTCTTTATTTCTGACCGCTGACACCAACTGTACACAAGCTGCGCTTCATGGAGAAACAATCGTGCAAAATGATAACTCGTGAGCAGAGAGCAGAGATCCTTTTTAACCCTATTAAACGGCGTCTGACACTGCTCAGTCCACTGGACCGCATCTGAAGCACCTTTTTGGGTGAGGTCGGTCATGGGACTGGTCAGCTAAGAGAAGGCGGGAATGAACCGCCTATAGTAGATATGTATCGAACTTTGACACGTCATTCTCCTTGTGGTCATCCACACAGAACCGAATAGACCCATCAGACTTGCGAACAAGCACAATGGGACTAGACCAGCCACTGTGTGACTCTTCTATTACCCACATTTCCAGCATAGCCTTTAATTCTTCCTGATCAATTGTGCGTTTGTGTTCAGGTAACCTGTACGGCCACAAAACTAACCGTCACGCCTGGGGTTGTTTCAATGTGGTGGTTAATAAGCGGTGTGTGTCTAGGTAGGGGAGAGAAGACGTCAGCATACCGCTGCTGCAACTTGTCGACCTTGGCTCTCTGACGAGGAGAAAGGTGTCTATCACAGTGGTGTGTATAGGTAGATTGTCTCCATTTTATAACTTCCGGTCCCAGCTCACCCTCCTGGATTACCAACGTCACCAGTGAGACCGGGGGCACCTTATTCCACATTTTTAGGAGATTGATGATGATGATAAATCTGTGCCGCCTGTCAGAACGTGCAACCTCGTAGTCAACATCCCTGACCCGTCTTGTGACCACAAAGGGTCCTTACCACTTGGCGAGTAATCTTGAGTTAGATATGGGAAGGAATTCAAGTACTTTATCTCCCGGTGCTAATTGTCTCAGCCGAGTACCTCTATTATACAGCCACTGCTGACATTCCTGGGCTTGAAGCTAATTCTCCTGTGAAATCTGCCCCAGTGCATGGAATTTTGTTCTCAGGTCGATAATGTATTGAATGTAATTTTTACTGGTGCTTGGACCCTCCTCCTAGTTTTCTTTAATTAGGTCCAATACGCCCCTACGCCACCTACCGAACAACAGTTAAAAAGGGGAAGACCCTGTGGAGACCCGAGGAGCCTTCATTACTGCAATAATAGAGGTTCGAGCCATTTATTAGCCATTATTTTTAACATCGGATCTCATGTAATGTTATGGTTCGATTAAGCCTATGGATCTATCGCGCCTCTCACTTCAACTTGCTTCCATAATCCGGTTACCGTAATGGCATGTAAAACTGGAAAAAGTTTTTATTTTTTAAACCATGAATCAGCAAACAATCGATTTAACTGCCGAATTGGAGTCGACTTGGAAAATTCTGGGTCGGGAACAGCCGTAGACTAATCTATAGCCAAACATGGCTAGTACAGGCGTCTAGTTGTCATTATGTGATTGAATCAGTATCATTGAAAGCAAATTTTCTAAATAAGCGTTACCAAACAAGCTTTACCAAACTACCAATCATTTGGCAAATCTTCAATATTGGTGAATGACCGGTTCTTACGCCTAGTCAATTAATTTTCATCCAAAAACGCATACAACTAGAAAATGCATTTCCTGCAGAAAACGCGTGTGAATGCTGGAAGCTGAATGATAAGCGCAAAGCAGAAATATAAAATGAATTGATCTGAAGAATCTGAAAGTAGTAGTAGAAGCTGAAATAGTAGAAGAATCTGAAAGTAGTAGAAGAAGCTGAAATAGTAGAAGAATCTGAAAGTAGTAGAAGTAGTTGAAATAGTAGTAGAAGCTGAAATAGTAGAAGTAGTTGAAATTGTAGTAGTAGCTGAAATAGTAGAAGAATCTGAAAGTAGTAGAAGTAGTTGAAATTGTAGTAGTAGCTGAATTAGTAATATTAATAGCTGAAGTAGAAGTAACTGAAGTAGTAACAACACTGCTGAACGTCCTCAAAAAGTAGCCCTATCTGGCAACACTGTCTGAACGTCCTCAAAAGGTAGCCCAAACTGGCAACACTGTCTGATCCTCAAAAAGCAGCCCAATCTGGCAACACTGCTGAACGTCCCCTCGCTCGAGCGTCAACGTGAAGTCAACTGAAAAGGAATCAGTTAAACTGTGAAACTCTTAATAAATATAAATGCTATCGAAATTTCGTTTGGATATTATGGGATATACAAGTCTGTAGATTTGTGACATTTTTTGAATGAAGGTAAACGATTGAGAATTGATTTAGTTAGGCCTACGATATGTAACTGTCAGAGATCGATGTGTAACTGTGAGATCAACTGAAGAGAACCCGAAACTTAAACTGTGATTCTGAATAAATATAAATGCTATGGAAATTTCGTTTGGATATCGTTATTATTGAATATACAAATCTGTAGATTAGTGACATTTTTTGAATGAAGGTTAACGGTTGAAAAGTGAATGAATTAGTTACGACGTCTTAAACAGTGGAAGGTCCGCCGGTTACAATGGGACGAATGGTAGAATATGACGATTTGAAACTAAAACTGCGATACAGAAAAAAGTATAACAGCTATCGAAATTTCGTGAACACGGCTAGATAGATACAAATCTCTAGATTCGTTTAATTGTTTGAACGATGGGAAACGGTTGAAATTTGAATTTGTTACGACGTAAAGCATTGGAATTCTTCTTATTCTTATTCTATTCTTTATATTGGAAAAATAAAGGTGGAAAAAGTAGAATAATTTGAAAAGTTGAATGAATATGAAAAATCTGAATAGATAGCCATAATGTCGTAACAAATCTGAACATTTTGATATTTGAATAGTTTCTGTAGCTGAAAGTATGAAGAAGGAGAAGAATGCCAAAAAACGTTTGAAAGAAGAATAAAAATAACTAGAAAATGCATTTCCTGCAGAAAACGCGTGTGAATGCTGGAAGCTGAATGATGAGCGCAAAGCAGAAATATAAAATGAATTGATCTGAAGAATCTGAAAGTAGTAGTATAAGCTGAAATAGTAGAAGCTGAAAGTAGTAGTAGAAGCTGAAAGAGTAGAAGAATCTGAAAGTAGTAGAAGTAGTTGAAATTGTAGTAGTAGCTGAAATAGTAGAAGAATCTGAAAGTAGTAGAAGTAGTTGAAATAGTAGTAGAAGCTGAAATAGTAGAAGTAGTTGAAATTGTAGTAGTAGAAGAATCTGAAAGTAGTAGAAGTAGTTGAAATTGTAGTAGTAGCTGAATTAGTAATACTAATAGCTGAAGTAGAAGTAACTGAAGTAGTAACAACACTGCTGAACGTCCTCAAAAGGTAGCCCTATCTGGCAACACTGTATGAACGTCCTCAAAAAGCAGCCCAATCTGGCAACACTGCTGAACGTCCCCTCGCTCGAGCGTCAACGTGAAGTCAACTGAAAAGGAATCAGTTAAACTGTGAAGCTCTTAATAAATATAAATGCTATCGAAATTTCGTTTGGATATTATGGGATATACAAGTCTGTAGATTTGTGACATTTTTTGAATGAAGGTAAACGATTGAGAATTGATTTAGTTAGGCCTACGATGTGTAACTGTCAGAGATCAATGTGTAATCGATGTGTAACTGTGAGATCAACTGAAGAGAACCCGAAACTTAAACTGTGATTCTGAATAAATATAAATGCTATGGAAATTTCGTTTGGATATCGTTATTATTGAATATACAAATCTGTAGATTAGTGACATTTTTTGAATGAAGGTTAACGGTTGAAAAGTGAATGAATTAGTTACGACGTCTTAAACAGTGGAAGGTCCGCCGGTTACAATGGGACGAATGGTACGCGGCTAGATAGATACAAATCTCTAGATTCGTTTAATTGTTTGAACGATGGGAAACGGTTGAAATTTGAATTAGTTACGACGTAAAGCAGTGGAAGTAAACAGTGGAAGGTCCGCCGGTTACAATGGGACGAATGGTAGAATATGACGATTTGAAACTAAAACGGCGATACAGAAAAAAGTATAACAGCTATCGACATTTCATGAACACGGCTAGATAGATACAAATCTCTAGATTCGTTTAATTGTTTGAACGATGGGAAACGGTTGAAATTTGAATTAGTTACGACGTAAAGCATTGGAAGAATAAGAGGCCCATTGATTTATATTGGAAAAATAAAGGTGGAAAAAGTAGAATAATTTGAAAAGTTGAATGAATATGGAAAATCTGAATAGATAGCCATAATGTCGTAACAAATCTGAACATTTTGATATTTGAATGGTTTCTGTAGCTGAAAGTATGAAGAAGGAGAAGAGTGCCAAAAAATGTTCGGAAGAAGAATAAAAATAAAAATAATAAAGATTTCGATATCTAGAGTGTGAATGCTCGAGCATTCACACTAATAAAGATTTCGATATCTAGAGTGTGAATGCTCGAGCATTCACACTAATTAATTCAGCTGGCTTTGCTTCTGACTGAGAGCTAAAAAAAATTCATCATCTTTATTACCTGTTGTTTTTCTTAGGCTTTATCATTTATATTTTTCTTTATTATTCTCTACAAACTTTGGCACCTATCTCCTCCCACACTTTTTCACATAGAGACTCCATTCAGAATGGCTTAGAATCGCGCACTATCATTAAAATTGTTTAAATATTGTACACTTAAATATACACATTTTTTTATATTATATTTTATAATTGAAGTAGTCTGCCCATTTCTCAGAGACTTCAAGTACTTCAGAATGTACAAATCATTACATTTAGATTTTTATACTTTTATACTTGTTGAGATTCGACAGTTTTAGTTTTATACCTGCTTTGTACATGTTCACTTTGTCTCATTGACTATACTAACATGGGCCTTATTTGACATACTGAATATTTTTGCCTCAAGGACCCATAAAGTC
Source organism: Merluccius polli (assembly GCA_030340625.1). Classification (NCBI taxonomy): domain Eukaryota; kingdom Metazoa; phylum Chordata; class Actinopteri; order Gadiformes; family Merlucciidae; genus Merluccius; species Merluccius polli. Next base: position 245,133 of record JAOPHQ010000569.1, read on the forward strand.
CGTCTGGATAGATTTTTCTGTACCTTCAAGTACCTGGACCTGTAAGTTTTGGAAAACCTTGATTTCTTTTTCTCATGAACCATGAACCCAAATAACACAACATTTTGTACATGTTATATTTCTTTTTATATGAATATGGCCGAGCACAAATATGCGACAAATCAGCCAACATCATTAAATAAATCAATCACAAGTCCACTTCAAAGTGGCCCAGGGACTTGAAACTTAGCGTGTTTGAGTATTAGCCATGCTAGCATTAGCATGTGAGTATTCTCATGGAAAATTGCGCATACAACAAGTTGGCTCATGCAACCTCACATATTTTCTTCAGAAAATGCACAATTGTAGTTGAACATGTAATGCCACGCCAATTAGAATTAAAATAACAAAATGTCAGTCAATCCACTTGCTCAACATTTAACAGACCAATTACAATGTAGCGAAAGGAACAGCCCTGAGTAGAAGAGTCATGTTGGGAAATGCAGAGCGAACCAGAGAATTTGAATAGCCCCATTGTTTCTGCCCCATTGTCTCTCTCTCTCGCTCTCTCTCTCTCTCCTCCTCCCTCTATCTCTCTCCTCTCAGCCTTTTCGCTCGCCTGCGTTATTTCATAATGCTCCCTCGCCCCACGATATAAAGCCATTCCACCTACCGTAAAACATGGGAAATAAAAAAGAAAATGCTCTCCTTGCAACACTATTCTCATCAAGTGTCGCCTTTGTATTACCTTTTTTTCATGTTTTTACATATTCTAGCTGAGGCTATTAAAAGCAAATTACATATTTACCCCCCCACCCCCCCAACCCCTAGTCCATCTCGTCTCGTTTCCATGACAGTCGTAAGGCTGCAGCCGATCAGTGTCCCACAAATGCTGCTCACTATGGTATAGTCAATACCTTCTGTACTCTGCCCCACTATCTAAAAAAAAAGATGGAAACAACCAACGGTAGACAACGGCTAGAATAACCACTGTTGTTATTCAACTGGGGGTTTCGGACCAAGCCTTGGATTGACCGTGTCCCATTATTTGAGATTTGTTTTAAATTATTAGTCATTATTTGATGTTGTCACGTCTTGTTGTGATGTTAACAGAATGGATAAGAAGAAAGCTACAGTTAGTGGTGAGGTAAGCAACTTCCGGCATTCATTTAGTCTGTCTGTCTGTCCAATCCACCTAATGGCAATGCTAATTTGTTATATCTGCCTCTAGTCACGCTCGTTTACTTCCCTGTTTATCCATGATGACAGATCTGATAAACATGATGCATGATTTCAAATCAGACCTTTAAAGACAAACTCAGACATGTAGGCACACGCACACACAGCTAAATAGACAATGCTTATCCACTAAGCACCCTGCTCAGGAGTTCAACAGGTTGATAAGCATATAGACAATGCTACAGTGGTAGCATCTATGCCCCTAAGGCAGGCCTGTGAGTCTCCAAATCAATGACACCTCTACAGTGTCAGCATCTATGTTTCAGAGCGCATATTTTTTTCTGTTTTATGTTAAACAAGGCATTTGTGGCATAATGAATTCACATTTTCAAAACACCATGATTTGATTGGCTCTGGTCTTTGCATAGTGCAGGTTATGCAGACAGTTGAGTGTTTGCCAGTTCTCTTTTTTTCTTTCCAACAAACAGCCTGTTAATTGCTGGCTGGCTTTTGGTATGCAACAGACTTCTGTGTGTGCGGTAGAAATTATTAAGACCATGTAGACAATTTGGGCCATACGAGACCTTGTTAAAGCATTGCTCAAGGGCACTTAGGACAAAGGATTCCTTAAGTATAAGGCATGAGTGAACCACACTTCCATCTGCAAGCAGGCACTTACACACCACACACATACACACACACACACACACACACACACAGTGATAGACCTAGCTAATGGTGTAATTTAGTCGTGTTTACCTGTAGTGGGGAGAGGTCTTTGATGTAGAGTACAGCAGTACAGCGAGGTTGAAATGGATAGACAAACAGTAGCCCACCACATCAAAGACACGCTGACCCGGTGCCAATATTGTCACCATGGAGACCAGGTGGACTCTCTTTCTGTTCATATTGCATACACATTGTGTCTTGTTTAGACATAGAAATCTATGCAATTTTGACTTAATTACCAGTTTTACATCCGTTTTTTTTCCACCAATATTTCCACCTGTTTAGCCCATACCAATTTTCTTTCCTTTTTTCATCCATCCTTTCTATTTGTCCTCCTTAATTTCTTCCTTTGCCAACTACACAGGCCCATAAAGGCACACATTAAGTAATGCAAAAAAGCGCAATATTTTCCAAACAAGCACCAGATCCACCTTGTGTCGCTGCACCCTCTCTGTCTCCACGCAGGAAACACACGGCAGAATAATGGGTGTAGGCGTGAGCCGTACCTCTCCGTAGTAAATAAGCTGTCTGCACCTGCACACACATCGCACCGCAAGCCATCGGACAGCCAGTTTATTTCAAGGCGCGCTTGCGTCCTAATGCATTTCATAAATCCACCAATGGGACAGTTAATGTGTGTATAAATTATCCAATGAGGGTAGAACTGTCCTATAAATCAAGGGCTATGGAACAACGGCGTGTGAGTGTGGTTTATGTGGAAGTGTTAGGCTAATTGCTCATAGTGCCATGTTTTCTGTATGAGTGATGCTGCACTAGGGAGGTGGAACTGCTCCTGGAACTTCCCTTTCTACGTTCAAATAACCTGCAGTACACGACTGCAAACACTTGATTTGCATTATTTGTAAGCTACCTTACAAAGCCCCTCAAATCCAGTCAGAAATTGCTGTAGTGAAGTGAAGGACATATTACACTGATGATTTGGGCGGATGGTTGTATGCTTTAACTTGTTTATGTTTTGTTAAAGACACCATGAAATCGGTTGAGGGTTCCCATGGCCCTCCTATGCAGCCTGCCTTAGCTTAATATACAACTGGCTAGGTTGGTAACTTTCCAGACACATCCTCAAATCACATGCCTTCCAGGTTATGATCTGCCCTCATTGTAAGTGAATATGTTACATTGCAAATGTATTGAATGAATGCCATTTCACATTGTCCTTAAAAAGAGATTATTCAAGAGGTAGCTGTTGGTCTTAAGATCTGTATCTGTACATATCTGTAAATATCTGCACAAATAAATAGAGCATTTCAAATGAATTCATATAAAATAAAAATGTAATTCAAAGAGATAAACAATCTCTTTTTCAAGAGTGTCCTGGCCAAGACAGGCAGCAGCACAGTTACAGTGTTGCAACAATTTTGAAAATGAAAACAGAGCACATTTTTGAAAACATTTTACTTGCATATGTTCTTTTGGTAATGATTATAATCATGTTCTAAGAATAAAAAATGTTTTTCCCGCGATTCGCAGGGGCATGTCACTCGGGGTGATGAGATAATTGTCCCTAAGCGATTTGGAGTGAATCCAAGTCATGGATCAAGAGAAAATTGTGTTTATATGTGTTTATTATATATTTTGAGCATTAGCGCGTAGCTTTGTTTTTTTTTTTAATGGACACTGTGACGTAATCTTTTGAGCGATCAACATGAAACTTGGCGGGCTAGTTAAGTGGGATGTCCTCTATGTGCTGTGGTAACTCGGGGGGGTAGAGGAGGCTCAAGGTAAAACACCAGGCAGGAAGTGAGGGTCCAAAGCCTCAAACGGCGGTTTATTTCTCACAACACAAGGGAATGTCTCAATACAAGGTCAAGTGTCCGCCGTGCGGCTCACTCTGGGTCGGCTGGGTCCTCGACGTCGTCCTCTCTTCCACTCGACTGTGTGACCCCTTCTGTCGGTCAGTGGCTGCCTTTTAACACCTGGGTGCCGTTTACCCAGGTGTTCCTCGTTGGGCCGATTAGGGCACTCGGGAGGCCGGGATTTGTCGCCAGCTATTGGCCACCGGCGGTATATACCGGCCTCCACTCTCCCGAATAGGGGGCGTGGTCGCGGAGGGATGCCACACACTCCCCCCCTTTGCTCACGCCCCTCCGTGCGCGGGGCCCAGCCCCCGCACGCATCCCGACGGGACAAGGCGTCGACGTTGGTGTGTTCCCGTCCCGGCCTATGCTCCACGGTGAAGGAGTACGGCTGTAGGGACAGGAACCACCTCGTGACCCGGGCGTTGGTGTCCTTGGCGGTGGCCATCCACTTTAGTGGGGCGTGGTCCGTCACCAGGATGAACTGGTGTCCTAGGAGATAATAGTTTAGTTTAGTCACGGCCCACTTGATGGCCAACGCCTCCTTCTCTACCGTGCTATAGTTCCGCTCGTGGGGGAGGAGTTTCCGGCTGAGGTAGGTCACCGGATGCTCCTCCCCGTTCCGGCTCTGGGACAGGACCCCTCCTAGTCCCACGTCGGACGCGTCTGTGTGTAGGGTGAAAGGGAGGTTAAAATCAGGGGTCACTATCAACGGCTCCTTACATAGGGCCCCCCGTAGGTCCTCGAAAGCCCTCCTCGCCGCCTCGGTCCACTGGACCCTATCCGGGAGGGCCTTCCGGGTGAGATCGTTCAAGGGGCCGGCCAGAGTGGCATATCCCGGGATAAAGCGTTGGTAATACCCCACCAGCCCCAAAAACGATCTCACCTGCTTCTTGGTCTGCGGTTGAGGCCACTCCCGGATAGCTGCCACTTTGTCCTCCTGGGGCCGCACGTTCCCCCTCCCCACCCGGTAACCCAGGTAGGCCGTCTCGACCCGCCCCAACCTGCATTTTGCCGGGTTGGCGGTGAGCCCAGCTGCTCGTAAGCCGTTGAGCACGGCTCTTACGTGCCCGACGTGCTCGTCCCAACTGGAGCTGTGCACGATGATGTCGTCAATGTAGGCCGCTGCGTAGCTGCAGTGCGGCCTTAGGACCTGATCCATCATCCGCTGGAAGGTAGCGGGGGCCCCGTGGACACCAAAGGGCAGGACGGTGTACTGGAACAGGCCCCCTGGTGTCGCAAAGGCCGTCTTCTCCCGTGAGGACGGGGTCAGGGGGACCTGCCAGTACCCCTTGGTCAGGTCCAGCGTGGACAGGTACCGAGCCGGCCCCAGCCGCTCGATAAGTTCGTCCACTCTAGGCATGGGGTAGGAGTCAAAGTCAGACACTTCATTAAGTCGGCGGAAGTCATTGCAAAACCTAAATGTACCGTCCGGTTTGGGCACCAGCACAATAGGGCTGGCCCACGCGCTACGCGACTCCTCGATTACCCCGAGGTTCAGCATTCGCTCTACCTCAGTCCGAATTGCGTGACGTCGGGACTCGGGCACCCGGTAGGGCGGGATCCGGACCGTCACCCCCGGCGGGGTCCGAATCTCGTGGGAGGTAACCGAGGTCCGCCCCGGTGTGTCCGAGAACACGTCCCGGTTCTGAAGCACCAGCTCGCTTAAATTCCTGTCTCTGGGCAGGGCTAAGGTCGGTCCCCAGCGGCACGTCAGGGATCGGGGTTTGTGCCATCAAGGCCAGGGGTGGTGGCAGTGGAGGGTCGCCGCTACCCCTCCATTGTTTTAATATGTTCACGTGATAGAGCTGTGTGGGCTTGCGTCTCCCCGGTTGTCGCACCCTATAATTTACCGGCCCTACGGCCTCTACCACCTCATACGGGCCCTGCCACTTTGCGAGGAACTTGCATTCGCTGGTCGGCACCAGGACGAGGACCTGATCGCCCGGTCGGAAGGTCCGGATGCGCGCCCCCTTATTATATATGCGGGCTTGGGCCTGTTGAGCGCGGGAGAGGTGGTCCCGGACTATGGGCCACACTTTGGCCATTCGGTCCCTGAAGAGCTCCACATGCTCAATAGTGGTTCTATGTGGGGAGGGGTGACTCTCCCACGCCTCCTTCGCCAGGTCCAATATTCCACGGGGCCTCCTCCCATACAGGAGTTCAAAGGGCGAGAACCCCGTGGAAGCCTGGGACACCTCGCGAATAGCGAAGAGGACGTGGGGAAGGAGCTGGTCCCAATTCTTCCCGTCCGCCGTGATGCACTTTTTTTGCATCTGTTTTAGTGTCTGGTTAAAACGTTCGACTAGCCCGTCCGTCTGCGGGTGGTACACCGAGGTCCTGAGTTGTGTGACCTGTAATAGTTTTAACAATTCCTTGACTACGCGAGACATAAAGCACGTTCCCTGGTCGGTGAGTATCTCCTTCGGGAGCCCCACCCGGCTAAATAGGAGCGTTAGCTCTCGGGCTACCGCCTTGCTGGTCGCCGCACGCAGGGGAAGGGCCTCGGGGTATCGGGTCGCGTAATCGAGTATGACGAGCAGGTAACGATGGCCCCGACTAGTCTTGGGTAGGGGACCCACAATGTCTAGCGCGATTCGCTCAAATGGGGTCTCTATGATGGGCATCGGGAATGAGCGGGCTTCGCCCCCCCCCCCCCCCCCGCGGCGCTACGCGTTGGCATTCCGCACACTCCTGGCAGTAACGCTCTACATCCTTACGCACCCCGGGCCAATAAAACCTCGCCACTACTCGTTCGCGTGTTTTGTCCATGCCCAGATGTGCCCCGAGCAAGTGTGTGTGGGCCATGAATAAAACTTTGCTTACATAGGGTCGCAGGGACTACGAATTGCCGTATGACCTCCCCCCCCCGTTCGTCGACCCTATACAGCAGACCTTGTTGGGTGCAAAAGTGGGGGTAGGTCAGGTGGCCCACCGAGTCCCTCACCTGACCGTCGTGGGCGACCACCTGTCCCCACGCATGCCGCAGGGCGTCGTCCCTGTGCTGGGCCGTGGCGAACTGGCCTGGCCGGGCCGAGTTCTCCCCCCCAGCCTGGGCGAAGTCCGACAGCTCGGTTAGGGGGGAGCTCTCGGGCTCAGCGGGAGAGTTCCCCCTCTCGGAGGCGGTGACGGTGTCAGAACCAGGCCTGGTTCCGTCTCCCGGTCGTACCGGGTCCCCGGTGGATCGGGCCGGGCTTCCCGGCGCTGACGGACCCTCTCCTCCGGAGTCCGGCTCGTCACCCGACCCGGTTGTTCTGGCCGTCGCTCGGCGGGTCGCTCCCAGGGCTGGTCCGTGGTCTGCGGTGGTCCCTCGGGTCATCGGTCGCCGTGCCTCTAGCTGGTCCGGTCTTCCGCTTCGTCCGGCCGGGCGCCGCAGCTCCCGTCCTCCTCGGTCCCTCCTCGCTGGGCTCCAGAATCGAGCGAAGATGGGGCAGTCCCGGCCGATCAGGAACGGTACCGGGAGGGTCGGTACTATTCCGGCCCGGGCTACGAAGACCCCCTGTGGTGTGCGTACAACCACGTGGCAGGTTTCATAAGTTCGAGTGTCCCCGTGGACACAGGAAACCTGCATCGGGGTTCCCGGTCTCCCCCCGGCTAGGTCGGCCCTCATCAAGGTCACGGCACTCCCTGTGTCCAGCAGGGCATGAGTGTCCTGGTGCATCACCTTGATGGGGACGGTGGGGGAGTCCTTGGCCCCTTGGGCCCAGCAGGTGGCCAGCATACAGGCGGGTTGGTCTCCCGGCCATTTGCCCGCGGAGGGCATGGGGACGTCCTGTCGGTCGGGACAGTCACGGGCTAGGTGTCCGCAGTGGTAGCAGGACCGGAGCTCGGGTTCCCCTCGTTCTCTGGGCGTGGGGAACGGTCCGGTCCTCGGCAGCGGGGTCGGAGTCCCTCTCCGGACGGGCCGGGGAGTGGGTCTCGGGTCCGCCGCCAGCCGTTGCGCCACCTGCCAGTGCTCCAGCTGGCGAAAGAGGTCGTCCACGGTCTCGGGATAGTGGTGGGCCAGGACCCTCCGGGCGTCGGGGGGCAGCTGTCTCACGGTGTTGTCCACCACGACCCGATCCACGGGGCTGGGTCCCTCTCCCTCGACTAACCACCTCCGGGCTAGCCGACATTGGCGGGCTACCTGGGTCCGGACGGGTCCTCGGACGTCGAACGACCACTCACGGAACTTTAGGGCCTTTGCCGCAAGGCTATGGCCGTAGTAGGCCAAGATGGTCGCCTTGAGTGCGGGGTATCGTCCCGCGTCCCCGGGGCTGAGGTCCTGACTCGCTTGCTGGGCAGGTCCGGTTAAGAACGGGGTAACGATGTAGGCCCACTGGGCCTCGGGCCACCTCTCTTGGATCGCCACCCGCTCAAATGTCTCTAGGTATGCCTCCACTTCGTCGTCGGGACCTAGCTTGGTGAGCCGACTCGTGGGGGCGGTGGACGGTGGGGCCTGGGTGGCCTGCTGGGTCAGGCGGAGTACCGCCTCGGTCAACAGGTCCAGTCTGTGGTCCGAATCTCTGGGACCGGCTGGTCCTGCGGTTGCTCCGGGGTTCTGCATCGTCGTCCTCGGGTAGGCCCCTCCGCCAACGGCGGAACCGCATGAAAAAAAAACCCCGATAAAACACGGGGTTGGGTCCTACCGTGAGCCGTGCGTGGACCGAGTTGCCGGCATTCTCCACCATATGTGGTAACTCGGGGGGGTAGAGGAGGCTCAAGGTAAAACACCAGGCAGGAAGTGAGGGTCCAAAGCCTCAAACGGCGGTTTATTTCTCACAACACAAGGGAATGTCTCAATACAAGGTCAAGTGTCCGCCGTGCGGCTCACTCTGGGTCGGCTGGGTCCTCGACGTCGTCCTCTCTTCCACTCGACTGTGTGACCCCTTCTGTCGGTCGGTGGCTGCCTTTTAACACCTGGGTGCCGTTTACCCAGGTGTTCCTCGTTGGGCCGATTAGGGCACTCGGGAGGCCGGGATTTGTCGCCAGCTATTGGCCACCGGCGGTATATACCGGCCTCCACTCTCCCGAATGGGGGGCGTGGTCGCGGAGGGATGCCACAGTGCATACTGACTTTTAAGGCTCTGGGCCCTTCTGACGCAGATTTGGGATTGATAGAATATTGCAAAATGTATTAAAATGGACATTGAAGCGAACTTGTGATTGAAAGAATAATGTTTGCTAATGTAAATAATTGGATCTCCACATAACTCAGCCAATTTGTATTTTATCAAAATTCCAAATAAGGTTCAGAGGCATATCCATAGAGCATGTATACCAAATTTGGTGTCACTTGGAGTGGTGGTTATTCAGAAGATTTTTTAGGTTTTCCTAAAACTTTCACTGTACAGAAAAATCACTCGAAATAAAAAATTATAATAAGACAACAATAGGGAAACTGTGAATACCTAATTATATATATTTCAGTACATCTATATAGCCTAGCCACTAGGCTATATAAAAAATCTGCTTTGAGTGCTTTCAAATATACTAGGCCCTAATGAATTTCAGAGCACTCAAAGCAGATTTGTTTTGGGGGGGACATTTCATCCACTAGTTTGTAGCACCCACCATGTATTGTCTTTTAACAAAATGAAATAAACTCTAGCCAGCTCTTTATGTGAGAACTGGTAATCGCCTGAGGAAAAAGTGTTTCGACAAGATGACAATGGCCCCTTAACTTTCGAATAATTGCTCCTGCATAAGTAGATTTTTAAAATAGGACTAGAATCAGGAGCAGTGACATGAAATCACAGAGATCATTGCACTTTTACCTCACCAACCTTATTAAAATTACACACAATGTGAAACAATTAGAGGGAAAACATCTTGCTCACCGGCTCAGATCGATCCGGTTTGCCCTAATACACAGAGCAAAGACCAAGATAGGCAGATACATCTAACTGCTAAACACAATGAATGTAAACACACAAAAAATGGCTAGCCAATGTAACCAGGATTTCTAGCACAGGGACTTGAGCCAGTCAAACGTGAGCCAGGTCAAACAGAGGAAAGTGACTCAGCACACTTTTTTCTCTCTCTCCTCTCTCTCATATGTAAACATACTGCATTTAGACATTCATAAGGATAAAACTGTCGGAAGAAGACCTTGATTAGTGAGCCTTAGCTTTAAACAATGTACAATTTAATTAGGTGAGTGTTGCTAGGCAGCGCTCAGCTATTGTTATTATTAAGCTTTATTAATATTCTTTCTTTATTATTCTCTACAAACTTTGGCACCTATCTCCTTCCACAATTTTTCACATAGACTCCAGTCAAACTGAAAATGTTCATCTTGGCTTGGAATTGTGCACTATTCAAATTTTGTATATTTTATGTATTTTTCAAATATTTTATACTTTTTGAAATATTCAACTTTTAAACATAATGGAAGTCAATTTATCTGAGACTTCAACTGTATTGGTGCAGAAATACACAATACAAAAAAATGAAATACTGTTTAGGATATAATCTAAATCTAATACTCAACTAATATGGTGCACTTATATGGTGCACATTCATAGACATAGCACATATTGAAATGTGACGCAGCCTTCGATCGATCACTAATAAAGAACTCATGGGGCAGAGAAGTCTAAGCTTGTTCCCCCCCCCCCCCCCCCCCCTCGCCTTCTGCCAGGATGTGGAGATCCGCAGCAACGTGTCGCACTACCTGCCCCAGATCAGTGAGCTGCTCAACAGGGTGCCGCGACAGATGCTGCTGCTGTTCAAGACCAACGACCTCCTGCGGGGCATCGAGACGGCGCTGCAGACGCGTGCCGCTTCCTCCTCCTTCCTCAACATGTCCCGCTGTTGCATCCGCGCCCTAGCCAGGTCTTCCCCCTCTCCCTTCCACATCCATACACACCCTATCTCCCTTCCACATCCATACACACCCTATCTCCCTTTCACATCCATACACACCCTATCTCCCATCCACATCCAAACAAACCCTATCTCCCTTCCACATACATACACACCCTATCTCCCTTCCACATCTATACACACCCTATCTCCATTGCACATCCAAACCCATACACACCCTATCTCCCTTCTACATCTATGTGCACCCTATCTCCCTTCTGAATATATACAAACCCCATCTCCCTTCTGTCTCTATACACAGCCTATGTCCCGTTCACATCTATACATGCATCATCTGTATACTTGATGTAATTGGACTCTTTGGCATCTAACATATCTAGTACACACACATATATATGTGTGTGTGTGTGTGTGTGTGTTAAAAATGCCATGCAGCTGCATACACACACTCAGAAACAGACCCGCTCACTCTGACAAACAAAAACGTTTCTATAATCTCCTCTTTTTTTACCTCTTCCATCCCATACTCTATTTTGTCATCCCTCCCTTCTCTCTCTCTCTCTCTCTCTCTCTCTGTATTAGCGTGATTATATTGACCCTCATCTACTAAGCTAATGGCCTGCCGCTAGCTTAGGTGCTAGTAGCCACCCCGACCACTGATTTGCTGATGAACACTTCTATGTCTCAGTCAATCTTTAAGTATCAAGAGAACAAACAGTGGGAAAGTGGGGCGCGAAAAGATTGGTCGAACTTTGGTTGCAAAGTTGTTTGACATGCCCCGTTACTATAGTAGGGTCACATGAACAAGAATTGTCGTCATACTAAATTAGGCACAATTGATATTGTAATCTGGTAAAGTATCTGATGATATTTTGTTAAAAGAAATCGTATTGAATCAGGTAGATAATTAAGGTTGCGCTATTGGTTACCAATCAGAAAAAACTTTACAACCCGATATATAAAACATTTTTCTCTAAGAATATGTTGATACTACTTTTACATCTTGTAATGCCATAAATAATGCAGTGGTATGCTGTAACAGGACAATGCTCTGCTAGCACATCGGAAAAATTGTGTGTGTGTGTGTGTGTGTGTGTGTGTGTGAGAGAGATCTTGGTTGTAATTTCTGCAGTCAAATGTTGAAACCATGAGGACATAATACTTCCCTGTTCCTTTAACATAAACCTTTAATTATATTGATCACAAATCACAATTATTCAAACATTATATATTGTATGTATGATATTCCCTACACAAAGATATATGCTTAACATAATGGCAGAAATAAAATAATTAATAGGTAGATGAGGCATCCCAATGAGCCCAACGCCCACACACCGTCAATCAACCTGGAATAAGCCCAGGTTCTACACATTCTGATCAACACTCATTCATTGAATAATCTAAGGTAGCAGGCAAACGAGTGATTATGACTTAATAATGAGGGTATGAGGTTTCCAACTCAACGTGTTTCTATTCCAGCTGATTTTTTTTGTTTGGGGGGCGTTCCATGCACACAGCCAGTGCAAGTTGTCATATAGGCCTACTTCATCTAAAATTGATTTGACAAATTCCTCATAGTCTAAGGAATTAATAAATGTTAAGTGGTAATTCCCTGCATGTTTATGTTCAGGTTTATGAGCCTTGAAGGCTTTGATTGAGCTCAGCATTTGGGTTTTCTTCTGAATCAAAACTGCCCACACGCGTGTTTTGGGAAATGCATGCACAGTGCCCGTGCATAATAACAATCTCACTAAGTAATACATAGAACAAATATTTTGGGTATTTTTTATTAAAATCATAAAAAATCTCCCGGATTTGATTCATGTCAGTCCGGGAGATGGGGTCGGATTCTGGGAGACCCGGTCAAATCGGGAGAGTTGGCAACCCTAGCGTATGTAGCAGTCACAATGGAAAAAGCTTTCCGTACTAATGATAACACGTTGGTAATTTGAATAGACTACACTTAGTCTTTTTGCCTTTTCTGGTGGCCCAGACAACACTGGTATGCTTCCTTTTCAGGTGTTCGTGCATGGCGGTAGTGCTGCTATGAAATACAGATATTTTGCACAGTGAGCAAATGATCGTTTGTTATTAGCTAATTGACAGTATTCCCATACTTTCAACGCTTTCGGTCTGGGGAAACCTTTGCACGCCACCTATTTGGCAGCAGACTCTGCTGCAGCCGCCATGTTTTTTTATATCTGTAGGTGTTGACAGGAGCCGACCAATGACGGGACTGAATGAAGCGACTGACGTGAACGCAGCGATTATGCAGTGATATTGAAGTAATTTAGTAAACACATTCATTATAACAAATTGAACAAATTGCGTTTTCGAAATTAAAAAGAGATACAATCATAAAAAAACATGCATCGATTAAAGAATATTGACGTCGACGCATTTTCATCGTCGCCAACATCGATGATGTCGATGAATCATGGCAGCCCTGACACACGCACACACACACGGTTCCCAGGCGTGGCAAAGCGGCCAGATTATGCTGGGTGTATGACAGCAGTAGAGCTTGTCTGAGTAAGCCGAGCACATGAAATATTAACAAACAGCGGTGTCCCCCTGCCAGTAACACTATACCTTCCTCTCCTCACTCGGCTCCACTCCCAGCTGCTGGTTGTCCCCTGCAGCTCAACCTCTCTGTTTTGATCCATTATATATTTTTTTTGTTAGCGTCATGGTGTTTTGTAAAAAAGTGCTTCTGAAAATGTGTTTTTGGTCAATTTTTGAATGGATATTTTAACCCTGACATCCCTGTTTTTCGTATATTCTTCAACCAGCTCAGAATTCACTTCTCCTGATTTGCTAAGTGAGGATATTGTAGAGTTTGCTGCTAATTTCAATCATGGCCTAAGAGTTGTAAGTGCACTCTGTGCAGTGTATGTGTAGTGTTTAAAGACTGGGTCTCATTCAGGATCCAATGTTATAAAGATTCAATGGTTTCACTGGAAACGTTTAACTCAGCTCCTGGTTACTGTGGAGCACTTTGAACCCCTAGCCACCACACAGTTCTGTGTATTTTCTACATTGTTGAGGATTTCTACCGTATGTTAGCGTATTGATTGATTGATACCATAGTCACCACCGTACCGCCATATATGTAAACGGACAAGTTTCCGTACATGTTAAACATTCTCCTTTTGATACTTTTTTTTTTATAGTGTTTAACAAATGGATTATACAAAGTCACTCATCTTATTCCAAATAATTTCCAGGGCTTGTCATTTGAGCTCTTTGCTGCAAGAGTAAATATATTGCCAAAACATTATATTTACATTTAGTTATTTTGCAGACACGTTTATCCAACGCAACTTACAGGGGAAGCTTACAGTAGTGGATCAACTACAAAAATGTAAAAGTGCCGCATGAGCATGTTTCTAACAAAAAAACATTGTACAGGGTTAGGGTTAGAATATATATATATATATATATATATATATATATATATATATATATATGAGTTTTGACATCGTCCATCGGCACAACCATACTAGAAGCCCCACTATACGCGAATTATCCGCGACATCGCGCCACCTTGAAAACTCGTTCGCTTGGGGGCGTGTTGACTAGTGGATCAACTGGCTCCCTTGTGTTGACTAGTGGATCAACTAGCTCCCGCATGTTGACTAGTGGATCAACTAGCTCCCGCCCGCATTGTGGTGATGAATCACCGTCAAGCCCCACTATACGCGAAATATCCGCGTGATGACAGTCAAGTCCCACTATATGCGAATCGCCTGGCGGCCGATATTCTTACATATTCTTCTGCTTGATGTGTGTATCCATGGTGTGGATTATTTGTTCAGCTTGTTTGGACTGAATATTAATTAAAAATGAATTAAAATTAAATGCTATTGAACATTTCATTATTATCATTTAAAAAATTTAAGTGACCGGTAAAAATAGATTATGACGGGATTTTTATGACCCTGTCAGTCAAAATGACGGACAACGAAAAAGTCTAGCGCAACCTCTGATATATATATATTAGTGGTGGGCCGTTATCGGCGTTAACGCGGGACTCTTATCGCGCGATAAAAAAAATTATCGCCGTTAATCTATTCTCAAAGTTGGGTTGGGAGCTGGGTCTATACCGGATTTCCACCAAGGAAGGTAAGCGCCGCGGAACGGCTGCGCTGCGGAACGGCTGCATCCTCTGCCCGGCGACCCCCCCCGTCGGTCGTAGGTCTGGGCAGTGGCGACTTAATGCACGGGCTTACCTGGGCCAATCAGGGGCCTCTTAAAAATAATAAATAAAGTATGACTAAATAATGACTTATATTACCTAAATGATGACTAAAAGTGGGTCTGCACGATTGTTGAGCGGGGGGGTGCTACCGGAGCTTTTTGTTGAACGGGAGCTGCTACCGGAGCCTTCAGTTGCCGAATTGTTGAGCGGGGGGTGCTACCGGAGGATTTCGGTTTGCGATAATATCGGCGATAAAAATATTATCGCCGATAAAAATCTCGCGTTATCGCAGCCGATAACGCTGTTATCGGCCCATCACTAATATATATATATATATATATATATATATATATATACACTCACCGGCCACTTTATTAGGTACACCTTGCTAATACCGGGTTGGACCCCCTTTTGCCTTCAGAACTGCCTTAATCCTTCGTGGCACAGATTCAACAAGGTACTGGAAACATTCCTCAGAGAGTTTGGTCCATATTGACATGATAGCATCACGCAGTTGCTGCAGATTTGTCGGCTGCACATCCATGATGCGAATCTCCCGTTCCACCACATCCCAAAGGTGCTCTATTGGATTGAGATCTGGTGACTGTGGAGGCCATTTGAGTACAGTGAACTCATTGTCATGTTCAAGAAACCAGTCTGAGATGATTCGCGCTTTATGACATGGCGCGTTATCCTGCTGGAAGTAGCCATCAGAAGATGGGTACACTGTGGTCATAAAGGGATGGACATGGTCAGCAACAATACTCAGGTAGTCTGTGGCTTTGACACGATGCTCAATTGGTACTAATAAGCCCAAAGTGTGCCAGGAAAATATCCCCCACACCATTACACCACCACCACCAGCCTGAACCGTTGATACAAGGCAGGATGGATCCATGCTTTCATGTTGTTGACGCCAAATTCTGACCCTACCATCCGAATGTCGCAGCAGAAATCGAGACTCATCAGACCAGGCAACGTTTTTCCAATCTTCGATTGTCCAATTTTGGTGAGCCTGTGCGAATTGTAGCCTCAGTTTCCTGTTCTTAGCTGACAGGAGTGGCACCCGGTGTGGTCTTCTGCTGCTGTAGCCCATCCGCCTCAAGGTTCGACGTGTTGTGCGTTCAGAGATGCTCTTCTGCATACCTCTGTTGTAACGAGTGGTTATTTGAGTTACAGTTGCCTTTCTATCAGCTCGAACCAGTCTGGCCATTCTCCTCTGACCTCTAGCATCAACAAGGCATTTGTGCCCACAGAACTGCCGCTCACTGGATATTTTCTCTTTTTCTGACCATTCTCTGTAAACCCTAGAATTGTTTGTGCGTGAAAATCCCAGTAGATCAGCAGTCTCTGAAATACTCAGACCAGCCCGTCTGGCACCAACAACCATGCCACGTTCAAAGTCACTTAAATCACCTTTCTTCCCCATTCTGATGTTCGGTTTGAACTGCAGCAGATCGTCCTGACCATGTCTACATGCCTAAATGCATTGAGTTGCTGCCATGTGATTGGCTGATTAGAAATTTGCGTTAACGAGCAGTTGGACAGGTGTACCTAATAAAGTGGCCGGTGAGTGTATATATACACCTGACACTCCATAGGGTAAGAGTAGATGTAGAATAGTGGTAGTAGTGGTAGAATACCACTGGCAGTCTGAACTGTGAATTAGTTCCAGGCAGTGCCAGATGCCATTGGGATGTGATGTGTGTGCGCGTGCAGATCCAGGGACTACCCTGAAAGCCAACATCAAGGAGTTTTGAAATTGACGCTGGCTGCTACAGGGAGCCAGTGGAGTGAGATGTTAAATGAGAGGGAGTTGTGTGAGTGGAGGGAGATGTTAGAGTGGAGGGAGATGTAAGAGTGAAGGGAGATGTTGCAAGTTTGTTTGCAAGTTTAAAACACAAGTGTATGCATGTTGACCAGGGTATACAATTGGGAGTGAAAGTGGTGACTTGAAGACGCATGTTCAGGTGTACTAGATGTGACTGCAATCCATCCCAAACTCTTATCTGGGTGAATGTAGATAGCCAGTGGTACCATAACACAAGTTATTACTGATTCTTACACATAGTACCTTTAACAGCATATCTGCAATTCTTTTCTCCATGCAGGCACAGGAGGAGCAAGGCCACCTCTCGGATGCAACGTCTGCAGATCTCGCTGGTTGAGGCGCTGGGTCTGTGGCGGCTGGGTCTGTACGAAGTGTACCTACAGGTCAAAGGTCATGCCTTGGCTCGCTGCCTATGTGCCTTGCTGGGCTTCCTGGGCTAAGCCACCAGCCAAGAGATAGACACACCAAGTAACACACACACACACACAGGTATATAAATATCAGAATGTTATATATACGTTATATATATATATATATATATTAGTGGTGGGCCGTTATCGGCGTTAACGCGATAACGCAAGACTCTTATCGCGCGATTAAAAAATTATCGCCGTTAATCTATTCTCAAAGTTGGGTTGGGAGCTGAGTCTATACCGGATTTCCACCAAGGAAGGTAAGCGCCGCGGAACGGCTGCGCTGCGGAACGGCTGTGTTCTCTGCCCGGCGACCCCCCCCCCCCCCCCAACACATTCTCATCCCAACTCGTAATATACCGACGATTTGTCACGCCCCTAGACGTCTGACATTGACGCAAAAGGTACCCTCCCGCGTCTGTGTGAAACGATCTGGGTTCTCATAAACCCGTTCGCGTTGGTAAGAGACGAGCAGAGTCTACAGCGTCCGCTCGCAGAGCAGAGTCTACAGCGTCCGCAGTCTACTGTGAAACAATTCACTCCAAAAAGGGTTATGGTTATGGTTAGGGTTAGGGTTAGGGTTATGGTTATGGTTATGGTTAGGGTTAGTGTAATCTATCACCGTGACCGGGTTATTACTGGAGTGAATGGACTCTGTAGACTCTGCTCGTCTCTTACCACCGCGAACGGGTTTATGAGAACCCAGATCGTTTCACACAGACGCGGGAGGGTACCTTTTGCGTCAGTATCAGACGTCTAGGGGCGTGACAAACCATCGGTATATTACGAGTTGGGATGAGAACGGGCTGCCCCCCCCCCCGTCGGTCGTAGGTCTGGGCAGTGGCGCCTTAATGCACGGGCTTACCTGGGCTTCAGCCCGGGGCCTCGGCCAATCAGGGGCCTCTTAAAAAAAATATATTTAAAAAAAGATGATAAACGTCCGTATTCGCGGTGTCATTACTGACCCCCCCCCCCCCCCCGTCAACAATCGCGCAGACTTATTTTTAGTCATTATTTAGGTAGCACACGCATATTATGAATGCCTTCGACAGAATTCAAATGAGCCATTTTAATCTAGATTAATCTAGATTAATTCCAAGATTACAGTTAGATTATATATATATATATATATATATATATATATATTAGTGGTGGGCATAGATTAATTCCTTTAATCTAGATTAATCTAACTGTAATCTTGGAATTAATCTAGATTAATATAGATTAAAATGGCTCATTTGAATTCTGTCGAAGGCATTCATAGTATGCGTGTGGGGGGGGGGGGGGGTGCGCGATTGTTGACCGGAGGGGGAGAGGTGCGCGATTGTTGATGGGGGGGGGGGGGGGGGGGTGCACGATTGTTGACCGGAGGGGGAGAGGTGCACGATTGTTGACGGGGGGGGGGGGGGGGGGCCCTGATTGGCAGCGCAGCCGTTCCGCGGCACTTACCTTCCTTGGTGGAAATCCGGTATAGACCCAGCTCCCAACCCAACTTTGAGAATAGATTAACGGCGATATTTTTTTTATCGCGCGATAAGAGTCTCGCGTTATCGCAGCGTGTTAACGCCGATAACGGCCCACCACTAATATATATATTATTCTTAAGTCTAAAGCACACAATGAGATGTCAACATCTGTGTTGAAGACCCCTGTGAAGATAAACAGAGACAGAAGGCAGCCATAGATATTATTATTGAAATGCAACAAGATGTTGAGTTAACCAAGACATCAGTCAATCATTTAACCAGTCAGGCAGGCAGTCAGACATATTGGCAGCAGTGAGTGGCATCGTACTGAAGTAAGACAGTCAAGATGTTAAATGGGCAAAACTCAGTTGGCCTCAGCCCAGCAGTAACTCAGTCAGTCACACACCACCAACAGAAGAATGGACAGGGTAGTACTGGGCCGAGAATGACAGACAGATGGATGGTACCAGCAGTTAGACTTACACACATGTAAGTTAAGATGCAGGAAGCCATACTTGGAAGTAGCCCAGAGTACTATTATTTTTATGAACTACTTGCACGTAGCAAGTTGAGATTATGTTCATTGAGCAGTTAATGGACAGCCATGTCTAGCCAAGCCTCATAAGTTAAGTTTCCTTTATTTCTATGGAAAGTCACAGAGGCCAAACCTCACCACTCCATCACCAGGTTAAGCTCTTGGTTGGGCACCGACCTTAACGGTTGGACAATCTGTACTTCCAGGAAGGACAAAGGCAGACAGATACTTTATTTTATTTTTCCATTGAAAGAAGATGTTGTGAAAACGAATGGATCCCCGGCTCCCACAGAGAGCGCTTATTTTGGACTAAAGCAAAATACCTCAGTTTGCTTTCAGTCGTGTTTCCATGGATTGTACTCGAGGCATATACTGTATATGAGCCATCTGTCTTTTTATAATTGAATTATTTGCCTATGTTGGGACCAGTTGGGGTTCAACACGTCTTAGGCCAAATATGTTAAAGAGGAATGCACAGTGGTTTCTCACATCCAGGTGTTTTTATTTAATGCAGAAATACATGCATCATCACAATAAGCTCAATGTCTTTCTCAATATTGCATTCCTCAGTACTTCAATGTAGTCTTTGTTTAACATTTGTAACAATCTTGTCTGTCTTTTGCTGTGCCATCTCTCTGGATCTTGGGGCCGATGACTGCTGCTTCCATTCATGCCATTGCTTCTATGTAATGTTTAATTTTATTTGCAGATGTAAACTGCATGTTCATCATTGTTAACCACGCTGGGGGTGGAGTCTTATACTTCATTTTTTGTGGGGGCCAAAATGAGTATTTGTGGTTATGAAAAGTTATGTTACGAGGTTACTTATGCAGTATTGTGATGTTTAATTTGGGTTTTTTTCATACAGTTATCTTCTTGTCTGTGAACTGAAGCCACTGCTGTAATTTTTAAGAGAATGGCATGAACATAAAGTGACATATTTTATTTATGGGAGATGCAATAGATTCAAGTTTTCTATGTGAGGTCACACTGCTTTTCATAGTTCTGGGTTAAATTCCTTGAATTTGAATGCAGAGGACCAATGCCGATGCCTATGTAAAATGTTTTTAAGTCAAGCCAAACAGTAGTGTCTTGAAATAAAGATTTTACATTGCCAAAGACTGAATGTTGACTGAATGACTGAATGTTTCAGCCGGAATATCTGTTTCAGCCTATATATTGTCTATTAGAAAAAGACACTTCTCTTTCTCTAGTAGTTTTTCTCTTCTTTTTTTCTCAGATAGTTTACTTGCTTAGGTCTGAACATTTTTAATCCTACCTACATACAGTATATAATGCTTTCCATGAGGTAGTACATTTCCCCAGGCTACAAAGTCAGTTGACCTAATTTCTGATCAGAGTCCATGGCCACCTTCACATATCTTATACAGGTCGAAGCTGCCTAAATCCGACTTTTTGATGTGACAAATATCATGTCAGTTTGCTGTAGCAGTGTTGCTCTTTTCAACTCAGATTTAGGCCACGTTCATGTGTGGTTCTAGCCTAGAAATCTAGACGCCCCTAGCGGCAGCAAATTTAATTTGTGTGGTTCTAGCCTAGAAATCTAGACGCCCCTAGCGGCAGCAAATTTAATTTGCAGCCAGGGGGTCTAGCCCTTTGTCGTCGTTTTTCGGTGCTGGAAACAGAAAATCTGTCAGGCCAATCACAGCGTGAGCGGCAGAATCGGAAGCCGGGCTACCATGACGACAGAGTTGCGACGGTTCCGTGTTAGAGGTAAACAATGGCTGCTGCTGCTGGCGATCAGCTGTCTTTCCACTCGGCTTTGGCCGCGACTCTTCAAGACTTGAAGTTAACATTTTCTTTGAGAAAAGAACAAAGAATGGCACTGAAGTCTTTCCTCGAAAAGAAATATGTATTCAGAGTTTTATTTAGTTACGTAGTCAGAGCCGTCGCTCTGACTACGTCACCTTCTTCGTTGCTCTGATTGGTTGTAGCGCTATCCTAGTGCGTGCAGAGGGAACTTGAAAGACAACCGTTTATCCCGCCCACACTGCCAATGGAGCTGAGCCAGACCTTACATCTTTCTGATGTGGGTCTGGCTTGCCAGGCTAGTGTGGTTCCATATAAAACTATTCTAAAGTGGTCATAGGACCGCAATGTGAACAACCTAGGCAACATGTGGCTAGTAGTGTGAACATTGCCTAAGGTTGCACTGCAATGGAGGAACATATTAAAGGACTTTCTAATCCACGTATGACCCTTGACCCTCGAACCCTAGATTTCCCTCAAAGGTTTCAGCCATCAGACTCCAATATTAGAACATTTAGCCCAGGTTTGTCTCCCTTGGTGTTGGCAACCATTTAATGCAGCTTTACAATTAAAGTGAATCAATAGTCCCGGTTCTCATGCTCTGGTGGTAATACAAGACCGTACCTCTTCTTCCCGTTGGGATTGTGAGTGTCCTGTGGGCTGAGGGAGTGTTGTGTCTGTGTGCAGCCCTCTGAGACCGTAACAGTGATTAAGTGCTGTAGACTAGACTTTAAAAATCGCTCCCCCGATGACTGCATCTGAGGTGACTTTGAATTTTAGGATCCATTTCATACTATATGAATCTCAATGGGAGTTTTTAGTAATATTGTGGCTCAGATTACTGTCGGTGTCCCTGCCAGCAGGTCATCATGAAATGTGTCTACCCATACACACCCACACACAAAATCCAAACACACATCTTCTACATCTTGTAGGTCAACGGAAATACATCTCTAGATGCGTTGTTCATAAGAACGATCAAATTGATTTGTTGAAGAGTAGGGACAGTATGTTTGCGTGAGTATGTGTGCACGGAGAGAGTTTGTGGTCAGTATTTTGTTTAGTCTTTTGCATGTGTGTGTCTGTGGGTGTGTGGCCTTAAACTGAGTCTGTTAGCCTCAGGTGAAACATCCATCTCTATCACCCAGACCCACCCAGGCCTTTCATCACTAATAGGACAAGGAGAACTAACTCTCTCTCTCTCCTACTTTCTCTCGCTCTTGCAGCCATATTTCTCTCTTGCCCGCCGTCTCTCTCTCTCTCTCTCTCTCTCTCTCTCTCTCTCTCTCTCTCTCTCTCTCTCTCTCTCTCTCTCTCTCTCTCTCTCTCTCTCTCTCTCGCTCTCTCTCTCTCTCTCTCTCTCTCCTGTCAGACTGGTCTGAAAGGGAAAGAGGTATGAAAGGTCATTGTCCGCTGACATAGTTCAAGTCAATGTGTTTTCATTCATGCAGATGGAAAACATTGACTACAGTCAGCCTTTCCAATTGACTGCGAGTCCCAAAATGTATTGGTCTACAAAAAAAACTAGACTAATGTTTTAGTTTAGGTATGTACAAACACACACACACACATGTATATTGCTATTTGAACATGTGCAGACCGTGTTTGGCATCGTACTGAACTAACAGAATAAGCAATAGAATAGAATAGAACTATTAAACTATTAAAACATTAAGTGCAGTACAAAACAAAACCCCTACAACAACACCCGTTAGTGACACACGACATGTGTCATACATACACCCACTGTACATAATACACCCAATCCCACAGTCCACAGTCTCTGAATGTCAAATAGGTTAATTGGCCACATAGCCTTGGTTCACTCTATTTACTCTATCCAGAAGACATTTATCTTCTGGCAAAAGGTGGACCAAGATAAATAAACAAACGGAGGCGCCATGGCACATCGGTGAGACAGCGAGAAGGCCAGCTCGTCGTGTTGTACCGTGTAGGAGACCGCATTGTCGCGGCTCTGTTGTTCCAGTCCACTCGTGGTAATAAATGAGGTGTCACATTCAATAGGCCGCATGCTGCTCAACCACGCCCACGCATGGGCACCCACCCACCCTCCCGCCACACAAAGGTAAGTAAAGGCCAAGCGCTCTCTTCATGCATTCCCCTGTTTGGCTGGCTGTCTATCTACCTGTTTTTTTCTTTCTACCTACTCAATCTTTTCAGCACGAAGACACCTTGCCTGACGTTATTGAGCTATCGAGTTAAATTGAGTTAGTTCAGTTTCTATTAGTTTTTATTCCAACAAAATTTAAATACAGTCTCACATCACAGTGTGTTTTAATTAAATAAGGGTGATTACGACTATGAGCAAAAGCAAAGCAAATACATGCATAACATGTCAAACAGGGCCCTTTGAGGGGCAGGGGCTCAAAATCAAAAATGGGAGGATTTCTATTGCGCGATTGTTGAGTGGGGGGGGGGGGGGGGTGCTACCGGAGGATTTCTGTTGCACGATTGTTGACATTTTAATGTTTAATTGTTCATGTGTAATTTTACAACGCATAGAAAATTTAAATGACCGCTCAAAAGGGCACTTTGGTCCTTCAGAGGGAAAAGGGCAGGGGCTCGGGCACCCATAGCCCCCCCCTCTGCACGTGCCTGATGTCAAACATGTTTTTTGACAATTACCTAAAAGGTGTAGGCTGAAGCCAAGGCTTAAAATCACCTGTGGTTGCTTGGTAAAAGCCCATTAATGCTAACATAATAAGAATTACTCCAGCTGAGGATGTTTGCAGTGCGTCTTGGGACCATACAGAACAAAGTGATGACAACATGGTCCAT
This sequence comes from Merluccius polli, assembly GCA_030340625.1. Lineage (NCBI taxonomy): Eukaryota > Metazoa > Chordata > Actinopteri > Gadiformes > Merlucciidae > Merluccius > Merluccius polli. Next base: position 268,662 of record JAOPHQ010000569.1, read on the forward strand.
GTATCCACACTGATGACAATGAATCAATCAGCTAATACAATCAATTGCTCCGGGACGGATGACAGCTGGAATCACAGAACATCCAACCGCTGCTTGACATTATCAAAATACAATTAATTTCTGAAAGACAAATGTGTCACAACTTCTGTTATTATCAAAATATTCTGCGTCCATTTTTCACTCATTTGCTTTTTGCTAAACTATTTAAGACAAATACGAATGTAGTCACAATATTGCTATGCTGATACATTGAGAGAGCTTCTCAAATATATCAATAGTGGTGGTCAAGAAACAATTCCAGTGTCTCTCAGCAAATACAGCCAGTACATTTTGTAAATACAATTAAAATAAATTGGGGATACACATTCAACATTTATTTATAACTTTTGTTTAGTTATTTCTGTTTAGACCAACCATCAAACAGAAACCAACCATTGATGAAGATAAAATCTCTGTCACAATCGTGTGTCTTTTCTTTGTTTTTGTGTTTCTGATGATATATATATATATATTAGGGCCGGGACTCGATTAAAAAATTAATCTAATTAGAGGCTTTGTAATTAATTAATCAAAATTAATCGCATTTTAATCGCATATAAATATTTGACCTGAGAACAGTGAGAAGTCATTAATTTTTTGGGGGTGGGGTGGGTATGCGCCTCGGACCTACGACCGACGACGGGGGGGTGCGCGCCTCGGACCTACGGACCTACGGCCGACGACGGGGAGGGGGTGCGCGCCTTTTTTTAATTTACTACACTGGGGAAATAAACTTGCCTCCTATTGGGGCCCTTAGAAACAAAAACTTAAAGACTTTAAAAAAAATTAAGTCGCTGATTGGATAGATATGGCGTTCCACCGGGGACGTGAGCGTCGCGTTACGGCAGCGCCGCGGAACGGCTCTGCCCTGCGTCAATTTCCAATGGACGACGCGACGGCAGCGTAGCGCTGCGAGGCGGCTGGATTCGCGGGATCACGTGAGAACTACAAGACCACGCGAGAATCAGGAGACCACGCGATAATTTGTGGATGTCATAGAACAAACAAATAAAAGGTTACTTTGCCTTTCCGAAGTTGACTTGCAGTTGCTTTGTCTGTCAGAAGTTGATTTGCTGTTGATTTGGTCGTTTTTCCTAGATTTGTGTGCTTCTACCGTGAGTTGGTAGGCTATATAGTAAATGTTTACTTTTTGTCTGGTTTAATTGTGTTTAGTGTTGTTTATTGTTGTTATGTCCTAATGTGTTGTGCTGTAGCCTATAGACAAAGTCAGTTATAAACGACAACGATTTGTGGCCGTGTTCGATCGGGAGGGTGTTTTTATTTTGAAAATTGACCGGATGCTCTATGGCTTTTACTATTTCACTTCCTGCCCGGTCGGTCTGCTCTGTTTAAATTGACGCGGTTCAGCAGCGGCTTGCGTCAAAAATAGAACGCTACGTAAAGATAGCGCTGTGGCGCGGCGCGCCGCTCCTGGGACGCTGCTGAGACGTTCCGCAGCGGCCCGGTGGAAATGCTTTCATTGACTAGAGTGGCAGCGATCAGCAGCGGCGACCGCGACGCAGCCGTAACGCGACGCTCACGTCCCCGGTGGCTGTGTCAACGTGTGCGCGTGTGTGTAAGCGCGGCCAAAGTTCCAAGCGGGTTTTTTTTTCTGATAAAGCATGATTAATAATGTGGAGGGTCCAAACAAACAGTAGCCTAGGGGCCCATGACCACCTTAATCCGCCACTGCACGGGGCCAACCAAAGCGGTCTCATCAGCTACTTCGTTCATGTTCACTGTGGTTTGTTGTTGTCTGAACTCATGAACGCTAGTTGGTGCTCCAGTATAATCGGTCCGCCTGAAACTCATCCAATGAGAAACGTTCCGCGGTGCAAATTTTTTTTTTAACGTGTTAATTATTGTGTAATTAATTAATCTTAATTAACGCGTTAAAGTCCCGGCCCTAATATATATATATATATATATATATATATATATATATATATATATATATATATATGCATGTGACGTGCGTATATATATATATATATATATATATTATATATATATATACGCACGTCACATGCACGCGTTCGGGAACCAGTTACCTTGGAAACCAGTGGTTGGCTCACAACACTGCAGTGCAGCAGTGCCCTTGCCTTACGAAAGTTGGAATACACTTTTCTTTCTGAATATAGCCTTGTAGATCTAAAATGAGTGAAGATTCAGAAACTGGACTGCTTATTTCTCGCCTCAATTAGTTTAGAAACAGATTTTGGTGGAATGCTAAGGTGAAAGTGAAAGTAGGGGAGACCAGGGACAGTTGTAACAGGGGACGGTTGTAACACCTTGAATTCCTCGAATCAGAAATAACCTAGAGTGATGACACTCACTGTGCTCATGCTTGGTTAGTGTCCCTCCATTCCTGTTAGAAAGGGAGCCACATTTGAAACTTCCTGACGGCATTATCTACAAAAGATTGTTTTTGAGGTAAAAAAAGTACTTTTCTTTATGATGTACTTTTTTGGATACTGTTATAAGTCCAAATGTCTATGAATTCAAACAAGTATTATTAGAATCACTGTTTTGTAAGCTAAAAATAGAAATGGCTAACAAGTGTCAAACTAGCAATCAAGGTAGCTCACATGAGGTGAAAACATGGTTGGTGATGCTGGGACGGTTGTAACGCCTCATTACAACCATCCCAGCATCACCAACTATGTTTCATTACATTTTAAAAACTAGCTAAGGTTAGGGATAGAGATGCAGATATTGGTATTAAAGGCAAACTATGCAATGTGCATTGCAAATTAAATGTAAAATGTCATCAAATCACATTTTAAGTGGAGTGTGTGTTGTTGATGGTTGGTTTACAGCCTCACCCGGCCTGAGTCAGACTGATTGGACTCTGGCTGGGTGGGGCTGCACACCTGTGGTGCAGAGCAGTCATGGCACCCAGGATAAACCAGCCATCAACACACACACACACTCAGGAGAGAGCCACTGTCATGGCAGTTGTGCCATCAGCTCGGAGAATACCACCAGCCTGAAACTCCAAATAAACATCTTGACCATCTACCCGTGTCCTGTGTCGGAGGGCCCCAAGAGAAGCCACTTAGGTGGCGTGTGGTGAGGGCAAACCCTGCCACATATATAATGACAGTCCGTGGAAACATTAAACACAAACCCATTAAATCATTTTCTTGCATTATAATTTGATGGCTTCACCTCTTTTTTGTCATGTAGTATGAAAAAAACATAATCATTACTTAAAAACATGAAATTAATAGCCACAATAACATGACTGGTAAATAATATTTTCTATTTTGATTATATGATTGATTTATTATGTGTATTTTAGACATGTTACAACCGTCCCTGACACGTGTTACAACCGTCCCTGTACACTGGGACGGTTGTAACAGTGGAAAGACTTTATTAAAAGCAATTTTGCAACCTGTACATATATTCATAAAGCCACTTAAATACATTATTTCAGCAGCTGACAGATTGAAGTTTGTAATATAACAAATTGGTTATTCCAGTGTAAATGGTTTTTGATGTATTGCTAAAAATTGCAAAAAGTGTTACAACTGTCCCTGGTCTCCCTTAATTGAAAGTTTATGTACTTCATACAACGGACCCCTACTACTCATGCTCAAACCTCATTGGACCCTAGAGTACCTTCATCGGATGTACGTCACGTACTGTCCAGGCTGGTGAACCGCCCCCTACATTGCTGATTCAGCACGTTGTTTTTAACGAGTGCTTGGTGTGCCAAAAGTATTTTTCAGCGAATCGCAGATTCGACACTCGCATGAGTGGATTCATAGAGTTGTAATCAATGAGTTGTGTGCGTACTTTCATCGAAATTAATTTGTAATATATTCAAATAAAAAATGCACCATCACAAATATTGTTGTATTTGTTGGCAGTGTATCGTGCAATTTTGCGGTTGTTTGTGTATTTATTCTTAAATCAATTTACGCATGTGACAATCACATTACAGATTCACAGATAGAAATACCAACCTACAAAGTTCACAAATCAACACGTTTTTTTTAAATTCAGACTACAGCTACAACACTTTAGAGTGAAATTAAACTCCATACATTCAGGCCTTGCCAAACAAGGCTGGAATTGCCGTTTGCGTAGTCCAGCTGGCCAGGTCAGTGACCTGCCTCTCCAGAGGACAGTTAATTGTATTTAATGTAGACAACTGTCTGCGTCTGCATCTGCATCTGCATCTGCATCTCTCTCGCTCTCGCTCTCTCTCTCTCTCTCTCTCTCTCTCTCTCTCTCTCTCTCTCTCTCGCTGATTGAACTGTGCTGGAGCGGTCAGATGGAGAGAGTTGCAGAGACCTGCCACAAACCGTATTTCATAAAAACAGATGCTCAGAGAGAAGGTATCTGCTCAACAGCTGTTTCCTTAGAATTGCATATGTATTGCATGAACAAGTTTTATTTTGTCACATATAGAACGTCTTTTGTTTTGAAGTAATGCCTGTCTATCATAAATTATGTTTTTTTATTGTATTGTTTGATTGACTGCTCATATTAAATAAATAATAAAACAATATGTATTCTCAGTCTGTCTCTCTGTCTGTCTGTCTCTGTCTCTCTCTGCCTCTTTTTCTCAGTGTTGATGAACCAACATCCATGCTAAAAAAAAAACAGATATCATGAAATCACTGGATCATGGGATAAGAGTGCCGGTACAAACTCGAGCGACATCACCGCTTTATGCACCACAGATGACCGGATAAGAAGTAAGAGAATGGTGATGTTGGTTCTTATGAGGTTTCACACGGTAGCTTTCCAAACATGAATTGATGAATGAATGGATGAATGCAGAGTGACTCAGTACAGGCTGGTGGACACAGAGCTGATGTTGCTGTAACTGGTTGGAGGGGGGGGGTGATTTACCTCCTCCACTGTCGCAAGGTCATCTAACGTCCCTCGGTTTCCAAGACAACAGGCAGAAAGAGCCATTTGGGGCGATTATTGCAGATTATATCCAGCAGGTATTCACCATCTCTCTCTCTCTCTCTCTCTCTCTCTCTCTCTCTCTCTCTCTCTCTCTCTCTCTCTCTCTCTCTCTCTCTCTCTCTCTCTCTCTCTCTCTCTCTCTCTCTCTCTCTCTCTCTCACACACACACACACACACACACTTTATCAAAGCATTTCCTTTGCCTTCCCCTTTTTCTTATTAAGTGAGAATGGGACAACACAGGCCTGTCGATTAAGCTGACGACTTGGTCTAAGAAGTGGCTTCCCTATCACTCTTGCTTGCTGCTAATGTTATTTGACATTATCAAATGGAGTCCAGAGAGGAAAGAGAGAGCATGGTCATGGCTCTCAGTCTAAGTCACCTACATGTTATGCAGTGCTAAAGCCATGACTACATGCTAAACGGAACATACACACACACACACACACATACATATATATCCAAAAAAAATTAATTGCACATAACATGAGTGTCCTAATCCAAACGCAATTATACCTGTGACACTGCAACGCACACGTTGATAGACAGACACACACATGCTTGCGCACACACACGCCATGGTGCGCGTCCCGGTAACGGTTAACGACTGTCAGCCGTGAAATTACTTTAACCAACCTCCGCAGCCACGCGGGCGAATGCAGGAAATCCACCAAGGCACTTTGACACACACTGGCAGGACGGAACAGAGACCAGAGCAGGAAGCCACATAATAGGGAAACGTCTTTGTGAATTTAACGATCGCTGCTCCGATTGAGCCTAAAACTGTTTATTTTATTTATTTATCTTCACTGAAATTATGATATTTCCGGGGTTTTTATGTCTGCTCCCAAATAGCATTTATTCCTCATATTGCAGTGGCCTCAACGGTGCCTCTGGGGGGATCTATATATATGTGTATATATATATATATATCTATATCTATATATATATGTATATATATATATATCTATATATATATATATATATATATAGATATAGATATAGATATATATATATATATATATATATAGATTGCTAAAGAAATATCAGGCCCACATTTCAAGAGCCAATAGAATGGATGGAAAGCCTGGAACCTTCCAATTGAAGTCGGCTGTAGCCAACATCACCAAGCAGGAAGAGGCGGCATCCGGGGGAATCTGGATAAAGTTGAATGAGCGGAGGCAGAGCCAAACTGGTGACGGGTTAACAACATCATAGAGTTGAGTGGTGGACAGTGAGGACAGTACCAGGACACTGGTATTATCGTCGAGCAGCCCCAAGATGTCATGGGCTTAAATCGACAAAACATCGACGAAGGTGCCCATTTGAAAACCTGCAGTAGCCACTCAACTCAGTCCCAGTTTCGAGGGAGGTGCCTTGAGGGAGGGAAAGAGAGAGAGCGATGCCACTGGCTCACAGATGGTGCAGGGGCGAGTTCCTGTAAAGGTGAGCCAGTTGTGGTAACCCTTAACAAATTTTGCATATTCTTCTCTGGCAAACCCAGTGACAGCTAGTTGGCGACTGAGGAAGAACGGTGACAGCTAGGAGAGACTGCTGACGTTTGGGAAAGACCAGAGCCGGGGTGTGGAGGCTCCGAAGGCCGAAGTAAATCCTTCATGAGGAGGAACCCATCATCAATTGCTATGGAAAGACATATTACAAGATCTCCAGGTACGTGATGAAGAGGGGGGCAGGAACAGTATCGCTGATGTACCAGAGGAGACAAGGAATGATAGGGAGAGATAAGACATTTGGGACACAAGATGACCTGCTCATTACAAGTGCCCAGGAGATGCCCGGAAAGAGTCATTGAACTGGCCTGCTGCAGCAGCAAAGAAGGAATGAGAGATGATCACGACATGGACCAGGTGCTGGAAGCAGCCATTGCAGGAGATGTGGGGAAGAATCTCAGGGCCATGTCTTCAATCATCTGGCGCATAGGGACTGATTGCTTCGGGAAGAAGGAGCTGAAAGCCAGATCCAACACCCAGCAAAAGGAAAACAGACGCCTGAAGGAGATAGCAATCCTAAGAGGAGATCTGTGCTTGCACTTCTCTGTGCGTCCGTTGGTCTGAAAATGAGGCGTGTTCAGGCATATTGTTGGTGTATTGCTATCTTGAGGCAACTGAAAGCAATTGCGCAATTGACCAACAGAAACCTGGTTGAAAGTCACCGGCATGGTGTTTCACTTTTAGTTTAAGGGCGCGTTAGTAATACGCGCCTATAGGTGGGTGCACAATTTTCGTACACTCTGCTTGTTTCGTACACTCTGCACACACAGGGAGGCGCAGCGCACAAACATGCAATCCATTCAAATTAAAAAATATTACAATGTGAAAGATTATCATTGTGTACATCAAGATATTTCTTAAAAAATACATGTCATAATGTCCACATCTACCACCTGCTCCTGGCAACTGGGTCCGGCCTGAGGATCTTCAGCCAGCGGAGCTGCATGACATTTACAGTTAATTTATAGAAGGAGGTTTTTTCATTGCAGGTGTTATAAACCATTCGTTACAATAAATTATTTTTGCAAGAAGCTGCGTGTTTTGTACACATTGTACTGCTCGTTCCGTAGATGATGTGCTTGTGCGCTTTCACTTCACGCACAAGCAGATCCGTCTCTTCGCCTGAACATCGTTGCTTCTTCCCACCTGGCAAATCCGCCATCATAATAGCAAAACCGCCAAGCGCTTGCTTTAAAGGGAACGGGAGATGACATTCTGATTGGTTTATTGCATGTTACGCCCAAAACACACCCATGATTAATTGAAGAGATTAAGTACAACCCTTTTGGACCGTGCACCTGGAGCTGTGACCATTTTTCCGCTGTTAAACTAGCAAAAGTGTATTGGGACTCGCCCTATATGCAGATACGCCGCGTGCTTCAGATCATGCATTTTAGATCGTTAAAATAGGGCCCAATATGCGTTTCACCTGTGGGAACTTGAACCATTGACTGGCAGAGACTGGAGGTTGGTATTGTCACTGGGTGCACAATCTCGGTGATCCTGTTTTCCCCAGCGATGAACCATCTTGTCAAATCAGCAGAGAAGTTACATCGGGGTGCAGTACTGGCAAGAGGCATCCAACAGGCGTCCATCAGGGCATTCATGGACGATCTCACAATCACAGCCAAATCTGTACATGAAGGGAGTTGGATTTTGGAGGACTTGGTCGAGCTCACCGATTGGGCAAGGATGGAGTTCAAACCTGCAAAATACAGAAGCCTAGTACTGAGGAGGGGGCATGTCCAGGATTGGTTTCACTTTAAGATCAGAGAGGACATCATCCCCAACGGTCCAAGAGAAACCGGTGAAGAGCTTGTGTAAGTGGAACAGGGCGGACCTCAATGACAAGGAGAGTGTGAAGGAGATGCTCATTCAAGCTGAAACCTGGATGACATCTCTGGAAAAGAGCAGCCTGCCCGGTAAGTATAAGGCCTGGGGATACCAACATGGGGTGCTTCCCAGACTGCTCTGGCCATTGCTCTTTTACGAGGTACCTGTTTCCACTGTTGAGGGGCTTGAGAGGAAGATGGCTGGGTGTCCCAAGAAGCTTCTTAATAATAATAATAATAATACATTTTATTTGAAGCGCTTTTCTAAGTACTCAAAGACACTTTACAATACATCATAAAAGCAGTAAATACAACATCAAATAGTAAGAAAAACACTAAAAACACATCAAACTAAGCTAAACATTAAAAGCAATTTTAAAAAGGTGAGTTTTTGTCAATGATTTGAAAGTTGAAAGGTCGGTGCAGTCACGGATTTGTATGGGGAGAGAGTTCCAGAGGGAGGGGACAGCAACAGAGAAGGCTCTGTCGCCCCAGGTTCGGTGCTTGGTCCTGGGTGGTGGAGACAGGAGGTTTGCGTTGGATTAGCGGAGGCTACGGGACAGGATTGAAGGGCCAGCTAGGAAGCGGCTGGTAGCCAACATCACCAAGCAGGCAGAGGCGGCATCCTGGGGAATCTGGATGAAGTGGAATGAGCGGGGGCAGAGCCAAGCTGGTGACGGGTTAACAACATCAAAGAGTTGAGTGGTGGACAGCGGGGTTAGTACCAAGACGCTGGTACTACCGTCAAGCCCCCCCAAGATGTCATGGGCTTAAATCGACGAAACATCGATGAATGGGGGTTCCCATATGACAATCTGCAGAAGCCACTCAACTCAGTCCCAGTTTTGAGAGAGGTGCCTTGAGGGAGGGAAAGAAAGAGAGAGCAATGCCACTGGGTCACAGATGGTGCAGCGGCGAATACCTGTAAAGGTGAGCCGGTTGCGGTAACCCTTGTGTGTATACTATAAAGCTCTGTCTGTAGAGATATAGGAGGAGGTGTGGCTCCCAGGACTTGAGTAGAGACTTGAGTAATTTGTTAGAAATGGCATAGCCATGCATTAGTTAGTGAAATGCGCTGTGATTTTAGACTCCCTCCCGGCTCATTTCTGACCAATCAGGACATCTCTTCCCTGATTGGTTCGGGGAATCCATCTTGCCTGTCAATCACAGGTGTGTGAAATGCAACAATTCTTAATGCTGGAGAAACATATGGAGGGAGGGAGGAGTTTAAAAATCTTGCTCTCTTCTGCTCTTTTCTGCTCTCTCTCTTTACAACTCGAATCTCACCTACAGCAGCTTTAACAATCTCTTCAAATATCTTCACTGTAATTTCACAGGGAACCCCTATCTGGTCCTGTTATAGCAGTCGTGCTCTCTGCCTATACAGTGCAGTAATTAAATACATCAGTAATTCATGCGCGGCTGATTCCCTGCTTTCTGCCACAGTAAAGGAAAAAATAACACATTGACATTTGAGCAGGGCGATCTCCCGTGAAACCGCCTCTCTGGCCTGTAGATAAGTATGAGTGGAGGTGAGCCATGAGCAGTGGCTTTTAAATGAAAGAGACACGAGTCACACAATGGCTGATCAATACACTGAGACAAAGCTCGGCGCAGGCTGAGAGATTGACAGAGAAGATAGGGGGGGAAACGATCGCACATCGATCTCACCCACACACTCGCCTGCCTCACGCTTTTCTTTTCGTCTCCATTTCTTTCTCTTGCATCTCTCTTTCTTCCCCTCCAACTATATCTCTTCACCCCTCCCTCCTTACCTCCCTCTTGGTATCTGTCCCTCTGCAGTATGCGGAGGGAAAAGAGTCCAAATGCATCCTATAGTTCCCATTGCTCAGGCTCATACTAACACGGCCAGACTTACAGCTCCATGGATACACGGATACAAAGCAAGGTGACTAGACTTGTACCATACCACAGAACTACAAGTCACAGGTCAACAATGACTGTGCTCATCTGTGTCTGTGACCCTAAACCTCAATTCTGAACATTTCCAGACTAACTTACGACTATAGGCATATATTTATGCCTATAGTCTACATTTAAATTCATAATAAGGATCAAGCTGGTCTAAGACCCAAAATAGGAACTCAGGCGCAAAGACACTCAGGTGCAAAGACACTCGGAACAAGGCTTTGAAGAACTCAAAGGATTTTACTTCTGGCCAAAAGAAACGTATGTCGTATACACAGTGTAGACTCAGTGGCAAAACTGAGAAATACAGACTACAAAGATTAAACAAATGAGCCAATAAACACAGCTGCATTAACTTTACTAACTGAAAATGACTAACCCCAAACTAGTGAACAGAGCCCCCTAATGGCAAAACAAAACCTAAACTGTGACAGGAGGATCCCCCCTCCTACGGCTGACTTCTTCAGGGCCATACCCTCCCCAGTTGATCAGGTACTGCAGGTTCCTTCTCACCCACCGGCTGTCGAGGATGCAATGGATGTTGTAAGCCGGCTGGCCATCAATCATCCTGGGTCGGCGCGGGGTGGGGGATGGTGGGGATCAAGGGGCAGACTTGAGTTTGGAGATGTGGAAGGTAGGATTAACCTTCATGGACTGGGGAAGATTGAGGCGATGGATTATTCTTCTCTGGATCTTAACTGAAGGCTGCGTCCAGATCAGCATACTGATGGTAGAGAGAGAGAGATCACGTAGTTTTGCACGTAGGGGTATCTGGTAGGGTTTGTGCAACAGGTAGTCCTGAGGGATTAGTGAGTGGAGTGAGAAGACAGCTACAATGACACCTGGTGCGCCAGGCAAGAATGACCCCAGAAGGCCCAGTGAGGGTTGTGAGGGATGAGCCCGTGGTGGCCCAGCACCAGAGGAAGTTCAGGAGAGTGGACCGGGTGGAACTGAAAAGTCTCTGGGTTAGTAGGTTTTAAGGTAAGTTGGAGGAGAACAGGAAGCTTTGTGACCTTGCCAGACCCCAGAGGTTTACCATCCAGGGAGGTCACAGATAATGGTTCCTCCAACCACCAAGGTATTTTCTAGTGTCGCGCCAAGGTCTGATACAGGAGGCACCCAGTTGCCCCTGAATCGACAAAAGCATGGACGTTGTGACATTGATTAGCCCCCGAGTTTGACAGGTGGCAAACTCGGGGGAGCTCTCATCATGCTGGCCGCTGGGAAGCTCTGGGCGATTTGGGGATAAAGGCGAGGTAACTGCCCTCTTTCTTCTCTGCTCACAGTCTATTGTCAATTCGGATCAGGGAAATGAGAGTCTATGTCCACGGATAAATCACAGGAGGCAAGTTCATCCTTAATAGGGTCCACCAGGCCATGAGGAAATGTTGAGTAGAGCGCCTCTATATCCCAACCACTCTCAGCAGCCGTGTGCACGACACTGGATGGCAAAGTGTGACACGCAGCGTAAACCCTGGTAGAGATTGAGGAGACGCTGAGCTGCCTCTCGCCAACTGACTGGATGTTTGAAAACCTTCATCTTGGCAAGGAAGACATTGAGGCTGGAACAAACCATGTTCTGCTGCTCTCATACAGCGGTTGCCCAAGCTTATGCTCTTCCGGTAAGCAATGAGATCAGGAAAGAATCTTAGACCGGGTTGGAGCTCGAAGACCAGCGACCACTGAATAAGAAAGACCCGACACTCTCCCGGATGACCATTGTATCTCTTTGGTGGTGGCAGGTGGGGCTCTCGATGAGAGGAGTTAGCTGGTTGAGATGCCAGACTGACCTCTGCCGGTGGTGTGGTAGCTGGTAGGTCTTGAGATGGGGGATTGCAATGGTCAGTCCCTGTGAGGGCCTGTATTTGCTGGTCATGGCCAAATGATTTCCATGGCTATTTATAGCTGACATTCGAAACAAGGCTTTGAATAACTCAAAAAGACTTTTACTTCTGGTCAAAAGGTAATAAACAAACTTCAGGAAACAGGTATTGTATACATGGTGTAGACTCAGTGGCAAACAAAGCAAAACTGAGAACTTAAATACAGACACAGGTGAACAAATGAGCCAATAAACACAGGTGCATTAAGTATTAACTGAAAATGATTAACCCTAAACTACTGAACATAGCAAAACAATATATAAATAATGTTATATTAATGTAAATAATATAAATAATGGCAAAACAAATGGCTTTTAAAGGTCACATGAGCATCATCCTCCTCCTGAATAGTCCGCTAAAACTACAGCTAATTTTTACCTATGACTCGTATATACCACTATATACTATATCACTCCCAGACCGCTGGAAGTCAGCTATTCATTATATCACCTTCATAATTATAATGTGTGTGTGTGTGTGGTGTGTGTGTGTGGGGGGGGGGAGAAAGACCAAGACTGTGTGTGTGTGTGTGTGGGTGTGTGTGTTGGTGACACTATTTGTATTTGTCTTTTAGGACTGAATTAACATTGCTGTGTAATCACTCTGCATTATGCGCTGTGTTCAATAGCCTGACAGCTCTGGTCTGGAGCTTGTCAGGCAGAGCCTGTCAATATGTTGGTTTACACACACACACACACACACACACATTCACACACACACTTTCGCGCACGCACATGCACGCGCACGCACACACACACTTCACTTGCACAATGGCTGTTATGGGTGTGGGTGATCACACCCCCACACACCAGGAACATGCTATGGCCTTCTCATATACAAATGCACAAACACTTCCTGTACACACATTTGGAATGCACGTATGTACAGGTGACACCCCATCGACATGGACTCTTACTTTCAATCTCACGCACGCACGCAAACACACACACACACACACGCGCGCACACACACATACCCACACCAACACACTCCCTTTAGGGTAGGCATGACTTATATACTGTGGGGCGGAGGAGATAAGGCAGTTCTGTGATCAATAGTACTTTGGTGGCAAACACTCCCTATCCCTCCGCCCTCAGGATATATACTGTTGGAGGGCAATCAAGATCTTAATGGATTTAACCTCTCTCCTCTCTCTTTCTCTCCTTTTTTTCTTCATCTGTTTTTTCTTTCCTTGAAGCTTTTATCTTTACTCTTATCTCCCCCCTGCGTTCCCCCTTGTTTCTATAGGTCGCTCAATCTTATGTATATAAATATATAAATTGTCTATGTTATACTGTATATATATATATATATATATATATATATATATATATATATATATACAGGCACGTGCAGAGGGGGGGGCTATGGGTGCCCGAGAGCCCCTGCCCCTTTCCCTCTGAAGGACCAAAGTGCCCTTTTGAGTGGTCATTTAAATTTCCGTTATCGGCCCCCGCGTCAATAATCGCGCATCAGAAATCCACCGGCAGCACCCCCCCCCCCCGCCGCTCAACAATCGTGCAACAGAAATCGTCTGGTAGCACCCCCCCCCCCCCCCCCCCCCCCCCAAAGGGTCTCTGCACGGCCCTGTATATATATATATATATATATATATATATATATATATATATATATAACATAGACGATAATATATATGCATATTAATATACACAAAGAAAATTACACTGCTATGTTGACCTAGAGAAAGAGAAAGAGAGAGAGAGAGAGAGGAGGAAGAAAGAAAGAGAGAGAGATAAGTGTTCAATGGCTTGTACTGGTGATTTTTAATTCTCAATGTGTTAGCAACCTAAACACCATGTATACAAAAATAGTGCATGTATACAAAAATAGTGCAAAACGTCGAAAGGCATCCGAGGGAAAGAAATAAAGTAGCGGTTATCTTCTCGCTTGAGTTAACTGCTTAACTCAAGCGAGAAGATAACCACAACTTTTTTTTCCCTTGGATGTCTTTCGATGTCTTGCACTATTTTTATAGTCGTGATGGGTATATTATTATTATTATTATTATTATTGGTGTTGTCATTGTTATGATTATTATTATTATTATTAATTATTTTTTCTTTCCCTGAGCTATTGAATAAGTGGGGCAAGCCAAATATCAGCTTAAACCCAGGTACAGGACTTTCGCCCAGCATGGCTGAGGTTCTGGTCTCGTTACAGAGGAGACAATTCAGGGGGGTATTGCACAAAACTAGGATAAAGAAATCCAGGATAATTGAGTAAGCGCGGCTTGGACTATTCTGGGGGGTATTGCACAAAACTAGGATAAGGGATTAAGCCGGGATATGTTTACGGATTTAGGTTATCCTGGCTAAATTTAGCCTCAAGTCGGTTGCATGAAAGCAGCTCACACTTATCCCGGCTAAGTTACCATGGTGATTTATTCTCCGCAGCTAGCCTGCTCCAGACCAGGCTAACAGCCAGGCTAAGCTTAATCCTAGTGATTCACCTGTATTTACACCGTCAATCCTGTGAGGAATTAATGTGTTTTACAGCATGTGCATGGTCTTTCTAAGCATGTTGCATCATTTTAATTATCCCGAATTAAAATATTACATACCGGTATAGTCATTTCTCATTTCATTTAAATCTGTTGGCTGTTTGCAATTGCAACAGTCTTTTTATATTGATTCAAGTGTTATTACTCAGGCCAACACAGTTAAAGTCTATATTTTTTCATACTATGACACATTTACGTTTGTGTTTATGAAAGTCTGCCTTTATTACGCAACTGCAGCGCATTTGGAAATGTCAACAAACAGATGAGCGCAACATTCTTATGTCATATGTATAAAATGTATTTTAATCACACAAACGAACCTTTGCAACATGTGAAACAGCCCATTGGCTACCATGCATAATAAGCTGTTTTAAATTGCACATTTCAAATCACGCAGACGTCACCGAGACCGACCCGAACCCGAGCATAATTTCTAAATATCTGTCCCTGTCCGAACCCGACCCGGCCCGTCGGGTCCCCTCGGGTCCCGTCGGGCTTGGGTCGGGTATCCAATAAGGAGCCGTTCAGCGGCCGTGACGTATGAAACGCCATGTTCCGATCGGTGATTCTGTGAGCGATCGCGAGGTCTATTCAAGCATGCCGCTTATCCCAACTAGCTTCACCTGGGGGGTATACTACGAAGCTCGATTAGTGGGTTAGCGAGGTATGTTGCGCTCAAAGCCTGGGTTAGCTGTCCTACGAAAGTCGCTCTCTTTTAGCGTCGCTATATCACCATGGTAACTTATGCTGGCAACCAAACCTGGTCGGGAGGAGGTTTTCAGCTCAGACTTTCCGATTAGTTCGGCTTCTTAAAGCTGAGCGCCGCTTTCGGGACAGATCCGATCCCTTTATGAGATACAGGTTCTCATCAGAGGGTATTCGCTATTTGGTCGTCCTTGTTGGACCTTATGAAGGCAATGCTACAAAAAGAAGCCGTGCGCAGTGTGTCTGTGTTTCACTGCGATTTGTTGCCACGGGGACATATTTGCATACAGTTGGTGATGCCGAAAATATAAGCAAAAAGGTGCCTTGCGATACGCAAGGTTGTAGCTGCCCTAAATACACTGCTAAATATGTTCATGGTGTTTCCCAACTTTTTGCCAACACAAACTGTCAAGTTGCAAGTTATCAACTTGCAGGTAAAAGAAAAAACCTGTATACGTGAATGAGCGGTAGAGTGGCGGTAGCGCGTCAGTCTTCAGATTCTGCGTGCTGGGTTCGATCCCAAGTGAAGTGGGTATGTGTAGTTTATTAAAAAAAAGTTATATTTCTTATGTCATATGGAATACTTATTCATTAATGTTATGGAATTATCCAGTTTTGTAATCTAGATGAGGGTAAAAGGCATGATGATGGACAGGCAACATATGAACCCCGGTCGCTGGCGTTCAGCTCACATACTAATCCACCACACCACCGTCGCTACCATCCAACACATGCAATACGTTTCTTACATATTGTATTTGAAAGGAATTCCCTAAATTACACAAAAAAGCAAGTTGGAGGTTGCTTTTGCATTTTGCAATCATATGCGTAAGAATTGTTCGCCATTAATCCCAATAGAGTATTAGGATTAATGGCGAACAATTCTTACGCATTCACAGAATCTGCTGTTTTTTGCCAGCATGGGCAACTGTATCGCCCCTTGCCGTTATTTGCTTTTTAAACTCCTCGTATGAGTTCATAATCACGACTTGCTCCTCCTGAGTGACATACATAGCCCGTGTTCGCTCCCTCGGATCCATTGCGTCAAGGTGAATGACGTTGGGTTACGCCCTTTCAAGGGCGTAGATTTGCGTGGGGACCGAAGGACATGTCCCCACCAATATTCAATAACGACTGAAATGTCCCCACCAATATTGAGGCAAACGGAAAAAAGCGCCTTGCGCGTTACACAAAGGGTTAAATAAATTTCGACGTCCGTAATCTAGGTACCGCCTCCAAAAATACGTCTTGAGGGTCTGGTCTGGTCAGGTCTGTTTTTTTTATTGGCTTAGCTCCCTGTATCAAACTATATAGGCTACTCCCCCTCAACACTGCCTGTATACTGACGATTCCCAATACCTTAGAGGCGCGTTCACTAAACCTTACCACTGTAGGCCTACTTTAGCCAATCGGTAATAGGGTAGGGGCTGGTCTTGGGTTTTGGCCAATCAGATTAATTCAGCAGTCACTCCACGTGCGAATGTGATAGTCTAGGCAGAATTTCTGAAAATGTGCTTATTTAAAGTGCTGGAGGCATTTTGTGATAATTTATATTGTACAACATTTCTAGGGGTATTAAGGGGTGCTGAATCCAAATCTGCTGTATATGAAGCTCAAAAATGTCCCACAATGCCTCAAAATTGAGAAATTCAAAATGGCCACCATCGCCAGGCTGAAATCTGTTTTTCAGTATATTTTTTTGACTAAACAAGATGAAAACATGAAATAAATGTGCTTTTGTAAGTTTTCCTACATGGGCAATTCAATGCCATATTCAGATTTGAGATGTAATGTGAAGAAACTGCTTAGACATTGCAAATACAGGTGTTTTTAACTATGAATAATTGCTCTTTCTCTAAGTTATTATTATTACTATTGTTGATATTATCACGCTGTGTTTACTTACTTTGCATTTTGTTTTGAGGACAAATGTACAAACAAATATAAAAAGTTACAAACTTTAATTAAATATTCACAGGTTTTCACAAATGGGGAATTTAACATCCTGTCAATAATCAGCTTGAAAATCACACAAGTAGAGAAAAACATCATCATTAGTGCTAAAGAAGTTGTCAATCAAATAAGATCAAAAAGCAGGAAGATCCATGGATCATGGTGATATTCACTTAACTATATCCCAGTAGAAGTTACAATGACAGCTTATTCGCAGTCCTCTTCAATAATAAGCTGATTATTGACAGGATGTTAAATTCCCCATTTGTGAAAACCTGTGAATATTTAATTAAAGTTTGTAACTTTTTATATTTGTTTGTACATTTGTCCTCAAAACAAAATGCAAAGTAAGTAAACACAGCGTGATAATATCAACAATAATAGTAATAATAATAATAACTTAGAGAAAGAGCAATTATTCATAGTTAAAAACGCCTGTATTTGCAATGTCTAAGCAGTTTCTTCACATTACATCTCAAATCTGAATATGGCATTGAATTGCCCATGTAGGAGAACTTACAAAAGCACATTTATTTCATGTTTTCATCTTGTTTAGTCAAAAATATATACTGAAAAACAGATTTCAGCCTGGCGATGGCGGCCATTTTGAATTTCTCAATTTTGAGGCATTGTGGGACATTTTTTAGCTTCATATACAGCAGATTTGGATTCAGCACCCCTTAATACCCCTAGAAATGTTGTACAATATAAATTATCACAAAATGCCTTCGGGGTTCTGATTTTGTGAAAATTGACCCTGTCTATGATGGATACAATTCTAAATGTACGTGTCCGATTTTAATAAAAAATGGATGTCTCCTTGTTCATGCCCTTTAGTCAATGGTAAGGCTACTAATCAATTCCTAGTTACTTTTGAGTATTATATTGCCACCGACTGACCTTTCTTGGTAGAGCTGTAGTATCCGTAGTCTCAGTAGCCTATGCTATACAAGCAATACGTAAGTGACTAGTTAAAAGCAGGGATGAATTTCTGAACAAGCCTACCAGGCTCAGGGTCCCAAGAGCTCTGGTGCTTTACATAAAGATGCCACTGTGATATAGGCTTGTATTGGGTTTGTGCATGTCATGTGTGAATAATGTCCATTTATATCCAAAAAAAGTAATCAGAATTGCCAGATAATTACGTTGTTATATCTTGGCTTAGGCCGGGGTAGGGTTAACCCCCCCCCCCCCCTTTTTTTTTTTTTTTTTACTATCACCCCTGTAGTAGTGTCCCCACCAAAGCTCAGACCAAACCTACGCCCTTGCGCCCTTTTTATGTGAACGCGCATTGAACCTAAAGCGGAAAACCTGGCTTGACAAATTTACCTTTAAGTGAGCTTCGTGGAACCGTTTAACTCTGATTGCGAGTTTCGTATTTAGCAATCGAGGTTTTCCCAAGAAAGCCTGGATATGTTCAGCGCGCTTCGTAGTATACCCCCCTGACGTGACTTAGCCGCGCCTATTTATCCTGGCTTGGCAATCGTGCAACCGATTAAGCCAGGATACCGCCGAGCAGAATAGTTCAAGCCTGCGCTTACTCAATTATCCTGGATTTCTTTATCCTAGTTTTGTGCAATACCCCCCTGCTCGGCGGTATCCTGGCTTATTCGGTTGCACGATTGCCAAGCCAGGATAAATAGTCGCGGCTAAATCACGTCAGGTGAAGCTAGTTGGGATAAGCGGCATGCTTGAATAGACCTCGCGATCGCTCACAGAATCACCGATTGGAACATGGCGTTTCATACGTCACGGCCGCTGAACAGCTCCTTATTATTGGATACCCGACCCAAGCCCGACGGGACCCGACGGTACCCGAGGGGACCCGACGGGCCGGGTCGGGTTCGGACAGATCAGGGGCCGTATTCACAAAGCATTTTATCTTACCGCTAGGAGTGCTCCTAACTCGCGCTAAAACATTTTACGTAGGAGTTTTTTCTTAAAAGTTATTCACAAAGCCGCTGACACCTACTCATACTAAGGATACATCACTAAGAGTGAACTAAGAGTGACGCGCCGTTGCTATGGATTACGTCGATTCTCGTGCACGAGTTTGGAAGCGGTCAGTACGGTGATTGGTTGTTCAGAGCAGGCGGTCTCTGTGGAAACGAGCCCACTAATCACCGAAGAACAAGGAAGTAGCCTCGGCTAGACATTCCTATCAAATAGTTATGGACAGTGCAGTTAGCAGAATACACGCATGACGACAAGTTTGTGCAGACCACGATAATGACGTTGTAGCCTATATGCACGTTAAAGAGAGAGAGAAAAAGCAAACAATAAAAATACGTAGGCTAAATTGCATTAATTCAAGGAGGCAATTAAAAGCAGCAAACTATTATCCAATGATCGTATCTCCACTATTCAACACTTTAAATAACAGCCCATACCGGTTGTGGATATTGACGCATACAGTGATCACTGTGATCACATCCTCTCTCCACAAGAGTTCGTGTATTTGTGTGTGCCCTAACATATATGGAGGAAAACAGTAAACAATAATAAATATGGATTCAACAAATAAAAGGCGACAAAGAGCTAATACGATGTTTTTTACGCATAGGACTAATCGTAATCTGCGTAATCACTTGCATGTTATACTTTAACTGTGCTCCCAGTTGTGGACTGAGATAGGGTGTCAAGACGTCTTGCAGGGATAGCCGCTGTCACCCTGCAAGTGACACCCAACTGGTACAAGGTGCCTCACGCCTCAGACCGCTCTCCATTAAAATACGCGGATGGGTAGACCCTGCAGGCCACTTTGCAACAACATCAAGAATGTTAAAAGTTGCATCAACAACAATCTGCGTGTTGATGGAATGTACTTTCTTTCTATTGACGAACACGTCCTCATCTTTTGATGGCGCAATGATTTGTATGTGCGTCCAGTAGCGTGCGGTGAGCCTCAATTTCAGTGGGGCGAAGCTACCCGTGTGGCCGACCACGCCCACAATATGTTTTTTAATGTGTATTTTTGAGCTACATTAATAGATGCTAACTAAACTAATTATGAACAAAAATACCGAACGTGCTTTGAAGCTTTGAACGTGTCAGCCGCAACACATGCATGATGTCGGGCGAATTAGTATGTGCAATGGAAACACCAACCAGGTCTGGAATCATCTTTAGCTCGAGCTGTATAATACAGTAACGAAGTGTATAGACCCCTTCGAGTGCAACGTCACAGAAATATGCGCACGCGTCTTGGGGTCAGAAAAACACCTACTTACATAGACTTTCACTAACGAAGTCCAAACAAAAAGTCTAAAATGCCGACCTGTAGCGCTGTTGGATGTGAAAATAGGACCAGCAGTGGCGTTGACCAGATTAGGACATTGTCCACTGGTTTAAGAATAAATAAATAAACTTACCCCGCCATGCAGGTGCAGTTAGCCGTGTGAACGTAGCACTTCTCCTTGTTGTAGATCACCCATGCCTTGTACAACCATGTCTTCTTCCCTTGACGCTAATTAACCCAATCTTTAATGGAGCTGGGTCTGGCAAACTATCGCCGTCAGCCAATACCAATTTGATGAGATATTATTCCCGGTCCTTAATCGGCAACGAGAGAGCATATTCGGAAATATTCTGAGGAGAATCGTTGACAGCCATGTACTTCACTTTGTTTTCTGACCCCATTAGGCGCGAAAAGACGTGTGCGCATTCTCGTGGCTTGGAATGTTTACAAACAATGAAAGGGTCTATTGGCGGAGTAATTCTAGTTGACCATGGGGCGGATAAGTTTACGACCATATAGGACTCTATTAGCGCGGGCTGAAATCCCTATTGCAGCCTGCAGGGGTACGTGATGAACATACGGAGGAGCGCGACCGTTGAGTTGAACGCCCCAACATTGAAGGATTACGCTCAAGTAGAATTGCCACCATCCAAAACTTGATGTCAACGTACCAAAAATAGTGTAAAGGTCTACAGAAACTATAGATAGTTAATGTGATGCAAATATTATTAGAAATAGATTCATGGAGCTGGAGCAAGGATTTTTGGAGGAACTATTTTTTTGGGAGCCCGCTCTTGCAAGTAGGTGGTTCGTCGCCCCACCTGCCCACATGAGCCGCACGCTACTGTGTGCGTCCCGTCAACAGCACCGACCACACCGGCATACCTGCATGCCATGAAGTTGGCTTTGATCCTGTGTAGTTGTTGATTGTCCAAAGGAAACCGGATAAACTGTTGGATGATATTAATGGTATTATTTCAGCCTTAACCAACTTTGAACTGAGCTCTGGCAGCTCTTCTAGCCTGTATGTAAATATAGGATCATTGTGGAATCGTGTGTGTGTGTGTGTGTGTGTGTGTGTGTGTGTGTCTGTATGTATTTTATATTCTATTTTTATTATTTTATTATTATTGTGTTGTGTTGGTGTTATGGACTTTTCATGAGATGTGTCCTTAATAAAGTTTGAATTTAATTGAATTGATATGTGGTCTACAGAGCGCGTTGATGGTTTGGTTTATGGCTTACTGATGGTTGCGATATTCCTAAATCGTGCATGCATAAGCATGCATTGCACCCCCAAAAAAATTGTTTGCACCCCCCCCCCCCCCCCCCCCCCCCCCCCCCCCTAGCCTGGTCACCAGCCTCTCGTACTACATTTCATTTGTACAGAGAGTCTGGCCACTCACCATTGACAATTGTTAACTAACTGAAGGCGGGTGCTCTGTTGAAGTTTAAAACTATTGGATCTGCCCAGTGCCACTCCGAATCTGCCATAACCAATCGCTAACGTTTGGTCGTGACGTATTTCATGCGCCAGAAACCACGTTGCGCGCAGTATACAGTGTTGCCAGATTGGGCGGTTTTCCGCCCAATTGGGCTACTTTTGTTTACGTCAGGCGGGGAAAAAACACATTGGGCTGGTGAATAAAATTTGGGCTGCTTTTGTCCACATTTGGCGAGTTTTAATATTGTGAAAACAGCACTCTTTCTCTCTTTTAAATAAATAAATAGCTTTAATACATAAATAAATAGCTTTAATACATAAATAATTGATGCAAGTTGTAGGTTATTCAATCGGCATCTTTTTTTTTTTTCAATCGGCATCATTTCATTTGGCAACTTAACCGTGACGTCAGTTCAGCAAAGCCGCCACACTCGCTGCTAAGCAGCGAGGAGAAAAAGAGGGGGAGGGAGAGAGAGAGGAGAAAAAGAGAGGCAGGGAGAGGCACTCTGTGCATTGTTTTGTTTGTTTTAAATTGTTTTCCAAGTAGTCCTCATACAGGTAATTTGTGATGTAAATAATGATATTTAAAAGTGCACCTTTTTACAATTTTTGCAGGTTTTTGCAATTTGCAAAAACCTATTTATCTATCATTTATGTGTGGTTATTTGACGCAGATATGAAGCTCTTGATACTTACGAGTGTTTTCTATTGTTGTTGTTTTCTATATGTGTTATGATTTTACGGGTTTACACGGGTGTCTGGCAACTTTGTGGTTTGGGCTGGTTTTTATTGGATTGGGCGGGTTCTAAGATGTGATTGGGCTGGAAACTGTCAATCTCATCTGGCAACACTGGCAGTATACAAACGGCAGATGCAGTGAGCATTAGCATTAGCCTCCGCCCGCCTCCGTACTTACGCTCAATAACTGAAATTCGCGCACGACCTCTACGTCACTGTTCTCAGGCCGCGCCTCCTGTTCGCTGATTGGACAGGTAAAACTTTCCCGGGAGAAAACCCGCGAATATGCCGAAAACCCAGACAGAGTACTGAAGGGAAATGAAAATTGAGCGGAAGTACGTCGGAGGGCGGAGCCAGGCTCCCCCCCCGTCGACAATCGCGTACTGGTCCCCACCACTTTCATAGTAGCCTACTGGTGCACCCCCTGTAATCTCAGATGCACCCCAAGGCATTCTGTTCTGGAACCGGGCCTGCATCCCGCACTAATTGCACAACAAGTTTTATACCCTCACGATTTAGCCTATATCTCTTGATCAATTCACAGTCTTCCACTGTCTCCAAAACATTACGTCTCGCAGTCATTTTCCGATTCTTTGTGAATAGGTCTTAGTGAGTTAGGAGTCCTCTCGAGGACTTTTAGGCTCTCCTAGACTTAGGTGTTACTTTTAGGCCTAAAATACTTTGTGAATTGCTCTTAGTGAAAAAAATTAGGAGTCCTAAATTTAAGACTGACACGCCCATTATTTTTAGGAGTTTCTCCTAAATTCGCCAGTTAGGAGCTACTTTTAGCGCTAAGATCCTTTGTGAATACGGCCCCAGAGCTATAGAGAAAACAGAGTTGCGACACGCTTTGATGTCGCCGCCAGGGCTGTCACGTGGTTCATGTAAGCCTCAATAGTTCCAAACAAACCGCAAGCTGCCATAGCGGTCATTGACTTGTATTGACAGAGTGAGCTATTGCATGGTAAATATCAAAATAAAACACACGTTTTTGCGCTATTGCATGTATGTTATCGTCAATTATGCTTTTGAGCTGTAGTACTGCATTGATTACTTTTGAATAATAATAATAATACACTTTTGGCGGGAGAAGTTCGTGTTAGCTTGGTTAGGTTACTTACGTGAGTGATGCTAAATTTATAAGGTTGGTTGTTCTGTATTTGCACTTAGATAAACAAGTTACCATTTAATTTGTACCATTATTATTATTATTGCACTCTTAGCACTTACCTGTTTTGTGAAATGTCAGCTTTTCCAAAGTACGTTTTATCTTTATTACCAAGTTTAGTTATTTTGAAAGGACATGTAGGAGACTAAAGGACATTTAGTTATTTTTGTAGGACATGGATCAGAACCATGGAGATTTTAAGATGGAGCCATGTATCAGATCTATCAAACAACCACTAATTATGCTTGAATATGATCAGTTAAAATCTAACTCTACAAGCAACTATTCACACTTGCAATTTATGTTAGAGCTGATGGACTGGAATACGTATGACTGGTACAAAAGCTGTTAAATAAACAAGAATTATTAAAGAATTATTGAAACAAGAACGTGTGTGTGTGCGTGTACGTGCGCGTGTGTGTGTGTAAGAAAAAATAGGAATATAATAAATAATATACACAACATACAACAAAAGTTTATTTCAATTTTCAATCGGGACCAGAAAAAAGGGGTGATTCGGTGGGGCAATGAGACCATCAAAAAGGCAATTCAAATTCGATTTACAGCAGGCACAACAGGATACAAAACCCTGCAAAACATGAAGATCCCTCTGCCAGACATCCGCACTGTCCAAAGAAGAATGCAGCATGTAAGACTGAAGCCAGGAGTGTTGGGAGAGGTTTTTGACATGCTGAAGCTAAAGGCTGGTAGCATGAGCCAAATGGAGAGGTGTGCTAACCTTGGATGAGATGGCCATCACCCCAAGCGTAGAGCTGCATATGGGGACAGGAAAGCTGTTTGGCAACGTTACACTGCCTGGCCACAATGGCAGAGCAACTCACACTTGTGTCTTCTTGCTGGCTGGAGTAATTATAGTAGTTATTATTATTATTATTATTATTATTATTAAATCATAAATTCCAGGCAGCAGCATCTGTAGGGCTTCATGTCATTAACGTCACAAGTGACATGGGGAGCCCCAATAGAGCAATGTGGCGAGCTTTTGGGGTGACGTGTGATAAACCCTGGATTCCACATCCCATAGAGCCACACCGGCGGCTCTATTTCATGGCAGATGTCCCACATCTGGTAATGTAACTTGAAGAGCGCCCTTGTCCGTGGTCAGACCATCACCGTTCCACAAGATGTGGTGAACACAGAGCACCTACTGTCCAGTGTGGTGTCTGTTGGTCCCTTACAGGATCTGGTGTCCTACCAAGAGGGTATGGCACTAAAGCTGGCTCCCAACCTCTCCAGGGCCATCTTGGAGCCTAACCACTTCGAAAAGATGAAAGTTAGCTCAGCCATGCACATCTTCAGTGAGTGGACAAGTGCTGCCTTAAAGTACCTGGTAGAGGAGGAGCAGCGTCCTGAATCAAACCTCACCACATCATGGTTCCTGGAGAAGATGGACCACTGGTTTGACCTTATGTCGACCCGCCACGTTGTGACTGCCCTCTCGGTTCAGAATAAAATAAATAAAATGCATTATTATTATTATTATTATTATTATTATTATTATTATTATAGTAAAGTTACAGCAGCAGCAGAAGTAAAACAGCTAGCATTTAAGTAATAGTAGCAGTAATAGCAGTAGCATTTTAGTATTAGCAGTAGTGGTAGTATTTTGGAAATGTTTTAAAACCTAACAATCAAAACAACTTTACATAATGTCACCTGACAACAAAAGGTTAAAGGACTTTAGTGAAATGATCACGTTAATTACCTCACGTTAGCCTCCGTTACCAAGCTTTCAGTTAGGTCCTAAATCCATTTAGGGACCTAACTGACCTAACTTTACATTTTTAACATCAACATCGACATTTCATGCAAACCAAATGTAAAAATAACGATGTCTAAGAGTATACCTCTGATAGCTAATGCTTGAAAATGTAAAAAAACGTTTAAAATGCTGTTGTTTCATCAACTTACCAGTAATAGAGCGTAACAGTGACCGCCCCCTTTTTAACAGCTCCGGTGCCGGAAGTAAATTTCCCATGCATTTATCTCGTCCACTTTTCGTAGAATCCTTATAAAAAGAGTATTAAGCCTTTAACCAAGCCGATCGTTCGTTATGGTAGTCGTGACCATATTATGTTTGATTCGGGCATAAAAAGAATTTGGAAAACGGAAGAAAAGGCAAAGGTACATTATTTTGTTGACCGAGTGAGGAACTACTCATCCCGAATCAAACATAATATGGTCACGACTACCATAACGAACGATCGGCTTGGTTAAAGGCTTAATACTCTTTTTATAAGGATTCTACGAAAAGTGGACGAGATAAATGCATGGGAAATTTACTTCCGGCACCGGAGCTGTTAAAAAGGGGCGGTCACTGTTACGCTCTATTGTTCTTGACGAGCAATTGAAATCAACGGAGCTCCGTCCCTTGTTTGGAACTATTGGCGTCTCCATAACCCGGAAGTGTCATCCGCCATTTTTTACCACGGGAGTCAATGGAAGTGTCGCAACTCTGTTTTCTCTATAGCTCTGGGACAGATATTTAGAAATTATGCTCGGGTTCGGGTCGGGCTCGGTGACGTCTGCGCGATTTGAAATTTGAAATGTAAAACAGCTTATTATGCATGGTAGCCAATGGGCTGTTTCACATGTTGCAAAGGTTCGATTGTGTGATTAAAATACATTTTATAAATAGGACATAAGAATGTTGCGCTCATCTGTTTGTTGACATTTCCAAATGCGCTGCAGTTGCGTAATAAAGGCAGACTTTCATAAACACAAACGTAAATGTGTCATAGTATGAAAAAAATGTAGACTTTAACTGTGTTGGCCTGAGTAATAACACTTGAATCAATATAAAAAGACTGTTGCAATTGCAAACAGCCAACAGATTTAAATGAAATGAGAAATGACTATATATGTAATATTTTAATTCGGGATAATTAAAATGATGCAACATACTTAGAAAGACCATGCACATGCTGTAAAACACATGAATTCCTCACAGGATTGACGGTGTAAATACAGGTGAATCACTAGGATTAAGCTTAGCCTGGCTGTTAGCCTGGTCTGGAGCAGGCTAGCTGCGGAGAATAAATCACCATGGTAACTTAGCCGGGATAAGTGTGAGCTGCTTTCATGCAACCGACTTGAGGCTAAATGTAGCCAGGATAACCTAAATCCGTAAACATATCCCGGCTTAATCCCTTATCCTAGTTTTGTGCAATACCCCCCAGGTTCAGAAAAAATAATGCTAATTTGCACCACACAGAAGTATTGGAGTTGTTGACAACTCTCTAAAGCTAAAACAAAGAGGAGAACACATGGCAGTTACGGGTTATATATATAAGCCTACTACTACTACTACATAATAATAATAATAATAATAATAATAATAATAGGCTACTTATTATTATTATTATTATTATTATTATTATTATATACCGTCCAGGCAGAACCTAGAGAAACAACTACAAACCTTTCCACTTCTAACTGCGGATAATCAATTCTACTTCAGACTGCTAGCATGTTGAATACAAACAATGAAAAGACAAAGTCTGCTTTGATTACTATATCGAAATACTCTAAATTAAGTGGGCTTTTTTCCACAGAGACACTGAACATATTAAATTGCTTTCATAAGTTGGGAGAATACATTTGTTTTTGTGGTTTGAAGAACTGAATTTTGAGGAACTTTGTTCTCATAATGTGGATTTAATTTCAAAGTACTGAGTTTGGTTGGAACATAAGGTTGGTAATGATGGTTTGTGGTGGGGCTTATAAAAAAAAAATTCACATGCTTTTTGAATTAATTGTATTTATTTATTTATGTATGTATTTATTTATTTATGTATTTATTTATTTACAGATGTACCATACCTATGTGTTTCATGTATGTTTTAATGTCTATAATGAATGGTGATCGAGTTTTTTCCATTTGGGGATAAGGTCTATTATCATCATCAACTATGAGAGTACGGTGTGTAATAATAATTTGCATAAATGTGTCATGCTAATAATATTGATTCAGAACAGAAAATGGTAAAGAATGAGGTCTAAATCTAAGTTTTACTAAATGTAAAATCATTTAGAAAATGATATATTAAAAAACTATTACAAAAGTAAGATACTCGTTCTGTAAACAATTGGGATTTAATCATATGATAAAATTATGACAATTATTATGACTATTTAATATTACTATTTAATCATTTAGCCAACACTTTTATATAAAGTGGCTTAATTAAGATAATTTTACATAGCATGTGACTCAATTTTCTAATCATATACAAACCACTTCTTTATCATTAACTCATATTAAAATAATTTACTGTATTGAAATCATCAAATCAGTCCTTCAATAAACAAATGTCATAACATGATTGACTAATTATTAGTGAAATAAAGCAAATGCAAGCAACACACAGGTGGTGATGACTACATCGATGCAGTCATCTCTATCTTCATTCTTCATACCAATGCATTCATACATGTTTATATCACCAATACATCCCCCAAGTGAAGTTATTTTCTCCACTTATGGGTAACTTTTGAAAGACTACAACATTGTTTTTGCATAATTTTAGGCTGCAAACCAAATCCAAAGAGGTGTCTTTGTCTGACCTAGGCCAGACTTACTGATGTCTAACCTCGTTATTAATTATTAATTAAAATGATTCATTCTGTTGGCTAAGTACCACACAGGTGCAGTGCATCTCCTCAAGGCCGAACATGTCGCATTACTTCATCATCCCTTCTATGTGTCAGTGTGCCTGTGTGTGTATGTGTGCCTGTGTGCATACTTGTGTGTGTGTGTGTGTGTGTGTGTGTGCAGTCAAAAAGTTAATGTAAATGAAGTGTGCCAAGTAAGCATACAGATGGATAGTACAGGAGGTATGTAATACATAATGTATGTCATGGAGCCTCTAATGCAGATGGGGTTTGTATTGAGTAGCAATGCACATGTGCATGGCCTGAGTGTGTACTGCAAGTATGTGGAAATGGATTGCCTCACTTGGGTGCATTTGTATGAGCATTTATGTGTGTGTGTGTGTGTGTGTATATCTGTGCAATTGTGTACATATGGTTGTGTCGGTGTGTGTGTGTGTGTCTGTGCGTTTGTGTGTGTCTGTGCGTGTGTGTGTGTGTGTGTATACGTGTGTTTGTGTTTGTGTGTGTGTCTGTGTGAGTGTGTGTATGTATGTGTGTGTACATGTGTGTGTGTGTGTTTGCATGTGCGAGAGCAGGTGTCATCTGACCTTTTCTTTGACGATGCTCTTAAGCCTCGTCCCTCAAGTGCTTTTGAGACCAGAAAAAATGGCCTCTCCGCTGGGCGTACAAAACTGCTTTTCTTCTTCACTTCATTCTCAGCCGCTCTTCTCGAGGTGTGAGGCAATTTGTGGTGATTTTGTTTTTAATGCACTTTGATCAATAGCGGTAAATAGCCCTTGAGCTTCTCACACTGTAATGAAAACAGAGGAGGAGTATAATTCCTGCGTCCTTTGTGCTTTCACACTTTCTGCACATAACGTTTATTTCTCTCTTTTTTTTACCGCGATATATGTTTCTCAATATCACTCCAAAACGTATAAAGTCAAGAGATCAGATGGTCTCGATTGCTGCCAGGGGCATAAAGTATAATGTGCTCACCTCCACTGCACCTTAGAACTTCAGATATGTGGTTTTGTTACAAAACAAACTGTATTTTAGCTTGATATTGTGCTGGGAAATGTGCTTGAATGCAAATGTCTTCATGATGTCACCTCAGCCATAATGCATGTAGTCAGAACATCAGAACATCCTCTGCTTTTCCTCTTCAGATGCACCTGTTATGTGTTTTGTATATCTGTATATCTGTTTGTTGTATTTATCTTCTCTACATCTTTTATCAATTGCACATCTTTCCCTTAGTGATGCAAGTCCTGTGTCACTAAGGGTGTTTTATTTATGATCATTTTATTTTCATGTTATGTAATATAATGTATTTTAATGTATGACCTGCCCAGGGACTGCAGATGTAAACTAGCTTTCCCGGCTAACTCTGACACGTTTACAGACGTTTTAATGTGTGCTGTCCGTGTCAAATGAACCAATAAATGAATGAAGATCTCATTGCAGAAATGCTTTATAGCCTTTCATTGTATGATGTTTCATCTGTTTGTTTTCATAATGTGTCACATTCAGAATTTCTTTCCTTGGAGTATTATTATATATTTACACAAGGCCAAACTGACAGGCAGCAGTGTATTGCTTGGGCGATTGTCAAAATAAACCATTTGAGAGTGTGTATGTAAGAGTTTTCACTCCTTCAAACCACAAGAAGACTAATGCTGGAACTCCAATCTACTGTTAGCACGTTTATTCTTGACTTCTACTGCTGTTACACCAGGATGTGGTGTTGAATAAAGTGTTACTGTTACTCAAATATTTGTCTATTATTAAAAAATGGAGAACCTGGCCTTTAAAAAATGCAGCCACAATACAAAAAAAAAAGAGAATACAAAAATGTGTATACTCGGGACATTTGCTGTGTGTTTTTGGCCAATATTGAAATCCCAGTGGGGGGTGCAGTTAGGAGCGTTTTGTGGGATGCGAGACATTAGCAGCTCTAGATTAATAGAGCCTGTGCCTGCTTCAGGCCCCATGGGACTCCAGTTCACAAAGAGCTTGGAAACACCCAATAGGCCTTGAAAGACCATTCAAAATGCAATTTCCACATTGTTTCCTGGTCACTTTGCCCAACTGCTGTCTTAGATGAATATGTTTTTGTGTATACTACTATCCATGATATAGG
This sequence comes from Merluccius polli, assembly GCA_030340625.1. Classification (NCBI taxonomy): domain Eukaryota; kingdom Metazoa; phylum Chordata; class Actinopteri; order Gadiformes; family Merlucciidae; genus Merluccius; species Merluccius polli. Next base: position 299,312 of record JAOPHQ010000569.1, read on the forward strand.
CAAATACTATTCTACACACTATACACCACAATGCCAGCATGCTGTAAAAGATCAACTATATTGTGTGTAAAAGCAAAAGAATAAAGGCTCAGCACCAACAACATATTAGCATTAGCATTAGCATTCCCTATTTCTTGATCAGTTTATTATTAAAGGACAATACCGATCTTGTTGATTAAACCACCGTAACCGTTTCTCATGGCTTCACTAAAACATCTGTTACCAATATTATTTGTCAAAATGACTTTGTTGTACCAATTCTGCCAAAGAGCATTTAGCATGTGCGCGCTCTCGCCACAAATGTAAACAATAGCAATACAGCACTTTGGTGTTCTGGAATCAATACGCGTCGGTCAGCATGGAGTTAAGGACAAAAACTGAAACAGTGAATCGTCATACAAGTACTTTACAAAATGTCTTATCACAAAGACGTGCTAGTGCTATTGTTTATGCGACGGTTGCGACGGTTTGATCAACCAGACTGGTATGTTCCTTTAACACAGAACCCCACTGTGTTGGGCTGAACCCTGCGGCGGTCCGGTGGTCCACATAGGGTGGTTGTGTAGGGTGAGCCGGCTGCACCCAGTAGCTTTAGTGGCGCTGCTTGTGTTCCAGTCAGTTGGAGGGTTAATGGGTGTGCTAATGATTCCACCGCCGAGTACTTTTCAAAGATGGCGCCTGTATAATTATGATAATTATCTTCGATAAGGAGATGACAACGAGTGCGAGAGTGAGCAGAGAGAGTGAGGGTTAGAGGAGCAAATGAAAAGAGAGAGAACTGGAGCGAGAGAGAGAGAGAGAGAGAGACAGAGACAGAGAGACAGAGACAGAGAGAGTGAATGTAAGAATTATGATTATGGTGTAAACAGGCAGTCAGCGGTAGACAGACAGGCAGTATTTTAATGTGCTCACTTTCAGGTAATTTACTTGATTGCAGGCCTGGCTCTCCATCCTTTCTCTCCCTGTGTCGATGTGGCAGTGCATTGACACATTGCTTTTTTTTTCCTTCCAATTTGAATAGAGCACAATAGAGTCATTTGACCTTTGTGCATTGTAAGATGTTGAAGCAGTCAGTTATCATGAGGCAGCGCTCCGCTTCATTCTTGTTGCTCCTATCTTGGTATAGGTGACATGAGAAAGTTTGGCATAACCTGTCATAATGTGCCTTGACATGTATGTTTAAGTAAGAGGTGGGGGTTGTGTTTCTATGTGTGTGTGTGTGTGTGTGTGTGTGTGTGTGTGTGTGTGTGTGTGTGTGTGTGAGTTGGATGTGCATTCACTCATAATGATAACCAAGCAGGAAATCAGTGTTAAACATACCATAATAGCTATATATAACTTTATAATAACTATGAGATCCACTTTCTTTCTGCCTCTTATGCTATCTTACTGCTCAACGTGTTTTAAGTATAGTTGCTTTTAATTATTTCATATTACATAATGTGCTGTGATTAGCAGTTAAAGCCACTAAAGTTGAAAGTAATTACTGATTTTTTTTTTTCAAAAGATCAATGATGTCATTGTGTTTATTCTCATATTATCTGCTTAAAACCGCTTTTTTATGATAAAGAAGAAAAAGTGACAGACATTCTTGTGACACACAGGAGGGAGATACAATTCACATATGGGTAGGCCAACAAAGAAACAAAGAAACAAATAATAATATACATATAGCAAGGTAATAAAATGTATGGAGCAGTTATGGATGCACAGTTGGATTCTCTCCTTTGTCTGTTGGGCTTATAAGAGACCATTTAAAGATACAAAAAAACACAATACAGAAGAAAATAAATACCATTATATGACCATCCCATTTCTTATTGGCAGTAACACACACAGGGAGAACCCTGGATACATCACTCCTGGGGCTGGTCTAGTTCCTATGTCATTTTTTGATCTATGTATGGTCTATATCAAAGTATTAATGTATGTATTTATTAATTAATTCATTGTCTATTCCACACTATCCTAGTGACGTTTTATTTCAAGGAGAAAGGGCCAAGCCTGGGCCAAGACTGGGCCAAGCCTGGGCCAAGAGTAGGCCAAGGGTGGTGGAAAAGGTGGATGTGTTTGTTGAGGAAGGACGGAAGGAAGGAAGGAGGGAAGTGCCCCAACCAGCGTGTTAGAGTGAGCCTTCTATGGGACAGATTTAACAGGAGATTCTCCACATGACTGGAAGGCAGCAGTGTACTTATTGTGACAGCGGCAAATAATGAGCTACCCACACAGGTATTAGAGAAACCATGGGTTGATGACAATGTGATAGGGAAATGTGTGTCGTGTGTGTGTGTGCATTTCTGTACATGTGTGTGTGCGTTGGTATGTGTGTGTATGTGTGTGTGTGTGTGTGTGTGTGTTCGGTTTTAGAGTGCATACTTGCATAAGAATGAGCATGTCCCCTTTATGGACATGCTCATTTAGAAACTGAAATTTTTACAAAAAAAGAGCAAATCTATGAACGTTAAACCGTGTCAAAGGAGGGGCCGCCTCTAAATGATCTAAATTACCTATTAAAACCCTGTAACAGGGTTGTATATCTAAATGTGTGTGTGTGTGGTGTGTCCCTTCCTGTAATCCCAATTATCCTTTCCTTTCCTCCCCCTCCCTCTCTTGCTCTCTAGCCCTTCCTCAGTCTCTTTTCCTCCTCTTAATCTGATCTCCTCTCTCCTTCCTTCTTCTTGCTTCTTCTCCCCGCTTGTCTCTCCTTTCTCCTTCCCCCTCTCTCCTCCTCAGCGTCTACCACAGCACCGTCTCTGGCAGAGGAAAACTGCTGTCGTGTCATTTTTTATTTTTTTCGTCTCAGGCAATTTCCCTTAAAACAAGAAAGTGTCACTTCACCTGACAAACGCCCCCCTTTGAAGAGAGATAGGAGATGACACTGTATGATACAAGAGTCACTATAGAGTCTCTTACAAATAAGCAGTGCATTCTAATACAAGATGTCGGACGTAAAGTGGTTTGATTTGGCCTGCAGCCTGTTAGAGCTGGAGTCACTTCGTCCATCGGTGCTCTAGGTCAGTGGAAAGACCAGGTGTTCCATGACATTTTGGGGGCTTTAATACATAGTTCTGACATAAACTTGTTGTAAATATGCAACAACTTAATAATTACCTGGATGTTTGTAAAATTCTGTCTGGTGTTCAATCTGGTTTCCAATCTGGTTATGGCTGTCACTGCAACCCTCAAAGTCCCTAATTTCTGCTTTAGATTCTAAACAATATTGCAGCTATCTTTATTGATTGAGCTAAGGCTTTTGACACTGTTGATCATTCTATCCTTGCTGGCAGGTTGGGAAGCATTGGGGTCTCTGGTCATTCACTGGCGTGGTTCTCTAACTACTTTACTGATAGAGTGCAATCTCTCAGCCCCTCCCTGTCACTAAGGGTGTACCCCAGGGCTCGATCCTAGGCCCCACACTTTTTTTCACTAAAAGAAGTGTGGGGCCTATATAAACCCTCCTTGGTTTGTCCCCCCCTACCTGTGTCACTTGTTGCAAACTACATCTGCTGCCTACAACACCCGTTCTGTTCCCAAAACAAATACCGTACTCGGTCTGTTGTCGTTCCAGGCTACTGCAGCCAGAGACCGGAGCAATCTGCAAAAAACACTAAAACTGGACAATTTTATCCCCAAGTCAATTTTCAAGGACTCTATTATGGACATTCTCACTGATACATGCAGCTGTTTCCCAACCCACTAATATGCCCTTACCCTTGTCTGTCGACTGCTGACTGTTGTCTCATGCATGTTCTTGCTCTCTTGCTAAAGCAGTTTTGCCTGCCTGTTTGTCTTGTCTTACTGTGTGTGTGTATGCTACTCTTGTTCTGCTGTTGTGTTGCCTGATGCTGCTGTTTGCTAGCTACTTGCCCGATGCTTGTGTGTTACATTGTGCCTTATGTCATACTTGTGATTGTATGTATGTAAGTAGTGGGTGTATTGGAAATGTTTGAATGTGCTCATTTTTAGCCCCTACCCCTTCTCTCAAGAGGCTTTGCCTTTTGCCAGGCCGCCATTGCAAATAAGAATGTGTTCCTAATGCCTCGCCTGGTAAAATAAATAAATATATAAAAATAAAAAGTTGAGTCTAGCTATACACTATGTGGGACAGGGTTAACTTCCAGGCCCCTCTTCCATGCATTCGTGAGATGCATACTCTCCCAGAAACAATTATACATACACATACAATATCATCCTCACGAGGATGTACGCATGAAGTGTTTCTTTTAATCCTATTTGAGATACTATAGTGCCTTTATTTCATTCTGTACATCACCCTTTGCCTCGCTGCATCTGGCTCACCCATCCCATAGTGGGGGTCAGTCAATAACCCTGTGACTCTCGTATAGAATACATGTGAGGATCCCCTCACACACATACACACACATTTTTAATTAGTTAAATATTTTGTTTATTTCAAACTTTGATAATGCATGCTTTATCGGTTTATTCCTCAGCTACATATGTTCATCAAGTGTCTGAATCCATGTTTATTTGTTTGAATTGTGCATGCTGTTCATCCATGTGGTCACACATCTTTTGTTGATTCATATATTTTGTATCTGCCCTTTGTTTACTTTGATTTAACTTTGTTACTTTTTTGAAGTTGGTGCTTGTCACATGTGTAAACTACCTCAAGTTAAAGGACAATTCCGGCGCAAAATGAGACCATATGATCATAACACATGTCCACCGAGTTGGACCGTTCTCTGGGATCAGTTTTCATTCTAGTCGAATGGAACCAAAGTTCTTGAAAACCGCTAATTAGCGTATAACGCTAGCTGTAGGGGCAGATATTCATGTAAAATAAATCGCAATTCTATACCACTAACAAGGCTCAAAATCGCACTCCAAACGACATTTTAGAAAGCCAGTGCCTTCACGAAAACAAGCGGCGCCATCTTTGGAAAACAGTCGCGACCAGTCGAGCGTGAACGCCGTGCAACGTAATGAGCCGGAAGAGGCGTACACATGAGATGTCAATTAATCAGAAGGTGTGCAATCTAGTAGAAGGTGTGCGAAGTGCAAACAGTGCGTGTGCATAGAGAAGTGCTTTTCCCGGCTGCGTTCGTCGCTCAACTGGTCGTGACTGTTTTCCAAAGATGGCGCCCGCTTGTTTTCGTGAAGGCACTGGCTTTCTAAACTTTCTTTTTAATAAACTGTCTGTACACTTACAAAGTTCTCAATGCTTCGTTTTACATGTAGGGACCCTCATTATGCTACCGTGGAAGTGTGGTGCGATTGTGAGCCTTGTTATTGATATAGAATTGCGATTTATTTTACATGAATATCTGCCCCTACAGCTAGCGTTATAAGCTAATTAGTGGTTTTCGAGAACTTTGGTTCCATTCGACTAGAATGAAAACTGATCCCAGAGAACGGTCCAACTCGGTGGACATTTGTTATGATCAAAAGGTCTCATTTTGCGCTAGAATTGTCCTTTAATTATTTAGCTTACAGATCATTTAATCTTTTAAGTACATGTGTGTTATTATCATGCCTGTTTAATATCAGTTAAATTAATAAGGTGATCGATGTTTATACACAAATATCTTATATCTGATATAAATTTAATGTTTGAGATGTCAATTCTTATAATAATTATCTGGGGAAATCTGTAGAAGTGAACACACTGTCTCTAGGTTCAGTTGAAACCAAATTAAAGGAGCTATATGTAAGAAATGTACTCAAAGTAATCATAAAATGACCCTAATATGTCAATAGACATTGAGGAATCATGTTAATTTCAAGTATTTATGTCAGACATAATAGTAGTCCAGCCAGAATATTTAATTTCAAACGCAATATTTCTGGGCCAGGAAAACTGTTTTGTTTACATTTTGTGTTTTGGTCTGTTGCTCCACCTTCTGCCTAGCGTCCAATCGCGAAGTCAGTACTGTGTCGCCATCCGGGTTGCCAGATAGGCTGAGCTGCAGCCATTTACTGTATAAGGAAGGCTGCAGCTACAAATGTTTCGGGTCAGAAATGTCTGACGTTACTAAATGCATTCGTGAACATGTTTACATTGCACTATTAGCCTACCAAATATATTTTAGTTGGGTAATGAAAATGGTCCATGTTTCCACTGGAGTGAACTATTGCAGTATATATCTTTAGAATTATATTTGGCTTATCGCCATTATTCAGTTTTTGCTAGAAAAACATGTTTGAAGCGAATCATTGCGTCGTTGCCTCATGGGCGTTTTCACGAAGTCAGTAGGCCTATCGTTTGCTCAATGACTGTATGTAAGGATTTCACACCATTGAGGGTGCCATTTACTGCACACCGACTGCAGTGTGGATGATAATAAAACAGTGGTCAGAGCTGGCGTGTGTGTCCGACAGGGCTGCTCTATTCGGACACATTACTATGAAGCCCCGGTGACGGTGTGGGAGTGCGGATGATAATAAAACAGCGGTCAGAGCTGGCGTGTGTGTCCGAGAGGGCTGCTCTATTCGGACACATTACTATGAAGCCCCGGTGACGGTGTGGGAGTGTGGATGCTAATAAAACAGCGGTAACAGCATGTGTGTGTGTCCGAGAGGGCTGCTCTCCTCGGACACATTACTATGAAGCCCCGGTGATGGTCTGGAAGTGTGGATGCTAATAAAACAGCGGTAACAGCATGTGTGTGTGTCCGAGAGGGCTGCTCTATTCGGACACATTACTATGAAGCCCCGGTGACGGTGATGCAGTTGGTCAATATTATCAGGGATCTATGCAAGGCAAGTGTATTTGTATAGCACACTTCATACACAGAGGCAATTCTATGTTCTTTACCTAAATAAAAGCAAAGAACAGTATGTAAAACACTTGTCATGGTTGCTCCTTCTAGTAGACGCAGTGTTGTGTTGAGTAATCCGGGAACAGGGAATCTGGCAACCGCTACTCTGGGGGGGGAGGGGGAGGGAGTACCACGCTGTACAGTATTTACAACGTGGTTGCAATAACAGTTTTGGCCAGAGAGGACGCAATCCTACATATAGCTCCTTTAAGTAAGGGGGGTTCTTAGCCCCCGCATCGTGCATTATTTTTCAATACATGCACACCTCGTATTGGATCATCCCTTACTTATTAGTCTCCAGTTTGAGTAACTTTTAGAAAGCGTGCTAAAAGTGAATCGACTTATCGACTAAAACTTCTACAAAGTTTGTTAATGTTCAGAAAGTTTGTAAAGTTTAGAAAGTTATAGATGCAAAACTCTCGAGGCAGCGTTTCCTGGAGATGCTGATTCCACATTAGTCTGATTCCACATCCGAGCCAGCTCAATGACTTCAGGCCAGTTGCTCTTACATCACACATAATGAAGACTATGGAGCGACTGCTACTGAAGATCCTGAGACCTCAGGTCTGCCACGCACTGGACCCGCTACAGTTCGCATACCAAGAGAAGGTGGGTGTGGAGGATGTCATCACCTACCTACTACACAGGACACACTCTCATCTGGACAAGGGGAAGGGCGCTGTGAGAATCATGTTGTTTGATTACTCCAGTGCCTTTAACACAATCCAGCCCATCAGATTGAGAGACAAGCTTCTGCAGATGAGGGTCGACGCCCACTTGGTATCCTGGATAATGGACTATCTGACGGGGAGACCACAGTTCGTCAGGCTGAAGGACTGTCTCTCTGAGAAAGTGGTCAGCAGCACCGGAGCACCACAGGGGACTGTGCTCTCACCGGTCCTGTTCACCCTGTACACATCTGACTTCAGGTACAACACTGAGTCATCTCCATCTCCATCTCCATCTTCTGCCGCTTATCCGGGGTCGGGTCACAGGGGCAGCAGCCTAAGCAGGGAAGCCCAGACTTCCCTTTCCCCAGCTACTTCGTCCAGCTCTTCCTGGGGGATCCCGAGGCCTTCCCAGGCCAGCCGAGAGACATAGTCTCTCCAGCGTGTCCTGGGTCTTCCCCGGGGTCTCCTACTAGTGGGACGTGCCCTGAACACCTCACCAGGGAGGCGTCCGGGAGGCATCCTAACTAGATGCCCGAGCCACCTCATCTGGCTCCTCTCAACGCGGAGGAGTAGCGGGTCTACTCCGAGCTCCTCCCGGATGACCGAGCTTCTCACCCTATCTCTAAGGGAGAGCCCAGCCACCCTGCAGAGGAAGCTCATTTCGGCCGCTTGTACCCGCGATCTTGTTCTTTCGGTCATTACCCAAAGCTCATGACCATAGGTGAGGGCAGGAACGTAGATCGACTGGTAAATCGAGAACTTTGCCTTTTGGCTCAGCTCCCTCTTCACCACGACGGATCCGTGCAGAGTCCGCATTACTGCAGACGCCGCACCAATCCGCCTGTCGATCTCCCACTCCATCCTCCCGTCACTCGTGAACAAGACCCCGAGGTACTTGAACTCCTCGCTGCGAACTGGTCCAGCGAGAGTTGGAGGTCACGGTCTGATGAAGCCAACAGGACCACATCATCCACAAAAAGCAGAGACCCAATCCTGAGGTCACCAAACCGGACCCCCTCAACGCCCTGGCTGTGCCTAGAAATCCTGTCCATAAAAATTATGAACAGGATCGGTGACAAAGTGCAGCCCTGGCGGAGTCCAACCCTCACTGGAAACAAGTCTGACTTATTACCGGCAAAGGAAATTAAACCCGATGTCCATGCGATGCTGCAGAGTCGTGTCAACCAAGACAGCCCCACAACATCCAGGGCCTTAAGGAACTCCGGGCGGACCTCATCCACCCCCGGGGCCCTGCCACCGAGGAGCTTCCTGACCACCTCGGAAACCTCAGCCCCAGAGATAGGAGAGCCCACACCCGATTCCCCAGGCCCTGCTTCCTTACTGGAAGGCGTGTCGGTAGGATTGAGGAGGTCTTCGAAGTATTCCTTCCACCGATCCACAATGTCCCGAGTCGAGGTCAGCAGCGCACTGTCTCCACCATACACAGTGTTGACGATGCACTGCTTCCCCCTCCTGAGACGCCGGATGGTGGTCCAGAACCTCTTTGAAGCCGTCCGGAAGTCATTCTCCTATGGCCTCACCGAACTCCTCCCATGTCCGGGTTTTTGCCTCAGTAACCGCCACAGCTGCGCTCCGCTTGGCCTGCCGGTACCTGCCTGCTGCCTCCGGAGTCCCACAGGCCAAAAAGGTCCTATAGGACTCCTTCTTTAGTTTGACGGCATCCTTCACCGCCGGTGTCCACCAGCGGGTTCGGGAATTGCCGCCACGGCAGGCACCGACCACCTTGCGGCCACAGCTCTGGTCGGCCGCCTTAACAATGGAGGCGCGGAACATGGCCCACTCGGACTCAATGTTCCCCTGCCTCCCCCGGTACATGGTCAAAGCTCTCCCGGAGGTGGGAGTTGAAGCTCTCTCTGGCAGGAGACTCTGCCAGACGTTCCCAGCAGACTCTCACAATACGTTTGGGTCTGCCAGGTCTGACCAGCATCCTCCCCCACCATCGCAGCCAACTCACCACCAGGTGGTGATCAGTTGACAGCTCCGCCCCTCTCTTCGCCCGAGTGTCCAAGACATGCGGCCGCAAGTCCGACCACATGACTACAAAGTCGATCATCGAACTGCGGCCTAGGGTGTCCTGGTGCCAAATGCACATATGGACACCCTTATGCTTGAACATGGTGTTCGTTATGGACAATCTGTGACGAGCACAGAAGTCCAATAACTGAACACCACTCGGGTTCAGATCAGGGGGGCCGTTCCTCCCAATCACACCCCTCCAGGTCTCACTGTCGCTTCCAACGTGAGCGTTGAAGTCCCCCAGCAGAACGAGGGAATCCCCAGAGGGAGCACTTTCCAGCACCCCCTCCAAGGAGTCCAAAAAGGGTGGATACTCTGAACTGCTGTTTGGACCATAGGCACAAACAACAGTCAGGATCCGTCCCCCCACCCAAAGACGGAGGGAGGCTACCCTCTCGTCTACCGGGGTGAACTCCAACATACAGGCACCAAGCCGGGGGACAATAAGTATTGCCACCCCTGCCCGGCGCCTCTCACCAGTGGCAACTCCAGAGTGGAAGAGAGTCCAACCCCTCTCGAGAAGACTGGTTCCAGAGCCCTTGCTATGCGTCGAGGTGAGGCCGACTATATCTAGCCGGAACTTCTCAACCTTGCGCACCAGCTCAGGCTCCTTCCCCACCAGAGAGGTGACGTTCCACGTCCCTAGAGCTAGCTTCTGCAGCCGAGGATCCGACCGCCAAGGTCCCCGCCTTCAGCCGCCGCCCAGCTCGCACTGCACCTGACCCCTTTGGCCCCTCCTGCTGGTGGTGAGCCGGCGGGAAGGGGGTCCCACGTCATCGATTGGGCTGTGCCCGGCCGGGCCCCATGGGTATAGGCCCGGCCACCAGGCGCTCGCCACCCAAGCCCCACCCCCAGGCCTGGCTCCAGGGGGGGGCCCCGGTGACCCACGTCTGGGCAAGGGACACGTAAGACCATTTATTTGTATCATCATAAGGGGTCTTCTGAGCTACCCTTTGTCTGCCCCCCCCCCCCCCCCACCCGGACCTGTTTGCCATGGGTGACCCTACCAGGGGCATAAAAGCCCCCGACAACGGAGCTCCTGGGGGTCATTGGGACACGCAAACCCCTCCACCACGGTAAGGTAGTAGCTCAGGGAGGGGACACTGAGTCATGCCACATGCAAAAGTTCTCAGACGACACTGCAATTGTGGGGTGTATTAGGGATGGGCAGGAGGTGGAGTACAGGAACCTGGTGGATGATTTTGTGCAATGGTGCAGAATCAACCACCTACAACTGAACACCTCCAAGACCAAGGAAATGGTGGTGGACTACAGGAGAACTAAGCCACCTTTGCAGCCAGTCTCTATCGAAGGGGACAATGTGGAGGTGGTCACCACATACAAATACCTGGGAATACACTGGGACAATAAACTGGACTGGTCAGCAAACACAGATGCACTCTACAGGAAAGGACAGAGCCGGCGCTATTTCCTAAGGAGGCTGCGGTCCTTCAATGTGTGCAGTAAACTCCTCTGGATCTTCTGTCAGTCTGTGGTTGCCAGTGTGCTCTCCTATGCTGTTGTGTGCTGGGGAGGCAGCACCAAGAAGAGGGACTCTGGGCGACTGGGCAGGCTGGTGAGGAAATATTTCATTTCATTTAGTCAAGTTTATTTATTCGTCCTTAAATGTTCATACTTGTCATGCTCGTACTCTCACCGTATTTATATTTATACTATTCAATCATATTAACAACAGACAATACTGTCATTGCACTGTTTATTGTTTACTTTTGTTTGAATTCTCTCAACACCGCACATGCACCGTACTCCTTACTCCTTAATTTTAATTTTATTTTAATTTATGTACCTGTTCTATGTTCCTTCCACGTGTGTTATATATGTGTGTGTATATATGTAAATGCTACTGGATGCCAAAAATGTCCCTATGGGATTAATGAAGTATCAATCTATCTATCTATCTAGTCTGCCAAGAGACGACTGCAGTTTGTGTCAGGTGGCGACCACCCGCTACCCTGATCAAACCTACCAAAAATGTCACAGGACCAACATGGTCCCTGCTGGTGCTGGAGAGTCCCAGAGGAGATCTGACCTGTCCAGGGAACCAACCACAACGCCAGGCGGAAAGTCTCCAGAGCGAGCACGACCAAACCATCACCGAAAGCATCACTATGTAAACTGCCAATCCTTGTCTCTCATGCGAGTTGACGCATACGTAGTTTATAGGTTAGGGAAATTGTCTAATTAGAGTTTGATACAGCAATCAAGTTCGGGTTCAGTAGACTTACGTTTAATTATCTGGTCCAGATTTCCCCTATTAAGTTTAGGTTGTTGTTGTCTTGTTTGTGTTTGTTTATTCCCATAATTTATGTTAATCACATCCCTATTTGTGTTAATAAATGTAATCTTAATCAAAGGAGGAAGTGTTTGTGGTTGATGGATCGTAGAATCACTGATTTTGGACATGAACTTCGACTCAGATAGATTAAATAGGTTAATTATTAATTGTGCCTTGCCTTGGGAACCACCGGTCTAGGTGTCCTGGTAACCCTGTTCTGGGCAGGGTCACCTGACCTGATCACTACCTATGGATCAGGCCTTGTGAGAAGCTTATAGGTCTCCTCTGGTCAGGTAGAGCACTAGATCCTTAGGCCTCTTAGGTCTCTCTATTGGGAGATCTCCAGGATTCTAGAAGGAGCTCCAGAACCACTGATACCGAAATCTGATTTAGATTGAGACAGACAAATGGATGGACAGATAAGTGCGTGCATGTGTGTGCACGCGCATGTGTGTGTATCAGATCAGTCTGATTTGTTTGTTTATCCATATCCTAGTGGCATTTACGTTGATATGGTCAGAAGATATGGACAGACGATGCATTGTCCATTCTGTGGATCTTCTGATGAAGCTTGTCATGTTAAAATAATTACATTATTTGACAAAGTCTAAAAAACAATTTTACGACAAACATGCCCTGGGTTACACCATATACACCAACACGCCCCCTTAGCTCCCTCGATGCTGGTCTTCTGGTCATTCCCTCAGTTAACAAAAAATCAGTTGGTTACAGAGCATTGTCCTACCGTGCCCCTCATCTCTGGAATGGCCTCCCACTAGAAGCACCCTCAGTAGACACTTTTAAACCTAGATTGAAAACCCACCACTTTGCATTATACTACAGCCTACAATAAAACCATCACCTTTTAAACATCCTTTAAACATTGATGTTTTAAATGTGATTGTTTTATTTTACTATTTATTATATACAAACATCCTTTTTTAATGTTGTTTTTATTGAAACTGTTTTATTGTTGTACTTTTCTTTTTGTCCTGTGTATTCTTTTAATTGCAAAGTGTATCGGAACTAGCCTGGCAAGCCAGACCCACATCAGAAAGATGTAAGGTCTGGCTCAGCTCCATTGGCAGTGTGGGCGGGATAAACGGTTGTCTTTCAAGTTCCCTCTGCACGCAATAGGATAGCGCTACAACCAATCAGAGCAACGAAGAAGGTGACGTAGTCAGACTACGTAATTAATCAAAACTCAGAATAAATATTTCTTTTCGAGGAAAGACTTCAGTGCCGTTCTTTGTTATTTCCTCAAATAAAATGTTAACTTCAAGTCTTGAAGAGTCGCGGCCAAAGCTGAGTGGAAAGACAGCCGTTCGCCAGCAGCAGCAGCAGCAGCAGCCATTGTTTACCTCTAACACGGAACCGTCGCAACTCTGTCGTCATGGTAGCCCGGCTTCCGACTCCGCCCCTCACGCTGTGATTGGTCAGACATACTTGGTGTTTCCAGCACCAAAAAGCCGACGGAGCCGTGCTAGACCCACTAGCTGCCAAATAAATTTGCTGCCGCTAGGGGGTGTCTAGAGTTCTAGGCTATATCGGAACCATCCTGCATGGTGATTTTACACTTTAAATAAAACTGATTGATTGATTGATTGTGTGTGTGTGTGTGTGTGTGTGTGTGTGTGTGTGTGTGTGTGTGTGTGTGTGTGTGTGTGTGTGTGTGTGTGTGTGTGTGTGTGTGTGTGTGTGCGTGCATGCATACATGCATGCGCACTGGTGTGTTTCTCAGATACATGCTACATGGTCATGTAAACATGTTCGTCAATGGTGAGCCAATGGTTTTCGGAGTGTAATTGAAATACCTTTGAAATCCTTTTTAATAATGTATCCCTTTGATCAATAACTCAACTGCCAAGGGAAAGGAGAAGCTGTGCACGTAGTTCAACAAAAGGGTACATTTAATATACATGTCAAAGGAAGGGAAATACCTTGATGTGAACATAGCAATATAGGAAAATAAACTAAAGAAATGTATGTTACTGTACTAACACACAGACACATACACAAGGACAGATGCAAGCACGCACGCATGCACACGCACACACCCACACACATGCCATTTGTTTGTTTGACAAATGGCAGACATTGGATTTCTACCATTCTTTACCACTTTACGCTTCACTCTTTACACTTTAATACTTTAGTTTGATTAAATTAAGCACGCCTTGCAGCTTTATTCATTGGAAAAGCTAGTTTATACAAGTTTGAAATCTTTTTGGAACTTTGAATTTTGAACATTTTTGGATGTAAACTCCTGTTGGCCTGGAAATCTATCACCTGCTAGGCTACCTGTTGCCTGTTAAACCATCAACCTGCCTGCCTACTGCATCACCTCTTAAGGTACTGCATTTTTATCAAAGACAACTGCATCATGGACAGATATGTGTATTTAAAGGAGAAAACAAACCCCCTGACCCCACCCTTTGAAAAAAAGGTTCTTTATTCATCATGGTTCCCCTGTAAACGCCCCTTCAATTCAATTTTGATAAGCAGAGGACAGGTGTGTCGCATCAAAGCTTAATGGACCCTTTTCACAGGTCGTCAGTAGCAGGGTAAAGTAACTTCCTGTTCCTGTTGTTTTAACATTAGGTCTGTTTTATTTATGTCCGTCGCAGCACCAGCATGGTCAATGTATATTTACTGGACTGGTTGTGTCTATACTGGTGCACTGCAGTACCTAAATGGAATGGACCCATAAATAATTATGAGTTACACCTGTGTTTATGTGAAAAGGGTCTATTGGCATGTGACCGGTTAATCCTAACAGCCAATAAGACGTAATGCTTTAGATACGTTTGTGTTTAACCCTATTTTATACAATCTATGGTTTAACCGAGAGGGAGTCATCTAATGCAAACCAATCTACATACGGTTGGTTGGTGTTTGGTTCTCCTTTACTATTTTACAACAGGAAAACATAGTCAGGATTATGTTAACTGATCACAATAGTGAGAACTGTGCTATATTGTATTGACTGTTCTATTGTTAGGACTGTTATGACTGTTCTATATTGTGAGGCCTGTTCTATATTTTTAGGACTAGGTTGTCATTATTGTTCTATAATGTAAGTAATGTTCTATATTATTCTGACTATTGTATATTATTCTGACTGTTGTATATTATTGTGACTGTTTTATATTGTTATGACTGTTCTATATTGTTATGACTGTTCTAAATTGTTATGACTTCTATATTATTATGACTGATCTTATTATGACTGCTCTATATCATTATGACTGTTCTATATTATTATGACTGTTCTATATTGTTATGACTGTTCTATATTATTATGACTGTTCTATATTGTTATGACTGTTCTATATTATTATGACTGTTCTATATTGTTACGACTGTTCTATATTATTATGACTGTTCTATATTGCGAGGCCTGTTCTATATTGTTACGAATGTGGGTCGTTGTGTGTTGTAATGGCTGTGATCATTGTCGGTGTTTTTCTCTCCATATTATTAAATACACTTATTTTCTAGACTAATGGATCAAGGTTTAACATAACATTAATATCTTTGCTTTTTACCAAATCATAAATAAATGACATTTTGCATAATGGTTTTACCTTATGATGGGTAAATTCGTTTAAAAGTGAAATGTGAAGGAATTCCTTTAATAGCACTCCTATAGGCAAGGCAAGGCAAGGCAGCTTTATTTATTAGCGCATTTCATACACAATGGCAACTCAATGCGCTTTACATAAAACAAACATTTAACAGTAAGAATTGAAATAAAAAAAATAGCCTACAATGTAGCCCCAATTAATTAATCAATCATTTATGAAATTGTATTCTTGTATTCCTCTCTTCTAAATGTTCAACATATAGGCCTATTTTATTGGCCATTGGCGTACAATCAAACTATAGATGAATGGACCCACTGTAGACGTTGGGAATGTGTTTACATTATTCGGAGGACATAACCAAATATTCAATTAGGACTATATAGGCCACTTTAAAATAAAAAATATGTTTTCAGGCTATTATAGGCCTAATGTAAAATGTCAAATGTATTATCCACATCATTGCATCCAGGCGCAGCAGATGTTTCGCAACGACTATCCTTAGTAAACGAAATTAATCAATAAATATATTTTCTATAAAAAAAGGATAAGTTAATGTGTTTAGGTTACTTACTTAAAATAGTATTAAATAAATAAATAAATTAAAAAAAAAAAATAAAATATATATATATATATATATATATATATATAGGCCTATATATATATATATATATATATATATATATATATATATATATATATATATATATATATATATAATAGGAAGTTATCCTATATTGTTTATTGTCGAATAGGCCTATAGTCCTTCAATTAAGAAACGACGCTTTTCGCGATACATTAGGCCTATCGAGAACCAACCCAGTGTAGCCTATTTAACGGCAACATGGAGGAGCCTGTAGGACGTGAAGCTGCTCCGTTCAGCGCCTCCCCGCCAAGCCGGTTCAGCACCTTGGACAGAGCACGTGGCCGCGCCGTTAGTCCGCAGATCTTCCGTGTCCAAATGAACGGCAAACAAAAGGCGATCCATAGGCCTCCATAAATACCCAACGACTATTTATCGTAAGACCACCCTTCCTCCATCCCCACCCTCTCCCTCTTGGCCTCCGCGAAATAATACAACAACAACAACAACAACAAAAACAACGCGGTTTTTTTTCTTCCTGGTAATGTGAATCAAACAATCCAATGTATCGAAATCACTGTCTTGAACGCACCACCATGTTATAGCCGCAGGTGTGTGTGTTTCTGAAAATGACTTCGTCTCGTGTGTGTGTGTGTGTGTGTGTGTGTTTTTTTGTGTGTGTGTGTGTGTGTGTGTGTGTGTGTGTGTGTGTGTGTGTGTGTGTGTGTGTGTGTGTGTGTGTGTGTGTGTGTGTGTGTGTGTGTGTGTGTGTAAGGAGTGCAAGTCCGAGTATGTCCACTAGACTACGCCTTTAAATGGCGCGTGCTCTGCCAGGAGAGGGCGGACCCGCGCGGTATGTGTGTGTGTGTGTGTGTGTGTGTGTGTGTGTGTGTGTGTGTGTGTGTGTGTGTGTGTGTGTGTGTGTGTGTGTGTGTGTGTGTGTGTGTGTGTGTGTGTGTGTGTGTACATTCCTGTCCAGCAGCCAGTCGCATCTAGCGAGGCTCTCCGTGTGATGAACATCTCGGTGCAGGCGGACGGACCGGTATTAAAGGACCTTGTCATTTTGGAGGAAAAGGGAACACAATCGCCAGCATTGTTTTCTTGTTTAACGCAATACTGGATTGTGAAACATCACTGGAGTTAACCGTGGGATTTTATGCACTGTATTTTTATCGTGATCCATTTGGCTGAGGTCAGTGTCTGTCTTCTATAAACTTGTTTATCCTACTTGAATGTCAACAGGGTCCCGTTTAAAGCGTTTACTTTATGTTTCACTAAAGGGACCGAGGGAGGCTAGGCTGTTGAAGCTTTAATACACAGGTAGTGTCTAACTTGGACCCCCTCGCCGCTGCTACTACTACAAAATGAACCACCTCCGGCCAAGCCAATGAACATCTCGCACTGCGGTACTTTAAGACACTTAGTCCAACTAACTTACTCACTGACTCACTAACAACGCGTATCTGTAGAGAAATGTAGGCCTACTGCGCACATATGCAAGGGTTTCTTAAAAGTGAGCCATTTCGTCCAGCATGAATGTCTCCAAATACACTGTTACACCGGTACCCCCCCCCCCCCCCCCCCCCAGGTATATACAATTACACTCACTTGCCTCCGCTGTCGCCGCTGTCCGCTCCCAAAGACAACGTTTATCATTTCAATTATTATTATTATTTGTATAGAGACCCCAAAATGCACGTAGTCGATGCCACATTATGTGGCCGTCGTCGATCAGCTAAATGCCTTATACCGACAGGAAAAAGCCTTCTCGCGATTGCATTGTAACCTCCAAGGTAGGCTGTTGAATAATACATTAGAAAGGCAGGTGTCCGCTGTCCGGTTGTCTTGTGGGGACGTGTAAACACATTCACCAGATAGGCATATGACACAATAAATTATAGCGCACGAAATAGTATTGCAATCCGCGTATTTTGTATTATTTGATAATGCCATGTAGCTTATTTATGCAGCGGAAAGGCCTATATATTTATATCAAATCATCGGGACATGACCTTCCCTATTACACAGATTAAGACGATGCGCAATAGTGCACACACTAGTCGTTTAATTGCTAATTCAAACCATGTGTTAAAAATAACTACGTTTTATTTCGGAATGACATACTTGTCGACATATTTAATCCACTAGGCCTGTACAAATTCACGCTTGCAAAGAAGAAACGACCCAACGAAGATACTCCAACAATATAACTATTAGGCCTATTAAGATATTTTTTCTTCCGACGGCCAATGCATCAATGATTCATATGAAATGTTTTCGGGAAATTAACCGGTGTTTTATACATTATTAATAACGGGAAAAAACGATCATGGGGATGAAAGCGGTGTAAAAACAGGCTAGACGATTATTAACGTCGGAATCTGTTCCCAGACCAATCCGATGGCGCCCCGAAGGGACTGCAGATTGCCGACGGGGTTTTTTTTTTCAATTTATTTTTTAAGATGGGACCAGCAGTGAGCTGAGCTTCATGCAATCTGACTTGTATGCACATGGACTTAATCTTACAGATTGACATGTCAACTTTAAAAACAATCTAAGACATGGCAGGACATATGACAAAAGGTTTTGAATATGCCTATAGTTCAAATAGCCTAGGTCATCGTTGGCTTGCTCACAATTGACCTTTTTTATGTCTAAAAATGTATGAGGACAATTACTGTAAATGTAAGTATTTGAAATGTGTGAGAGAATTGGGTTTGGTGTGTTGCGGGTGTGCACACTTTGGAAATAGGCTTGTAATGTTAAATGTAAAAATAGTCACACCTTGGCGTCTATCCTATTTTATCAAAGGCTTGCTGCTTCATTTTTTTCAAAACTATAGGCCTACCCATTTCTGCAATACAATATATAGGCCTATTGTACTTCAAATAGACACAGAAGGTGGTGACACTTTGATTTTATTTATCATAGTAGGCTAATACATGTTCGATGTGTCGGATTGGGAGGGTAATAGGATTAGACGGTTCTGGTGAATGTATTCAGGACCAATTCCTAATCAGGCTTTATTCAAGCGGCGAAATTGGCTTCACGAAATGGGCGTGGCCCACGTGACTCGTGTTTCTCGAGGCCCAAAGGTAGCTGTTCTCCCCTGCTGCAAATCTTTAAAAATGGAAGATCAGGAGGCTTTACGACGCATCATGTCGTTCATCAAACATAATTATATTGGAGGTTAATAAAAGCGATAAAGTAGGCCTGTCTTCCTATAGCTTAACTTGTGCTTTTTTTTTTAATGTAGGCCTATTGCTACATGGTTGAAATGGTGAAAGGAGTAGGCCGTAAAATGGATGAAATGGCATAATTAAAATATGTTAACGGAAACACATCGGAGAAAAGAGCAACACGCACATGTGGAAATGTCACGTAAAAAACACGGGCTTATTTTCAAAGCCAAATAAGGCGCGGGTGTGTCGGGGGGGGGGGGGGGGGGGGTGATATGGGGGCTATGCGGTCTTTTTTGCACCAGTTGTAATGCGTGTCTAGGCCTACATGCGGATACTCTGGAAAGGATATCATTCTGCACTCGGGTGGGAGTGTGTTTTATGGCTGCTGTGGGCGCTGGTTGAGGCTTTACAGATGTGTTTGGGGGTAATTATGGCCGCTGTTTGGCAGGCGATAAACTGCGCTGACAAATCAAGCGAAAAGAACAGGGCTCTCAAGGTAAAGGTAATATATAGTACGGCCAGCAACCCAGTGTCCACTCTATGTTGCTTACTGTCGTTGTTTTTTCTCTCTTTTATTTAGCCTATAGGGCTATACTTTGCGTTATTGTCAGGAATTGTGTTGCTTTAGGCTAATTAATATTGTTCTAATATGTGGGCCTGAATGAGAAAGGCCTCTATAGTATCTGCTGAAAGCCTAGTGTTTTATAATGTCGGTCTGATAATGTGTCAAATAACTAGAAACATTAGACACATTTGTTTTTGGTTATATAGCCTAATTATTTTGTAAGATTGTTTTTTATTTTAAAAAAAAACATAACCTAGGCCTATAGGCTAATAACAAATAAAACAATAGCCTACCAAAATCAAAACCTTGCCGCAAATAGGCCACCGCCATAACTCCTTAATAAATACCAATTTTTCAAACCATATTCTCGGCCACATGTAGGCATTTTCCTATTATAACATAAAGCAATGCACACAGAAATAAAAAAATCCGACCAAAAAAAAAAATGTATTAACGTCCACACAAACACAGGGGGAACGGGCGTCGTGTCCAGGGCTGGGCTGGCGCGGCCAGGGCGTCTGCGGGCTTTGGCTCGGTGTGGTGTGAGGTGTCGTAGTGGCGGGGTGGCTCTAAACGGGTGATGTAATGCTGGGAAAGGGTGCTGCAGCGGAACGGTGTCAGCAGGAGGAGGTGTGTCTCGACTGCGGAGATGCTCGGTCCCCACGCCGTGCCCATGTTGTGCCCACGTCGGTGCCCGATAGAAATTTTATGAAAAAAAATGAAGAAAAAAACGAAATCCTAAAAATAATAATAATAATTAAAAAAAAAAAAACAGGCCTACAGTTTATCTATTTTCGTCGCATTTTTTTGCATTTGTGTATATTTTTATTATTGGCGGGCAAAACAACGGTTATTAATTCTGGCTTTAGTGGTAGCATTGTGTTCCCGACCTGAGGAGCGGCTGGAAGGTGTGAAGGGAAGGACGGTGATCGGGTGTGAGGAGCGGCGACGCCTCCGTGGGCGTGAGTGGGATGCATGAGTGGGATCGGATGAGGTGGAACGTCTCTCCCCCACTCCCCCCCCCCCCCCCCCCCAAACAAAAAAAAAACACACCCTATCCCCTCTGTCTTCTTTTCATCCTTCTGCCATCATGGCAATTCTCCCCATTTTAGCTCGCTTATACATTGGCCCATGCGCATTGCATGTGCATGCATGCAAATATATGGCTTAACGGGACGTTTCAGCCAATTCATGGTTAAAAAAAGACACATCGAGGTAATTGCACTAGGCATGTTAGCCCTTTTTTGGAGTATGTTTGCACAGGTGTATGTGTGTGTATGTGTTTGCTGCATTATTATTGCATTACGTCTGCTGCTTGTATCTTAGATGGGGGGACTCCATCATCCATCTATGGAGGACATTTTGTATCTGCATCTGGATTCTGCATGTACGTACGTGTATATATGTGTGCACGCATATGTGGGCGGTCAGTCAGGCTGACTTGTGCACTTGTGTGTGTGTGTGTGTGTGTGTGTGTGTGTGTTGCTGATGATTCTGGTGAGCAAGTGTGTAATCAGGGCACCTGCTGTAAAATTGCTGACGAGGTACTTTCGTTTGAACATAAGGGCCTACAGGAGTGGCACTCTTATTAGCATACACACACACACACACACACACACACACACACACACACACACACACACACACACACACACACATACACACACACGCACACGCACTCACGCGCACAAGCACAAAGAGATAAATACACAACTGCATACACTCATGGATAAAAAGACACACACACACACACACACACACACATTTGTACACACTGAACACATAGGCCTACTTCCCCATTATCCTCTGGATCTACACTGTGCTGCCTTTTGTCAGTCTGTGTGTGTGTTGTCCCTGTGGGGTGCGTCAGAAGAAGCCTTTTCAACAAGAACAATGATCCGTGCCGTTTAGCCTTTTAACCCTTCCCTCTCTTTTTTCCTCGCACGTCCGTGCTGCAACAAAATAACACACACACACACACACACACACACACACACATACACACACACACACACACTTGAATTCTGGCTATGAGTATGTAACATCACAAATGTACATTTGTATATTCACAAGCACGCTGAAGGGCAGTTTTAAAATGTGCATGCATTCTCTCTCTCTCTCCCCCCCCCCCCCCCCCCCCCCCCCCCCTCTCTCTCTCTCTCTCTCTCTCTCTCTCTCTCTCTCTCTCTCTCTCACACACACACACACACACACACACACACACACACTTGCACATTGGAGTAAAACACGAATAGTCTAGTGCTTTAGCAAGTGGCATCGGATACATAACAAATCTATGTCCACAAGTCCATTCTTTCTGCTCTCGTTCCTCCTAATCGGTGTGTCTGTGTGGGTGGGTGTGTGTTTTCTGCCTGTCTCCTTGCATCTTTCTCTCTCTCTCTAGCCTTATGCGAGTGGGGCTGGGGCCGGTTGTGCAGCTGCTGTCGGCTGGGTCTGGAGCGGGTGCATCTCTGCTCTATTGTCCTGGTGTGTTGAGGCCCCTGGCAGGCTAAATGGGATTATTAGCTGCCTATTAGCTTACACTCTGTACGGGTCCACTTAGAGCATGAACTGCCCCTTTGTGCCATACGGCCAAGCAACTGCACAACGTCTTCTATATGGACGAGACGCGGCCATCGGATGGAGAATAGCGCCTTTGTTTTCTGAGAAAAACAGCAATTTTTTAAATAAAATAAAAAAGGCAGGTACAATTCGTCACTAGAATAAGCTTGGGTTTTTTCCTCAACATATATACAGTAGGCCTACATAAAAATGTTACATTGCTGTAATACAAAATAAACATATCATTTAATAAGACATACTGGCAAACATATAATATATAGATTGTGGCTAAAATGTATAAAACCTTTGCAGCAAAGGATGCAATTTATGCATCTACATGTTTTTGTTGTCTTTTAAATTGAAAAAAAAAGATTGCGTTAGCTTGCCTTATGTTCATCACAGATGATGAGATGAATTTTTGTACTTGATATTCTAACAAGAAATATACAAATGTAGTGACAAAACAATGTAATACAGATCCCCATAAACAGCATCGGCCCCCGTAAAGGGAGGGGCCTACATCTTTAACTATCATCTATCTATATTGATTTTTGGTATTTAAAGGTATTTAAAGAAACATTGGAAACCTATTATAAATGATTACAAACAGATGGAATTGATACATAAATCTAGATTGTTTATTCATTTATTTTGCCATCATAATCAGAGTTAGGATGATCTAATTCAATCTAAAATGAACACTACTAAACACACTTGCCAAGGTTTCCTTTTTATATAAATGAAAGAGTGATTTAGAAGGGCCACATAAAATCACATCCCCTTTCCAAATCAATATCAAATGAATGACATACAATGAAAAAATGACCAAACATCTTCAGCCAACATATACATAACAAAAGAGCTGAGCTTTCCCTTAACCAATTTATGTCTGTGGGTATTAGGGGTGTAACGGTTCCCGTACCGTACGGGATGACACGCACGGTTCGGTGCCCAAACGTGGACGGATTGAAATATGGTACGGCAGAGAAATGAAAGACAGCACATTGTGGAGTCACAGCCATGTAATTATTATAAACAGTGATTCTTTATATTAGCGGGACTTCATTATAATTCATTATATACACATCCAGGAACAATGACGACTATCGATAACGTGAGAGATTGCAGCGCTGGTCAGTAGAGAACATAAAGGTGGAGGATGGCACGTTGTGCTCTGTGTAAGCCTGTTAAGCCTGTACCCTAAATATTCTGGACCTGGAGTATCATCTCGGATCCTGAAGTTGGACCACGCTAAAGCCGAACTTCTGGGGGGAGACTGCACGCCGCCTGGGCCGGAAACCAGAAAGCGAGAGGGGCGGAGTTACGCAGTGTTTCCTGTTTCATTACGGATATATTCTTCCGAAGAGAAACTCATTCACGAGTGTCTAAGGATGTTGGTCTGTCTCCAGACAGGATGTTTTAGCTCGTCTTCCCACCTGACTAGATGTTAATGTAAAGTCTGATTTGTGAGACTAAACCAGATATAACTGTCCATAGAGTAAGGATGGTTGTAGTTCCATTTACCAGCAGGAGATGGCAGATGTTGTAGATACTACGTTTAACCCTTGAGGCTGGAGTTAAAATGGCAAAGTCTACATAGAGTATGGTCGTGTTTAAACCTGCCTCCTTATTATTATTATATATACTATCTTCTACTAAAACACTAGACTAGTTATATCCCCCAGTGTCATTTACGTCTGGGAACATTAGGATTCCGCGTGGACAAATGCAAAGCCAAAAAAGTGACCTCGCCGCACTTTATTCTAGTGGGAGCACGTCAAACATGTTCAGCCATTTAGGGCGACACCATTCAAATGTCACCCTGGCCAGTGTGAGGGGAGCGAAGCCGGCAGGGGCTCAACCTAAACAACAGCTAACTAACTTACTCTATATAGACAGGTTTCTGGGCAACGTCACAGCATTTATACGTGCGCAACCAGGGGGCAGAAAGCATAGACGACAGATAGATGTCAAGATGGCAAGGATTTGCCGTTAGCGGCTAAAGCCAGGGATAGAATATGTTCAACATACCATGGGGTTCACTCTCTTAAGTGCAAACAAGACAAGTTAAAAAACAAAAGTTATGGATCCAAGTCTTTAAAAGGGCAGAATAAGGCCACAGAATAATGAGCCCAAACAAATAATCTAGTGGCCCAAACAAATAATCTAGATGAGATTTTATGTGAATACTTTTTGAATGTCTTGCAAATGTCCAACGTAACGCAAAAGAAAGACAAACTAACACATTCACCTCTGGAAATAGCGTTGTCAACATGTAATTGACTGTTTAAAATAGGCTATGATCATCGTTGATATTGTCCAAAAGTTACATGGACAGGTTCGATAATGACTAAACCACAAAAGCCAAGTTAATAAATCATAACGTTTTTTGTTACTCAGTTAATTAAAGTTAGCCTTCTAACATTTCTTAGAATTACAAGAGGGCGGATTTTGTCTTTTATTTATGCAGTCAAAGTATAGTCTTCAAGTCAGTGATATTAGGATGACACTTCAAACAAACATTAGCTATGTAATAATAATATGCAAAAGAAAGACAAACCAACACATTCACCTCTGAAAATAGCATTTTATCATTCCATTATGAAACTTTACAAGGAAAAATGCAATACAATGCTGTTTATATGTAGTCGTGGATGTGACCATAGTGATTGACGATAAATCAATATCAATATGAATCGCTATTCAATTTTATGGCTATGCGCGACTACTGATTCTGTGCAATGCGTTCAAGCAGAATACCATATGCTACGCCAATACGTGATGAATATGACGGGATGCAAGAAATACTACTAACCGAATGGACGTCCAATTCTCAAAGTGTGCTTTTTTTAGTCCGCGATAGTTTCCACCGATGTACGGGCCGGAAACGGCCCGCCTCCACATTTGGCCCGGCCCCCTGAACAATACCAGAGACGCATTATGATTTGTTTTTTTTCAGTCTGGCCACGTGAACTCTAGACTCAGGCCCGGCTCTACCTTAATTTAGTGCCCTAGGCGAGATTACTCTCTGGCAGGACGGTCGACGGGGGCGGGGGGGCGGGGGGGGCGCGCGATCATAACACACCCCCGGACCTACGACCGACGGGGGGTGCGCGCGATCGTAACACACCCCCGGACCTACGACCGACGATGGGGAGGGGGGGGGGGGGGGGTGCGCTTGTGTTATTTATTTCATTAATAGTGTTATTATTTATTTCCTGACTTTTTTTTCTGTGAAGATCCCGGAAAGGGTTATTAATATTTGGTTATGTGTGGCTTTCTGGAAAACAATAAATGTTATGTTTAGGCACCCCTGCGATCGTCACACTTTTTCTGTTACAAACTGACCCCGGCCCCATCAGAGAAGGGAAAAGTTATGTGGCCCTCACAGGAAAAAGTTTGGGGACCCCTGGTCTATGTGCATTACATTCACACCTTGCTCAAAGAGAATGTTCTTTACTGAAATTATATCACGTACGTTAAAAACTTAACGACAGTCACTTATTGCAGGTACCGGTTCTTTATCTCTCTCTTTGAACCTGCGTCAGCATCCTCGTAGATTCTGCGCATGCTCCGCTGGTCAGGCATAATAATCAAACATTTCTTAAACTGAAAGTATTACTTTGATCAAACAATATGTATCCTTATAATACTCTGTATTACAGTTACCTTTAATTAACTAAATTATCATTATCAATGTTTTTAACCTTGTTCTGTGCATGAACTACATAACCTGCACTTCAAGTCTTGAGGATCTTCGGACAGATTATCCTTGAATCTGAGCGGTTGCCTGAGATGATGAGTTCTCAGCTGTGTCATCAGGTTGTTCAACACTCACACACTTACATCAGTTCCTTGACCTGCTGTAGCTGGTCCCATGAGAAGATCTTGACGATTTATTTGCAGTACAGCACCCTCGTCTGTCTGAATGGTGTACAATATTGGCTGGACTTGGCTGAGAACAGTCCCCTTCTGAGTCCACGTCTTTGAACCTTACTTGGTCACCAATGTGTAATTCAGGTAGGTTTCTAGTTCCTCTGTCATAGTAGAACTTTTGCTTTTCTTTCTGTTGTTCTTTGAACATCCTTACTTTCTAACCCTCTTTAGTTTTCAGGAGGTTCTCTGGGATGGGTAGGTATTATCATAGCAGACGCCCCATAAGGAGTTGGGCTGAAGACATACCACACTCAAGAGGCGTTGTGTGGTATACAAGCAGGCTCTGGTAGAAGTCAGTTCACCTGTCTTTTGCCTTGTACATCAGTCTTTTCACTGTCTGGACAGACTTTTCCACTAGTCCATTGGACTGTGGAAAGTGTGGGCTTGATGTTGTTTCCAGAGTTCCCAGATGTCTATTTGTGGATCCTTTTTAGCATCTCACAGGCTCATTGGGATGACTATTTTACTTTCTTTGTAGATGATGTCTCTGACCACTGATAGTTCAGCCCTGCAGTTCCAGTACTCTGCAATTTCAGGTGAGCAGTCTCGCTTCATATTGAGCCATCCATCCAAGATGCTTTTCCTCAGTTGTTTCAGTGTTTCATCCTTGTTAGTCTCAGTCCGTATGAGCTCCATCTTTACATTTGTTATGGGCAGTGCACTTATGATAATGTCCACCGAGGCGTTCACGTCTTCATCCATTTTGGTGTTTGCAGGTTCCCTTGGGTCAACAGCTCTGGACAACGTGTCTGCTGTAAACATCAGCTTACCTGGGGTGTATGCAACATTCAGCGCATAGCGTTGCAGCCTGGTCATCATTTGTTGTATTTGGAGTGGACACTCATTTAGTGGCTTCTTGAACAATGCAATCAAGGGCTTGTGATCAGTCTCTACACTGATTGCTTGTCCTGACACAAACTGAATCTCTCAGGCATATGTGATGCTGAGTAGCTCTTTTTCTATTTGCACATATCGTGTCTCCGCATCTGTCATTGAGCATGATGCTATAGGTTGCCAGTCGTCATATTTTTGTAGAAGAACGGCACCAAGCCCACTCTGTGAAGCATCTGATGATATCTTGATGGGTCTCGCTGGGTCATAAAACCTCAGAACCGGTTCCCCTATGAGCAGTTTCTTGAGATCACTCTATTACTTTTCATGCTCATGATTCCATTCCCATTCTATGTTCTTTTCAGTTAGTTGTCTTAGTGGGGCCATCTTCTCTGAGAGGTTGGATATGAAGTTACCCATGTAATTGACCATCCCATTAAACCTCTGCACGTCCTTTTTGCATTGTGGCCTATTAACGATGGAAGACACCTTTCGGGGATCTGGTCTGATGCCTTTACTGCTGACAATGTCTCCCACGAATGTCAGATCTTTCACAACAAGCTGGCATTTCTCTCTATTCAGCTTCAGGTTTTCTTTCCTTGTTGCTTCCAGCACTGCCTTCAGTCTCTCGTTGTGCTCAGTCTCTTGTTGTGCTCATCCATTGAGGTATCAACTCCCCCCACGTGCTCATAGATCATATGGATGGTTTTGTGACACACTTCAGGAGCTGAAGCAATACCGAATGGTAACCTCAGATATCTGTATCTGCCAAATGAACTGTTGAATGTGCACAATTTTGAACTTGCCTCGTCCAGCTTCATCTGCCAAAATCCTGAAGATGCATCCAACTTGCTAAAATACTTTGCATTTGCAAACTGTGACATGATTTTTTCGCAAGTAGGAAGCTTGAAGTGTTCTCTCTTTATTGCTCTGTTTAGATCTCTCGGATTCAGCTTCAGGTTTGCTTTCCTTGTTGCTTCCAGCACTGCCTTCAGTCTCTCGTTGTGCTCAGTCTCTTGTCGTGCTCATCCATTGAGGTATCAAGTCCCCCCACATGCTCACAGATCATATGGATGGTTTTGTGACACACTTCAGGAGCTGAGGCAATACCGAATGGTAACCTCAGATATCTGTATCTGCCAAATGAACTGTTGAACGTGCACAATTTTCAACTTGCCTCGTCCAGCTTCATCTGCCAAAATCCTGAAGATGCATCCAACTTGCTAAAATACTTTGCATTTGCAAACTGTGACATGATTTCTTCACAAGTAGGAAGCTTGAAGCGTTGTCTCTTTATTGCTCTGTTTAGATCTCTCGGATCCAGGCATGTTCTGTGTTTTCCATTCTTTTTTTTCACAGCGATGAGAGAACTCACCTACTCAGTCGGCTCATCTATCTCCTGTATTACATTCAGGCTTTCCATCTTGTCCTGCATCCAGTTGCTTTTGGAAAGCAAATGGGACCTGTCTGCATGGTGGCACACTTTTGTCTACTCTGATCATGTGTTCTGGAAGACAGCCTAGACCTTGAAATAGGTCTTGGTACTCTTTCACTCTGTCACTGATCAGCTCTTTTGCCTGTGATTTCACAGCCTCTGCGGCCCTACACAGTGCTATGGCTTTCCCCAGGTCTAGATCTTGCTCTCTTAGCATCCTCTCTCTCAGATTATTATCTGGAATACCACACACAATTCTGTCTTTTATCAGGAATTCTGTCAGTCCACTGAATTCACACGTTTTGCTTCTGTTTCTCTATTCATTCACATACTGATAAATAGTCTCTCCCACTTTCACTACACACGTGAAGAATCTGTGCCTCTCAAATGTCAAGTTATGTTTCTGTATGCAATATGCCTCAATCTGTTCCATTATCTTGGCCAGCTCCATACTGTCTCCCTCAGTAGCAAATGTGAAGTTATTATATACTATATTCCAGTGCTTCATCCCCCACGACATGTAAGAACACAGACGCAGACACTTTTCTTGTCAGCTTCAATTGCAGCTAAATATAATTCAAAGTGTTGTTTGAATCTCTTCTAATTTTCAGCCATGTTACCGGTCAACTGAAGTGTTGTCGGTGGATGTAAACCTTCCACTTTTGCTTCATTAGCTATTCTCAATGGTAAGTAACAATGACGTCTTTCTTCAACAGGAGAGCTGGTCTAGCTTACTTGGCATTTGGCACGGCTGTTCCTCATCATTACGTTTCGATTCTCTTCCAAACCACTTCTGACACCATGTTGTGTTTTCTATGCTGCCCGACCATCTCCTGAGCAGGTATACATACACCTGGGCAGGTATACACCGCTAGACACGGGACACACGCCCAAGCCTGACTATACGCGATGAATCCGGAAGACATTGCATCGCCTTGACAAATTGTCGTGCTTGTGGGCGTGTTGAATAGTGAATCAACTTGTTCCCACCCAGGTCATGAAGCAGAAGGGTCAACGTCCCCGTGCTGTTTGTTTATTGGTGGTCTTGTGGCTTTTCGCGCTGTGCTCATTTGAATAAAGTTCACTGAATTCAACTTTATGCAAATTTAGAAGCACTGCAAGCAATCCCTGCTCAGTGCAGCGAATTGCTTGTGTCACATAAAAAGTGAATAGAGGCGGAATGGAGCTGTATCTTTGCTTTGTCCAACACAAGTAAGCGCATACAAACTGCCCTGGCTAGGTAGTTTTCTCCAATAGTTCCCACAAATGAACTAGCAGCCACCATCATTGCTCAGAATTGTAACCACGCACCTCTCGGCCTCTCAGTCCGTGAGCTTTCGCAGTGGCGGACCCCCTGCAGTACCGCCGCAGCCCCCCTGTTAAAGACCGCCACACTAGACCATACTTAGAGTCAGACTCTGAGGTACCATAGTCATAGTACCATAGTAATATCATAGTTTAAGCCAAAATGTAAAACCACTTACTGGTCATTATTAACTGCTGACTTTCGCACTCTTTGCACTGTGCATGTAATTTGCTATCTGTGCACGCTATGACACATTTTGTCCTGTTTTTCTTTTCTTATACAATGACTAATAATAGAAATAAAACGTGAACATTGATTTATTTGTGCCGTTTTGTTTTAATACAATAGCAGGACATTTCATAGACTTGGCCCACTAGTTTTTCAAACATGTTTGTGCAGACATCTGTTGTGAAGTAAATGGCCATTCTTGGCATTTGAAAGATATTTTTTTTCTGAGGCCTTTCTAGTTCTAAAACATTCATTGGCTATCATAATAATTAGCGTATTGACCGGTATGAAAAAGTATATCGTAAGATAGATTTTGCTCATATCGTCCAGCCCTATGTAGCCACAGTAGTTTATGGTAACTAAACGGTGTATTGCCCCATTGCTGCGCACAAGGATATCAAGGCTTGGGCATGTTTGCAGCCATATTCCGCAGTTGAAGACGCGGAATTTAAATACATGGTTAAAGTAAAGATATACAATAGTAGCCTGTAAATAAAGTACCCACATACTGTTATAAGCTAACTTTGAGCTGGACCGGATGGCCATAAAACATGATTTATTGTGAGTTCTCTCCACATTGAAACTGTACCATCCGCATGGAGGAATGGATATATATATATATATATATATATATATATATATATATATATATATATATATATATATATATATATATACTGTATATATATAGATATATAGATATATAGATATAGATATATAGATATAGATAGATATATTAACGAACCAAACCTACTCTGGGTTTATAAAGGTCAAAAAAATAAATATATATAGTACAGAACCAAAACGAAAACCGTGACCAAAAACCGTGAAATGAACCAAACTGTGACTCACCTGAACCGTTACCCCTAGTGCGCATATTGATACAGAAGTATCAAGATGATTACCTCAGACTATTAACACAAATAAAGACATTACTTCACTGAACATAATTCTGGAAATAATAATAAAAAAGCAAAATACACCACAATGTAAGCCAATGTCTCCAGCACATATTGCACATATCTTTAACTAGAAGCTTATTTAAGACTTGTTTATTCCCAATCCCCTAACCCAGCTTGTCTTTGTCTCTGTCTCTGTCTCTGTTTCTGTCTCTGTCTCTCTCTCTGTTTCTGTCTCTGTCTCTGTCTCTCTCTCTCTCTCTCTCTCTCTCTCTCTCTCTCTCTCTCTCTCTCTCTCTCTCTCTCTCTCTCTCTCTCTCTCTCTGTAATGTGTATTCAGCAGAAAGCAGCACATCCACCCTGGCCATCAGATAAAGGCGGTCTGAGCCTGGCTGATTGATAGTCATGGGCTGCCATGAGAATAATGAGACTAATTTTCCTAGCAGATGACTGATAGCTCTAAACAACCTTTTACTGAGGGGGGAAATGGGGGAAAAAAAGAGAAAAAAAAATCAGCACGACTCTTAATTAGGTTGGGTTACCAGCTACAATGTGCCTTATCTGCACTGAACAAATGCACAAAACACACACACACATATATTTAATATTTCTATTAAGTAATGCAATCTGGCTTTTCCTTTTTCTGACAGTGTATATTTTAAAGATTCATTAGGATAAAACTATTGAATACAAACATATAATTTGAGCCAGATAGGTTGGATACATGAATATATTGTCCTGTGCACTGAGCTACCCTTTGGTCACAATTAGCATTATGAGCATCTCGTGTCGATGTGAGTCAGAAATGGCCCCTCTATTTGATTTATGGTGTGATGTAAAATCAATGCAAACGACAATGCAATATGCGATAACGCCTTTCTCCCTCTCCCGTTTTCTGACAGTAATGGAACCGATGGATGCCAGCAGAATCCCCATGAACTCCAGTTCCCAGGTGACAACATGAAGGAGGAAACTCCACTGAGAGCCACCAGAGTCCTCCTCATCAGACCTCGCACCATGAGTCTCAATCGCGTCTGCTTTAGAGCGTAACCTGGACAAGAACCCTGCTTTCTATCCCTTCATCTCCCGGCCTCTCCTCTCCTCTGCCTTTCCCTTTCTCAACACATTCCCTACGACGTCCATTGCCCGAAACCCAACTGGGCGTTCTACTCCTGTGAATGGCCTTAAGACTGTTAACCACAAAGACTGTTCTCTCCACTTTTCCCCCGTCCCACTAAATAAATACCTATTTTTATAAAATAACTTATAATATATGTGTATATATATATCTCTCTCTCTGGACATACTTTTGGATATATCTTTGGATAATTACTCTGCAAACTGGATCTAATTTGATCCGAATTGAACGTGACCAAAATTCCATGCTAACAGACCTAGCGGGATTACGCTCTCTTCTGCCATTACTTGCCACAAAATGGATGTCCTCGCTTTTTGTTTGAGGCTGCAGACCTTCTTGAGCGTCCTGCTCAGTGTGGCCTCGGGAATAGAGTTCTTGGGCACCTCGGGTCAATGGGCACGCTACCTCCGCTGGGACGCCAGCACCCGTGGCGACCTCAGCCTGCGCTTCAAGACGGGCACTTCGGAGGCGCTGCTAGTCTACTTCGACGATGGCGGCTACTGCGACTATCTGCAGCTGTCGGTGAGTGAGGGGCGGCTGCAGCTGCGCTTCAGCATCGACTGCGCCGAGACGGCGGTGGTGTCTGACCAGCGGGTGGATGACGGCAGCTGGCACCTGGCCACACTGAGCCGCTACAACCTGCGCACGGCGCTGGAGCTGGACGGCCAGGTTAAGGCGGACGAGGTGCGGCCCCAGCGGCAGTACATGAAGATCATTAGCGACCTGTTCCTGGGCGGCGTGCCCCAGGACATCCGCACCGAGGCCCTCACGCTGCCCACGGTCCGCGACACGCCGCCCTTCCGAGGGGCAGTCACTGACCTCAAATACGGTAGCTCGGAGCCAGTGCTGCTGGGCAGCCTCAGGGTGCCCCTGGAGTCGGAGGGGAGATGCACGGTAAACCCGTGTGAGAATGGGGGCAGCTGCTTGGTGGTGGACGGCGAGCCACTCTGTGACTGCTCCAAGACGGAGTACAAGGGCCGCTTCTGCAATGAAGGTAAATTGCTTCTGAGATGATGGTACATTGTATTTTACCTTTTATGTTATTGAATTCTTTCTAATCCTTAACATTAAGACTGCAAATCCCACTTTGTGATGGAAACATTGTTAAAAGGTATAGTATACAATATTTTGAGAAGAAAAAAAGCTCTGATGCATTTTATAAATGGCTAAATCAAGGGAGTGTTTTTTGCTGTTCTTCCAGGTTTTTGGGTCTCTGCAATGTTTAGACTTTGAAAGCCTCCTTGGTCCACAGAGCGATGTGTTATAGTGTTGTTGTATTCCCTGTATGCATGTAGATGTGTAGCAGAGAGATTCTCAGCTGTAAAGAATCACACAGCTAATCTAAGCAGTGTTAGCTTGGAAGGTGCAGGTTAATGGCATTGGTCCTGCAGGCACTGATAAGGACGCCTATAGACAGAAGGGGGGGCTTCCTGAGCCCCCTTTCTTCATCCAATCATAAGATGGCAGATGTTCAAATCACATCCTTTTGTGCAGCGGATTGCTAGCGCTTTGATTCAATCACAATACAGCTGGTTTCGGCTGGACCAAATTGATTTCTCTTTTTTTTAAATTACTTTTGTTATCCCCCCCTATTAGCTAATAAAAAGAACCTTTAACTTACTGTATATTCACCAACTTTGATTTCGTTTTATTTGATACATTTTT
The DNA here is from genome assembly GCA_030340625.1 of Merluccius polli. NCBI lineage: Eukaryota > Metazoa > Chordata > Actinopteri > Gadiformes > Merlucciidae > Merluccius > Merluccius polli. The sequence goes on from JAOPHQ010000569.1 coordinate 333,012, forward strand.
AGTAAAGGGGGACTATTCCCAAAGCCTGCATGTTAATTTACAAATGTATGGATTGGGTCTAAGACCAATCCTGTTGAGGCTTTTTAAAATGATTTTATGATGAGACAAATTCAGATTAAACTTTGATCATGTCCACAGGGATATTATGTAATTAGGTATTGTACATATTTTTTCAGGTGTATGAAACAGCTTGTAATCGGACAACCAAGGAATACTGTCTGTAGTATATGTGTGTACGTTTGATCAGAGATTATTCGTTAGGTTGGTCTTTTTTTCCCCCATTATGGCTAAGCGCTCCGAACGGTGCGTCATTTGCATCCGGTTTGGCATGACACCAGATTTCGTGTAGACTGATGAAAGGCCAGCAAATCTGCAAGGGAAAGATTACATTGTAATGTGGTTGAGTTTAAATTCAACCTGCTGGTTGAGGGAGCAAATTGGGGGTGGGGGATGGGAGTGGGTGGGTGTCCCTTTTTTTCCTCTTATTGACCCAGTAATTTTGCTTTCTTTCTACTGATTCAGTGATTTCAATTATGTTCAATCTGCAAAGGTGATGTTTGGGTTTGCTTCCTATGGTTGTATTTCCATGCAGATACATTCCAGAAAGCTAGCTAGAATGCACTGTGTAAAGATCCTACATTGACAATAGGTTTATGACAACATTGCAATGCACCATGAATGTAAAATGAAAATACATGAAAATACTGTAAATGTGTGTTGATATTTAATTTAGTTAATTTATTTAGGCCGTTTGCACACCTATAGTTCAGTAGATTCGTTCCAATTCAGGGGTGAAGTTGATATATTGTTGCCTTTTCATTTATTTGGGTTAGCATTCACACTGGACTTTGTCAAGCGAACAAAACAATGCAAACACATGTCACGCTGTTCAACGAGCTGCTCTTCTATTGGACAGAAAATCTGAGGGAAACTCAATGCTTCCTTGTTGGAATAATAATGGAGCAACAACAAATTTGTGCAGCCTTGGGTTTTTTCTTTTTGCTTTGGTGTTCCTACTAGTTAAAAATAACCCCACACTGGTCACTGATTAATTTGAAATGGTCAGTGTTTTTGTAAGTGACCACAAGCAATTGCTTTATGAAGTCGTCCAAACTCTTGATTGATCAATGTCTAATCTCTATGAACAGATATCTGCATATGAATGCAGAATCTGTAATCAAAGGGACAAGATTTTGTTATCGGAAGCGTTTGGTTTCCGTAGTATTGACCAATCCCATTTGAGCGGGCTTTGGTCGCAAACGGTTAAACAGTCTGTGTGGAGAGCAAAAGAGGCAGGACGTGTTGGCCGAAATACAATCTGGGAACCCATCGGCTATCGTCTGACGACGTTTTAGCTTTTTATTAGCTATTGTGAAAAGGCTACTTGTGAAACAATCCAGTCGTAGACGTTGTCTCTTAACTCCAACTTCGTTCACGCATTTCAAGTTGCTAATCGGACTGTAAACAATGATCAGCGCATGGAAGAGGAAGTCTTGGCCCGGATATCCGCTGGTCACACCAGTCTGCCAGAAATATTGGCCCTCGCCCCCAGAGGCTAAATTGCACCACGTCTGACTGCGACTAATTTTAATCTAGAAAAAGTTCACGTTATACCTGGCTAAACTTGTTTATTATTTTCAGTTTACAGCGAAAGTGTACATTCAGCCCACAATGCTTTATTTTTTGGTTCACTTCAGAGTTCACTTGGAAGTGGACCGAGACCCCGTTTGGTGCTCAGGTGTGAAAGCACTCTAATTTTCTGTGTCTGTATGTTACTCCTGTTTATTTTATTAATGCCAGATTTAGTAGGAGTTGCACTTGGGGGTTGGCCAATTCAAATTTAGTGGGGGGGCATGTGCCACCCCAGGCCCCCCAGTGGAGTCGCCCCTGAACAGGGAGCCTCCCCTGGAGGGGGAGGGACTGGTGTGCGGGTTGTGGCAACGGTGGTTTTACCTGCACTTGATTTACAGCCTCCACGACAGGAGCATCGTCTCCTTCCCATTTGACTTATGTCTGGCTTCCCCCCTGCTACTCCTGGCTCGGCTGCTTGGCTGCCCTCTGTGTTGCACAGATAACAGCCGTGGAGGCAGGGAGCTAAAAACAGCCCTGTCACAACGGCTGTAATGATTTGTAAAAAAAGAAAAAAAAGAAAAAGGATAAATAACCCTGCGTAATTAGGCTGGACACTATTCAGTGGTGGATGACCAGGAGCTCCCTCGTTAACAGAACAGTACATACATACAGAGAGAAGGTGAGCGGATAGGAAAGATAGAATTAAAACAGCAGGCCATATTTTTGAACTAGGAAGGCACAAAAACCAAAACGGATAGTGTTGGATAATATTGAGCTTCCTCAATATTGGGGCTATAATAAAATGCATTGTATTAGGAAATAAAATGGCATTTCTAATATTCGGTTACGTTAAAACATGTTTAATGTGTAAGAGGCATGTACTAGTATGCACTAATAAATCCATAGAGGTGTATTGTTTTAATACAAAAATATAAAAATACCTGATAGGTAAAAGAAGGTTTTAGCCTTTTACTGCTTTTAGCGCAGTAATTATACATTAGACATGGGAGAAGGTTTTCTAAAAGGCTTATCTTTGATTTATTGTGATATGGGATGGATGAAGTACTTTTAGTAGTCATATTTAGGCATATATGAGTGTTAAATAGTATATTATTTATTAGCTAGTAAATAATACGTAAAAACAATTAATAATGGTTGAGAATTTTATAATATCTGAAAATTAAAATTGTCTACATTCACCTGTATCATCATTTCAAATATTAGGTAAATATTAAGTACAAAAAACAAAAACAAAAAACACCATTTACTAAAATATATGCTGCCAACAGTGTATAATAACATAGGAACATGTTTACATTGTTAAGGATTTTTCATGTGACTCAGTTGTAAGTACTGATGAGTTTCCCATGATGCAATGCTAGCAAAATGTGTAACCGTGTAAAGACATATTGAGAGTAATGTGCTCCGAAGGCTACCAGGCCTGGCAAAGTTTGCATCTTGGCCAGTTAATCAGCATCTAATTAAGATCAGGGCAAACAAGATTGTGAACTCTTGCTCTCCTTTAATCAATGATTAATCAATTAATTAAGTCAGGGAGAGCAGGGGAAAACTAGCATCGTTGCCGTCTTTTGATAAGTAGAATTGATTACCTAAATGCACGGGACCCTTGGGTAAAACACGGATTAGGACTGCCCCAGGGGACAGTGGAGAAAAAATCCTTGCAGAATTAAAACAATAAAAACACTTACTTACGTAACCACGTTGTTATTGTTGAAACAATGCGATGCAAGGCAATGCAAAGGAAACGCATGCAGGAATGCAGGTGCAAAACTGTGAAACTGAAAGCCCCTATACAATGAGAGGATCCACTGTGTTGAGATGTGTTGTGCCTCTTGCTGTTCACACGGTAAGTGCACTAATACATACACTATGGCCTCACCTAATGGACATCACAGGCTTTTAAGGTACTCATTTAGGCCAATTCCGGCATCCTCTCTTTATTTATTTTTTGTATGATAGATGCAGATACCAACTATAACCTTGTTTCAAGAATTTAAGCTTTAGTGTTGGTGTTTTCTATTTGTCAATTCTTAGATTATGTACATCAATGCTCTTGCTCACCATAATATCATCATACTGTCATGGTGGTTCTAGGTTTTGGGTGTCAGTATCACCCGGATCTACAGCCAAATACTGTCTAAGTGGTCAACACATGATGAGCCTTTGGCCTTGCCAATGTATTCCTATGGAGTTGAGCGTTGAAGCCCGACATAGCGTTGATGCTACCCAGGCCGTAGTAGGGGACCGCTCGGATTCTAACAATTTCAACTTTGACCCACTTGACACTAACCTTCCTTTCTAAAATAACTATTTTATATTTATAATGTATAGTCTTTTATATTGTGCTAACTATGTGTGCACTTTTAAGGAGCTGCTCTTTGAATTTCATTGTACTGTGTATAATGACAAATAAAGGCTTTCTTTCTTCTTTCTAAACCTAAATACATGTTTAATGAGTTAAAAGTGATTAGTTAGTTAACCGTCTGTTGGCTGGCCATACTGGAACGCCCAACCTAGCGTTGCTGGATGCTTGTCATGTGTTGAGCGCTTTAGAGGTGTGGCTGAAGCAAAGTGGAGTTGGCCACGGTGGCAGCTACAGCCGTCCCATCCACCAGCTGTAAGCAGGCCATCCCAGGGCAGCCGGTTAACCCGTATCACCCGGCCCCTGAGCCAGATGGCTCCTGTTGGTCCTCCTCAACCACAGTAAATCCACACTGCACTTGGTATGTTCGCATTGCCACAACCCATGGCAACAACTGCGGAAACAAGGAAGCTCCAGTGAGAGCCCAGTCGCAAACTGTTTTGTACAAAAACTGTTTAAGAGGGATTATGGTCATTGTAGCAAGTAATAATAATTTTCTCTATTTAGCTCTCAGAGACACGTTGAGGGAGACCCTAACTTCCAATGCTCCGGGATTACAAACAAACATAAAAAAAAAAATATATATATATATATACGCATAATTTCCAAACATTAAGCTGAAACATTTTAAACATCCAAACATTTACATTCGAACACAACAAGATTTTCTATCTGATTTTTTAAATCCCCTGCCACTAAGAATGTGTTTTGCAGTCTTTCCCAACTGTTGACCTGCGGGAAATGATGTTGATTGTTGATGATAATAATAAAAACACTCAGCACCATAATGACTCAACCTGTCATGCCGTGCGGTACATGTGTGCACAACACACACAATGTTTACCTTTCACCTTGATTGCAAAACAGAATGCAATCGATTACATTAGCAAAAAAAACCCACACAAATCTCTCCCTCATCTTTGCGCTGTTTCCCTAACCTACCGTCTCTTTAAATGATCCCTTTAAGTGAGTAATCCACTGGCAGATATGCTGTCCCCGGCCCAGACTCACCTCCGCGGGTATTGAATTAAAGTTGCGGTGGGTGGGGGGGCTACGCTCGGTTGTTTTATATGATTATGTGTCCGCTAATGAATAAACAGGTCTGTCACAGTGGACCTGCCCAAGCCTATTGATCTGTTTTGGGGAGTTTTCCCTGAGAAGGATGCAATCTGGAACTGAACAAAACACACAAGCACACACACTTTAGACCGTGCAGAATGGGGGGGGGGGGGGGGGAACGACTTAGTAATAATAACTACTGGGCGTTTTGTGTGTGTGTGTGTGTGTGTGTGTGTGTGAATGAGTGCATGAGAGAAAAAACTGGGGCACATTAGAGGGGATGTACAGTTGTTGAAAGGAAGTAGGCTTATAAAATAAAAATGAGAAGTGCAGAACTTGTGGAGGAACAAAATAAGCAAGAGAACCTCAAAGTCAATGCAAAAATAGGAAATAACGCAAAATGTGTCTCCTCCTTTAGGCCCATTCCGGCACCTTCGCTTACCAATTATAGACAAATACGGGCCATATTTGTCCCAACATCTTTGTTCTCTGTCATCATGAGAATCTACCTCCTTCAGATAAAACATCTCAAAACTGCACCGAAGCATACCCCTTACCTCCTTGCTAGTACTGTACAATCGTCTAAAAAAAAAAAAATATATATATATATATACATATATGTATAGAATCAACATTGCAAAAGCGAGCTTACAATCTATCCGTCTCTTTCAGTCTCTATCTTGGGAGTGATCCAGCGGCGCGTGGGCCTGTTTATCGTGGTGTTACGTGGCGTTCAATTATTCAGAGCTGACAGATTAAAGGGGAGGGGAGGCAGGGCGTGTGCATGGGCCGCAGGAGGCCTCGAGCCGGTGGGCGGGGCACCTGGTTATAAGGCTGGCTGTGTTCAGTGTGGACATGGATGCTCATACTGTGAGTGCTATGGTGATGAGTAGGAGGACTCTTTGGCAGGCACACACACATAGTGAATCGTGACTCTGTATAAAGACAACACGATGACAAGAATCATTTAAACTCACAGTTACATAATTGATTGCATTTTCATTTACGTTGATCTTGTAAGGCTGTCCTTGTTGGTCCACCATTCCACTCGTGGGCCATGTCATGGAGATGGCTGATGGAGAAACAATCACAAAACATTTCAGAAAATGAGTAGATAATGAAGAAAGAAAATATCCTTGGTTTGGCCTCTCCAACAGTCCAAAATGATGTCATCATTCCTTAATTTTGGAGAAATATATCTCCAACTGGAGGATTAGCTGAGACGCGGCGGTAGAGATGCGTCACACTTGCACTGCAAACACAAACACACGCAAGGCATGAATCCCCCCCGCCAATCTGCCCCAACACCCTCCCCTCCGTACCCACAATCCCCATCATTATGTTCATATGAGCACACAAACACACACACACACACACACACACACATACAGGCACACACACACACACACACACACACACACACACACACACACACACACACATCTCAGTAAAACCTCAGTTCCCTTGGGTCCTGCTTGAGTCAGTTGATTTATTTTAGATTTCCATTGCATTGAACTTGACACTCAAACGCAAGCCGCAAGACGAGGGCCCCCCTCTCGCAAAAGAGATTATAGGAGATTAAGTGAGTGTTGGCATGTGTGTGTGTGTCATCTACATTGACACACATACACACACATACATACACACACACCCTGTGATCCACTAACTCTCCCCAATTCACATTTCACAGACCCATTCCATGTTAGAGGGACATCGGACACAAGTGCTCGGTCAAAACTGAATTAATAGCTAATGCATATCCGATTGACTGCCATCTGCTTCAGCTCACGTTAATACCCAATACATGCCCAATTTCCCACCCGCAATGAACATTTAATGGATCACAACTCAATTAGCTTAAACTTCATTTTCCCATCCACTGTCATCGGCACATGCGATCTATCCAGCGTGGCCAACTGTGTTCATCTTTCTGTATTCAAAATACAAAATAAGCAAATATGTAAAATGAAGAGCTTTGTCAGAGAAGTGCAGCAAAGACCCAAAGGTTCTATTTTTACCAACCGACTTACCCAACATCATTAACATTACAACAACATTATGTAATGTAATCTGAAAGACTTCAGACTGTCTGTGGGTCTGTCTGTATGTCTGCCTGTCTTGCCTGTCTTCCCTAAGAAAAAAGAATGAGCCGTTAAACTTAATATAATTGATTATATGAATAATTTATTCATCATCTATGGCACATTTGTTGTTTAGCATAGCCATGTTTTTTTCTGAGGTCTACTATCTGCACTAAAAGACAACACTCTCCTCTCCTTGTTAGTTTTGACTTACATGGGGCTGCAGATATTACAAACTGCTATATCCGATTGTGTTATCTGATCCGATTGTGTGTATGAGTGTATACTCATAGTGTATGAGCACTAGAGACAGAGAATATATGTGTGCACATTTTGCAAATGTATTTTGGCCCACAGGAAAGTCCTTGGCGCTTGAGACGGAGGAACCTTCTCCATCTCGCTCTTTCACTCTACACCTCTCCTGCTTCTCCTGGGGTCGGATTGAATTGTACTAAAACAAACTATCCACTTCCCCCCCATCGTGTCAATCACATGCACATGGTTGAGCTAGATGCCGACCCTCTGCATGAATGAAAAATGTGTTCTATTGTTGCATGATGTCACCAACATGCAAGTGACAAGAGTGTTTTCTAATATGTTTGCCTCTTTTTTTTCTTTCCTTGCTTGCTGTTTTGCCAACATCCTTTCCAGAGGTCAACAACAAAATGCAAGGTAAGTTTAATGCTAGGAACCAACATGTCCTCTTCTATTCACACTGTTCTCCACTGCTACAGCCGTTGCTGCTGCTGCTGTAGCATTAGAACCACTGCTAGCATGAAGACACCATGGTTACCATGAGGGTCTGGTCAGCACTGTTATACTTATATTACAACATTTTGTAGGCTATGAAAGAAAATGTTGACACTAGAAACCCAGCTTAAGACAAAGGCAAGGCTAGTTGGATACCCTAAATGTTTGTGACACTATATATGTATATACCGGGAGACTACAGTGTCGCAATCATTTAGATATACATCTGACTCATTCATGCTGGCCTGAGGCCTTGATTATATCTTTTTATATACTGAAATAATGTTACAATAAATCAATAAATGTAGGCATAAACTCACAGGCATTGTAAATATTGTGTTAGATCCGTCCTTGTAGACAAGCTTGGATGATGAAATTTACTTCAGTAAACGTAAGTGAGTAAGTTGCTTATGTAAGTGAGTAAGTTAGGTAAGTAAGTGGCAAGTAGGGTCCTACCTCTCCAAAAGAGTATTATTTTTTCCTGGTGAAGCTTTGCCGCCATGGGGGCCACTGCGGCAAAGCTTTGTAACCTGTCAGTGTGTTCTCCGGTGCCGTCCTTTCCTAACCCCCCTGGGAAAGAGACGGCTCACCTCAATACCAAAGAGTATTGGTATATCTATGGGTTTCTGAAGTGCTCTCTCTCTCTCTTTTGTCCTTCTTTCCCCACCCTCTCTCGTCCTCTCTCAAGGCCTTGCACATATGATAGCCGAACAAGGTATGTCTCTTGAAATCTCTCCCCCCTCTCATTTTCCCCAAGACAAATGCATGCGGTTTGAGTCTTGCAGGGTTTTCTTAAACATGGTGATGTGTGCAGAGAATGCATGCTTCTGTGTACATTTGTCTCTCCATTATGAGGTTGGTTATTCCACTGTTCATTACAACGAGGAAGACATCGTTTTAAAACCTCTTATGTTGTGGCAACAATATTAATTTCTTTTTTTTAAATATTGTAATATAATTTTGTGCCATCTTTTGTTTGATACAGAAGCCCCCCCTAGGCAATAGGACAAAACTAAATTTCAGGAGACTTTAATCTTGTTCAAATGAGATAAGTGGTTTTGCACGAGATAATAAGTTGTCATTCAAACGAGATAAACCTAGATAAGCCTCTAGGGGCTTCTGTCGTTTGCCGTGTGCCATGATATCGTTTGAAATGTTGTCGTTTTATGTATTTACAGTTGCACTGCATGCTGCAACTGTGCGTTAATGTACACCCAACAATATGTATTCATATACATTGATATTGCTTTGCGTTCAGCACACTGACACTATTTGCCTCTCTTTTCCCCTCCCAATTGCTTGGCTTCCCCTTCTCTTCCCGTGGATGCCTCTTCTTCTCTCCCCTACCTGCCACTCTTCTAGCTAAAAGCAAAGGTACAGCCTTTTCACAATCTCTCGTTTTCTACCTCTATGAAAAGCGCCACTTGCTATGTGAGTGTTTTGGCAAGCCATGTGGTGTGATGCTGTTTTTGTGCTTTGCTTTTGTTTCATCTCTTTTAATGTTCAGTGTTTTGTTTGCCTGCGTGCGTGGTGCTACTCTAATGTGTTTATACTTATTGGTGTGGTGGCGCATTTCCTCTGTGTGGTGCCTCACCAAGGGTGCTCGGATTAAGCGAGTAATTAAAGATACCCTTAATTGAAAGAGGAAGAAGGGTGAAGGTGGGGTTGCACTTTTTGCCGCTTTGCTTTGTGACCGTGCAAAGTGTTTTTCGTACCATTTTGGACCCCAGATGATTTGTATACATGCAACTGGGGAACACTCTAGAGGATTGGTTTTCAGAGCTGTTGTAAAAGTGTCGTTTTTCTTTCCATTGACTGAAGATTGGTGACTAGGCTGTGGCTAATCCTGCATAGAGCAGGATGTAGCCCTCACATTGAAACACACGTTTGAAACACAAGTTTGAAGCACAGGATTTGAGTCTCTGAAATGTTCTCTTTACAAAATATTGATGACCTTTTCTGCCTCTACTCATCCTGTGTATATTTACTAAATGATATCTTAATCCATGAAACACAGGCATATATTTCCATACAACCTCTCCTTAAACAAATAAATGACCAAGTGAGTGCGAATACATTAAATGGGCCTACGTGATGATTCAACTTTCAGGATAGTAGTTCATGCAACGTTCCTTTCCCTTAGGGATACGAGTCGAGACACACACATACTACAGCTGTGTGGAACATGCTTTCCAATAACAATTTTGCTGTGGATTTGATCTCCTTAAACGATTAAAGCGATTAGGCATTAGGTCCCTGACGGTCAACATGCTCCACTTCTACTAAAGTAAAACACATCCTGTCAAAAGACTTATGGGACTCTTTGGATAATGAAAAGCACCATTTCAATGGTCACAAGGCAATCAACAATGCATATACTGTTTTAATGTAGGTATTGTATAATTAAAACAATTTAAACCTTTGTTACTAAAGTCCAAATTTGAAATGATATGCTCTACTGTTACTATACTATAGACTATATTACTACTTACTGCTTCACTGCACACCCTGTATTATGGACTGGTGTTTTATAATGGAGGCATGATTATTTTATAATTAATATATTTGTGTGTGTTTTTTTTAAAAGACCAATTCACAGCACAGACCATTCTGCAGAGCCTGTCTTAGTGGCTTGGTGAATGATGATAATGCATTGATTTCTGAACTCAGTGCATAGATAAAGGCTACAGAGAAAATTGTCATTACCCATTGCTGACTGCTAATCCCCTCATACACATCAGATACACATTAACACACACACACACACACACACACACACACACACACACACACACACACACACACACACACACACAAAGGCTACACATTTGGCAAGCATTAAACAAAAAAAGTGCATTTAACAAACATGTCCATCTCTTCCCCTTTCTGTCTCGCTGTCTCTCTGTCTCTGTCTCTCTTTCTCACTCTCGCTGCCTCTCTCCCTCTCTGTCGCTCTCTTTCTCTCTGTGTCTCTCTCCCTCCACCCGCCGTACTTCCTGGTTCTGTAGTCTAATCCCCTGCTGGAGATGGCAGACATTATTAGACATCAGGTTGCCTGTCACCTTCTGTTAGGCCTCCCTCTTGTCATGGAGTTATGCATTTACTGCCACGAGTGGGCCTCCCACCGAGAGCTGTACAGGGGATAGTACACGCTGTCTGCTACAGCAGCAGAATATTACATGCTATAGCATATATTCTGTAATACATGTCCTCTGTTTAGTCTTTATACATGGTGCAAAACATAATCAACAAACAACAAAATATGTTTACGTGCTTGAGTTGTGTACACTTATAGCTGTTAATTCAATAAATTAACAAATTAAACTCAAACAATAAACCTACCAATTAAATAAATACACCATCCATCAGGCAATATCATCAATCATGCTATTGCAAGGTATTGCATATGATTCAGTTAATTAATTATTCATCAACCCATAATTAATGATAATAATACAGTAATATAGAGATAATTATATAATACAGAAATACACCACAGATTTACCACAAAATGGTATTGACCTTATTCCCTCATTTTTTAAATTTTTGTATATAATTATTGATAAAACTTTCCCCTTTTCGCAAGCTGATTGCCAGATGCCGCTTTCTGGGATGCCGACTCCAATTTACTAATCTCCCAGACCTCAAAATATGGTTGCTATTTTATGTTTTTGATTAGAAGATGAATCTGCAGCTAAAAATGGACATAATTCCTTTGGAGGACTTTGTCCTTTTGTCCTTGCCAAAATGGAGGCTCCAAAATACACTTGATGATCACCCTAATACACTATAGTAAGTCCAGCCTCCTTGTCTCCATCACATAATGGTTCTCAATATCAATTTGGTATATTTATTATTCATGTGATGTGCTCGCTTGAGTTTGACTTTGCTATCTGGCTCGAACATCTTCCAAAGATTATGAGCTTAGATCGCCCGTTATCTGCCCCCAAACCCAGAGAGGATCATCTTTTGTCTGTGCTAAGCCCAGGAACATTTTGTCTGGTTTCCCTTTTTGCATATTTTTTTTGTGCAACTTTTTGATGAAAATGTTAGATATTTGAAATGAGATATTTCAATACATGTGTCTGTGCACGTGTTCCACGCTGTAACACTAACATAGCAAACGACTGACATCTTAATGATGATGAATGAATGCTTAGTTGCCCCTAATCTAGGATCCAGCAGTCCTGATTTGTGAGAAGTTGCCCAACCCATCTCAGTATTAAGCCAAACTATCGCTTTTAACCACACAAAGAATACATTTAGTAGCCAAGCCATTCAATTAAATTCAAATGGTATATTCTAAATAATAACAATGTATATAAAACTAGTTGCTACTATTACTAATAACACAACAATCAAGAAAATAATCACAACAATATTATATTGTTATGAGAGAGAGAGAGAGAGAGAGAGAGAGAGAGAGAGAGAGAGAGAGAGAGAGAGAGAGAGAGAGAGAGAGAGAATTGTTGTTGTTTTGGCGGTTGACTGAGTATAGGGGTGAAAGGGATTGCACAGAGACCCTTGGAACGGACGGGTGTGTGTGTGTGTGTGTGTGTGTGTGTGTGTGTGTGTGTACTTGGAACTGGTGGGAGTTGTGAAGTGGTGTCTCAAACACATTATCAAACACATTAAAAGTATCAACATGTGCAAAGCACATACACACTATACTCAGACAACACTGTGCCACAGAGTGGCAGATTGTGTCATGCACCATGCTGGCCCATGTGGCCACGTGCCAACAGACCAACATAACACACAGCACTGCCAGCAACACCGCCAGCGACAACAACAACAAACAGAAGACCGAGAGGGCACGACACAGAAAACTGGTCATGTCAGCTTCGTCTTTCCTTCTTTCTTTCATTCTCCCTTTCTTTCTTTCAATCTGTCATTTCCAATTCCCCTACTTCTTTTATACAGCTTGCATCTCATTTAGATGCTTTTTTTTTCCTTCAAGCAATAGTAAGACATAATGGGGACATCCATAAAGACTCCCACGAGAGACCTGCTTTTCATGAATGAGGCACAACGGTTTGGTATACACTAGGAATTGCCATGAATCTTACAATAACAGTCATAGTTTTATAATTAGATTCACTCATGTTGAGCATGCGACACTATTCATGTGCAGGTGTATTTACTGTGTATGTGTGCCTCACCTTTTTCCTACCTGCTCTGACGACCTCTCCTTTTCTTTTTTTCTCTTTAGTTTCACATGCTTGTTACTTTACCCTGAGTACTGAGTTCATATATTTTTTTTCTCTGTCTTTTATTGTTGCTTTTAACCAATTGTATAACATTTTGAGTTTGTGAAAACGCTCTATAAAATAAAGATAATATTAAAACGGAAGTAGCCATCTATAACTCCCAATCCAAAGGTTCAGAAGGGTTGTTCCAACTATGTTATGATTGCTCGTTCATCATGATGTGTGTGTGTGTGTGTGTGTGTGTGTGTGTGTGTGTGTGTGTGTGTGTGTGTGTGTGTGTGTGTGTGTGTGTGTGCCTGTGTGTTGTAAAAAAAAAGATGGATTGGTGTTTCTCAGGGGGACAGGGATGAGCTCACTTGCTGTGTAATGAGTTGCGGTGACATTATGCAAATAGCATGCTAATTTGCTAATGAGCTAATCAGGTCTGATTGCGTTGCAGAGGTGTCTCCTCTTGCTAACCTTGAGAAGACACTGGTAATCAAGTGCTGATCGGGATCAGGGATTTCTCTACGCCTGTCACACCTTGGTGTTTTTTTCACATGGACACGTGCACATGCCTGCACGTGCACGCTCACACACACACACATGCGTGCAAACACAACCCAGACCCAGGTCAAACATGACCCTTGACAGGGACATATTGGAGAATATTTATCATCATATTGATCATCAGATTTTTTTAAGACATGTAAATATTTGCCACATATCGTCTTACAAACATTATGATGAAGCAAAACAAAATGAACTTGAAGGTTCATTACTTTTAGTTATGATCGAGGTAAAACGCTTTCATGCCTCTTGGAAGACTCACCATAATTAACAAGTTTACTCACAAACACAATCATTTAACATCCCAGAATTATTATGGCATATCTCAAGTGCTAGACAATAGGCTCAATAAAACCCCAAAATAGCAGATGCGACTGTTTGTCATTTAGTCAAGCATGTCCTCATTTGGCTCAAACCTCACCGTGACACGTTTCTCTTACCAGGTCACCATTTGATGTTATAGTGCTCTGATTGAAGAGGCTAAACATACACACAGTGCTTGTAATTGCAAGCTCACACTGCAGGACTTTAAAATCTTTACAAAATCCAATCTGAGGTGAGCGGCCAACATCTAAAGACTGTGAAATGACAGCCTTTAAAAAATCTTTCTCTTAAAAGAATTGCTGTACAGTTGCCAAGACTATGGAAGAGTGTGGCTACAGCCAAGCAGGGATTACCACATGGCCATAATAGTAGGCTAATACATGTTGTCCATCTTTATTTTTAAGTGAATAGGCAAAAGTCAGTTTAATATCCAAAGTGAATATTATGTGCTTGAATTTTATTTTATTTTCAAAGTAAAGCAAATAATATTTGTATCCATTGTTGTAACAAGCTATATTCACATCAAAGAACATAGTGTAGGCTATTCATCAAATCAAAGAAAAAAAAAAATCAGACAAAATCAAAAGCGTTGTCGAGGTCAGGAATTGTTCGGGACAGAAATAATCGTGTCTTTGACCACAACGCATCAGAGGACCGTTCCAGCCGACGGAACCAGGACTTTTAACAGATTATACTAGCACTGGAAAATTAGTCTGGAAGTAGTCTTTGATGTCAGAATCGGGTCAAAAGTCTTGTAGTCTGAGCCCTTAGCATAAGCTGTTTTTACGGGCCAACCCACTGGAAGACAGGCCAAAAGGCTGTATTTATGTATGTATGTATGTATGTATGTATGTATGTATGTATGTATGTATGTATGTATGTATGTATGTAATAGTATGTGTGCTGCCCATAGAGCTGGACACACCCATACATACACACACACACACTCCCATTTGCACACCGCTTTTTTTGGCACTCAGTGCACCTGCACACGGGTAAACATTACATATTGTAATGTCTGTCTTTGTCAATCCCCTTCTTTGTTTTTATCCCCCCCCTTCCCCCTCTATCATTTCAAAAACTAGTGCTCCGTCTATATAATGATGTGATAATGATTGGGGACAAAGGCTGTGTGTGTGTGTGTGTGTGTGTGTGTGTGTGTGTGTGTGTGTGTGTGTGTGTGTGTGTGTGTGTGTGTGTGTGTGTGTGTGCGTGTGTGTGTGTGTGCATGTGTGCGTGCGCGTGCATGTGTAATACTTCTACCTGATGATGTTTTGTTACATAAGGCAGTCCATTGTCATATGTGGACTCCTGTAAACCTGCCGAGTTATGACTGGGCTATGTAAACAAACATTAAGTACGGGGTTGCACACTGTGCATTTCTTCCCCTTATTGTGAGGTGGGTGAGCTGGGTGAGTGAGTGAGGTGGGTGGGTGAGTGAATGAGTGAGGTGGGTAAGTGAATGAGGTGGGTGAGTGAGGTGGATCAGTGAGTGAAGTGGGTGAGCTGGGTGAGTGAGTGAGGTGAGTGAGTGAGTGAGTGAGTGAGGTGGATCAGTGAGTGAGGTGGGTGAGCTGGGTGAGTGAGTGAGTGAGTGAGTGAGTGAGGTGGGTGAGTGAGTGAGGTGGGTGAGCTGGGTAAGTGGGTGGGTGAGTGAGCTTTTTATTTTTTTTACATTTTGTTTTACAAATGTTGAAGCCTGTATTCAAATGAAAACATCTAAATATCTACGACATGTGTGTTAAAACAAGGACTAATATCTCTACTAAATAAAACCAATGCTCAGTCACAGAACGATAGCCCCCCCCCCCCCCCCCCCCCCCCCCGCCCATCTCCAGAAATATTTCCTGTTAGTAATTATTGCATACTGTAGCAATTTCAGTCAGAAATCCTCTCCTGGGGAGGTGCACATAGTGCTGATCTCACGGACTCAGCGGGATCGCCTCTTATTCACGTCTCTAAACTCTGTGCCCTTGACTCTGCTGTTTCCCTTCTGTCCCCACCGGGAGCTGCTGTCATTAGATTAGCTAGCAGCCTAATTAGTGTTATCTATTTGTGTGTTAAATGTTGCTGCACGTGTGTGTGTGCGTGCTTGTGCGTGCGTGTGTGTGTCTGTATGTTGGTTGATTTAGCTATTGTCTGACTTAAACACATTGAGAATCAAGGAAGAGGATTCCTGTCCATTATGGCCATTCTTGGGTATATTTTCGTGCACATTTTTTTTTGCTTTGCCCCTTTATTACGTGTGTGTATGTGATGGGTATTTTTTGTTGTTTGTCTTTCACAGCTTGCTTCAACTTCAATTTGCTTCTCTATGTGCTAATATCCATTGCTTTATCTTTCGTGTTTTCTTCTGTGTGTACACTGTGTGTCTGTGTGCATGTTGCGTGTCCACCCACGGTGTGTGTGTGTATGTGTGTGTGTGTGTGTGTCCATTTCTGTGTTACCTGACCATATGGTTGTAGTTAATATTCCCCATTGATCCTCATTACTGGGGTCCACCCTCGCATGTCAATTATATCAGAAGAAATACCACAGAGGTGTTGTGTGGCCCTATGGCGTGTCCATGCAGGACCACAGCACCCCCTTCATCCACACACACATACACAACACACACCCACACACACACACTCTGCAGCGGTCACCGCATCATACACCAGTGATGGTCTGTGCACTTCTCCCCCTGCTGTTTTACCCCCCTCACACCGAGACCTCTAGCCTCTTAAACCACACTCCGACATCTTCCCATGGGGCCCACCCACCCATGACGGTAACACACACTACCGTCACACACACTACTGTATGAATTGACAGCACAAGTCATCACATTTCAGGTCTCAATTGGTGGTGGTAGTGGTGGTGGTGGGGGGGGGGGGTAGTGTGACATATTTTATGATCACCTGATAAAACGTTGATGTAAATAAAGTGTAAGTTGTTAAACTGTTGAGACAGCCAGTCCTGGTTTCCCTGCTGATTTGAACCAATCTGGGAATTAACTTCATAACCTGTGTTTGATGAGGTTGATTCTAGTGGTTTGTTGTTATTCATTGTTTATTTACCCCCTACAGTCATTCATGGATAAACATCTCTGGAAAGTCTTGTTTATGGACCCTGGGTGTATTAAAATGCGAAAACCAGAACATCATTTCACATCAAAGTCCTAGAAGTCCAGGGTGAACATAGGGTTCGTTCTGATTGGCTGTCTTCCAGTTGGGCGTGGCAGAGCAGCAGCATGGACAGTATATGGTTACTTGTGTGTTGCCATACCTAAATGAAAAGGATACATAATTGATGCCATGAGGTACACCTGTGTTTAACCTGATATGACACCTCTGAGGAGGGCCACAGCCAGATCTGTCGCTCACACCACCTTGGACATGATGGGAGCCTGCTGGCATATGTGTGTTTGTGTGTACGCACACAGGTGCGTGTGTGGACATGGATGGTTTGTGGAGAGTGCAATTGAGACAATGTTAGCACAAGCTACATTAGCACCCCCCCCCAGACACACACACACTCACAAAGTCCCATTAGGGCGAGAGTAAAAGTTGATCACGTTGTTACCTTCCAGCAGACAGAGGGATCAGCGATTTCATCATTGGAGGAAAACAACAACAGCCATAAAACAAAAAGAGGTGGCAGTCCAGTAATAGAGGTCACATTTAGGCTAATCTCCCCTGTCAGTGCCCTGTCGCCGTGGCGATGTGGACTCCTCATCCCCCCCCACCCACCACCATCACACACACACATTTCCCTGAAACAAGAACTGAGCGGGCTGTGACCTCTCCTCCCACCACAAAGACAGCTCATCAGATTAGCAGCAAGAGATGAACTTCTTCTCCCCTTCAACATTTCAAATATCACTTTTTTTAAAGCTAATTTTCAAGTGGGACATCGTTTTCCAAACATCCATCTCTGACCAGATCCCATTCACAAATCCCAATTTAGAAGTGTCTGATATTAGATGATATTCATGTTGTTGGACTGCGGTAATTCTTTCAGGTACGATGTAAAAATTCATGGTATTTAATTTATTTGAACAGCTGTTCTTGTATCCCGACTTGTTGTATATCAGATTTGAATAACATTTGGGTCGGTTACCACCAAGCAACCTGTCTTCCTCTTAATGATAATGTTACTGTGGTTCATGACAGTAATGGATGAAAGTAATGAAGACAGCTCCTAGCCATTAGGTGAAATGTTGGCTGACATATTACATCGATGGCTGCAATATGTAGGGCTTTGAGGGTATTAAGGACATTTGGTGGGCTTGTAGATTCCCACGATAATTCTAGCAATCAAAATAATTAGCACCACAATGGAATTATCATGTGCATGGAAATAATCCTGGAAATGAAATGAAAGATTTGTATGCGTCCATTTTTTACCAAATGCATATTGGAGGATGTTTTAATGTCAGTACGATGTGTGTCTGTGTGTCTGTGTGTGTTCATGTATATGAAGGCTATCTGAAAGTTCATTCAAGTCAATGTGTGTTTTTGACACATAGTCATACGTGTATGTGAGCGTGCGTGTGTGCGTGCCAGTCCCTCTCTGACCCGTCTCACTGTCTCATCATCACATGTCAAGTCTTTTGCTCTGGTTTTGCCCTCGTTTGGCGAACATCCCCCACTTGGCAGTGCCAGGCAGACGGTGGGCATAACACTGTGTAATTGATTCAAAGTGCACATCTGCTGTGTAAAGACAAGGTATCATCATCATCTCCACGGACCCACATCATGAACCTCATTTTGGCCTTATGGTGATTGGTACATCTGCCGACAATGGTTGCTGAAGAAAAATTAGCACCACCGGTCACCATTTTATTGGGATAATATATAGGTTAAAAGAAATGGGCCGAGACAGTTTAAAGAGTCAACCCAAGACTCAAGTTAACCATCTGGGACAGGATCATCTCACATTGTTTTTTTTCACATTGTAATTGCACTTCCTGATTGGTTTAAATGAGTGCCAGATGATGTCACCTCTCATAGTTTACATAGTTTATTTCCACAGGCTGTGTCGGGTGCTGTTCTTATGTCCCTCAGCTTTACTGTTCAGGGTTGTGACGAACTAGGGTCTCCTGGAAGTCTCATACTGGTACAACATGGACTGTTGGGCATTCAGGAGGACAGCAGCCATTTCCCTGGTCCGCCAATGTGTCCGAGGTACGTCTCCTCTGTTGCGGCGTGTCCTTGAGCAACACAAGCAAGGCTCTGTGCTCTGTCTGCCACGTCGAAGAGTTAATGTCTCGTGAAGGGATTTCACTCGATCCTTACGAGCGCAACTCCTGGAGCAGAAACGTCTTGTTTTGAACACAGAAAAACTGTCTGGTGTTGAACCAACTGACCCATGGCCCAAACACCCCAACCTCCCACACACACACACACACACACATGCACAGACGCACACATACACACATACAACTACATTTAGAAAATAGGTTTATATTGTATCGTGCAAATGCCAGTTCTCCATTTTTTTTTATTGCTATCTCAATTTCTGTTTTTCTATCTCAAGTTCTGAATTTCCTTCATATTGCCCACATACCCCTGGCTTAATTGAGGTTTGTGATACCTATGATGCATACACTGAAGATTTGCTGTCTTGTAATCTTGTAATGGTCTTTTCCAGTGCTACCGCAAGACACATATCACATTAGATGGTTGAATGTGTTTTGTTGTGTATTGCCATCTGTTTTGCCATTGCCATCTGAAGTCCCCCCCCTCCCTCTCTCTCTCTCTCTCTCTCTCTCTCTCTCTCTCTCTCTCTCTCTCCCTCTCTCACTGTGTGTCCTATTCCCCTGGTGCCAGCACAGAGCTTACTGTCCCCTGTTCAGTTGTTTGCTTGACTCAAACATGCTAACTACCGGTAGTAACATGCTATCATAGCCTGCAAGGGAAATCCTTGGAACTTCAACATCAACGCTTTTTTTGTGTTCATTTTTTTATGTAAGCATTTGCTGATTGGTTGAAGCGTGAAATTGGAACAATATAGTGCTACTCAGGTCAGATTGATCTGCTCTACTTTGTGTATTTGTTGAATCAGGGTAGTGGAACAATTACTTATCACACCAACTAATCACGTGTTACATGGATTACGCTCCGAATGGACGTGGGTGTCAGAATAGAACCAGCCTTCATCAGTCTGCTCTGTATATTTTAAATGCATTTTATGAAAGCCATTTTACATAGTTGCCCATTGGGATATTGCTGTTTGTATTGGCCATTCCTGTTGTCAGTGGCAACCATTGTCATGAGGTAAGGGATAGTGTAGGATCCATTGCATGGGTTCTGTTATGTCCTTCAATTTTGACTCCAAGACTTATTTGTAACAATATGACATTGTGTTGAGTTTGTCCTTTTCTTTGTTATATTTTCTACCATGTTGTATTAATTTCTTACTCTTGGTTCCTGTTTTCACCACAGTTAACCATAACCTTGCCCATCTCTGTAATTATCCCTGACTGGAGGCCCTGTGTAAAATGGCCTGCTCTGTATCGATGACAGCACCCACCAGATTGAGTTACACTGTACCTGAAGTGCTCGTTTTGTTGTTTGTCTCGTCTCCAAGCTTACAGTTCAATGCCAGCCAAAGGACTCCTTCAAACAAAACGTGGAACACTGAATTCACCGCTACACTGTGTGGGACTTCTTAAATCCAAATTGGCTACTCTCAAAGTTTCAATATTTTCAACATAACATTTTTTTATGACCTCCACCGATGCTCGCCTCTTGACCAATCACATTGCAGGTTTAGTTTTTCGTTGGACCCAGTGACCCTCTTTGTTTTTATAGGGTTGATAACAATGGAATAACCTCAGCTTCGGTCCGATGATAAGCATGCATCGTTTCATGACCATAAGTCAAAGTGGTCAGGAGTTACACTTGTTCAAAGTTCTGGTTTTCAATCAATTGCTGTAGCGCCCCCCTATGGTCAGATCTGGATGAACTTTGGACTGATTAATCTTGTCCCATGTACATGAAGTACACTAAGTTTAATGAAGATTGACCCAAGATAACCCCGCCTTTTCGCTCCTTAAATCTGATTGGATCAATTTGGGCCTCGAGCGGCCATATTATTTAGACCAACAACTTCATCTTACTTGAGCAATTAGAACCTTCTCCCCCAAATGTCCCAAAACTGGTTCTGCTCAAATTGGTCATTCCTCAATTGGTCATCTTTGTCACAAGCCACGCCCATTGTGATTGTGATTGACGCCCCATTTGACACAAACTTGAAACCATTTTGTTCAGAATTCTGTCCTAAACAACTTTTATATTGGAAAGTCATCAGAGTCCATCTTGATGTTGATTTAAGCGATTATATATTTACTGGGCAGACTTTGTTTATAATCAAATGAAAGATATTGGTCTGCAGATGGTATGTACCAAAGGATGTGCACCTAAGTCTAAAAACCTAGGATCCTTCGGGATTTCAGTGTTTTTCACAGAATTCAAAATGGCGGAAAATGTTTCCAGGCAGAAGTTATGGGTTGTTGAGGCAAATGTGTTCATCATCAGGAGATACATATGTGTACAAAGAGGCCCGCACTCAGAGAGCCTATTTTTGCCACCCTCAAGTTTCAATATATATAAAAAAAATGCTCACCCCTCGAAGTGCAACCAATCACATGTGTATGGTTGTATGGTTTCACTGGGTCCCGGCCCAGTTTCCATTGGGAACTATGCTTTGCCTCATGAGAAAAAGTCTCATTGACCAAAAATGGCCTTACCCTATGAACTATTGCCCCTCAAGGGACAGAGCCAACGCAAAATATTGATTTTGTTGACTTTAAACACTGTGGGGGGTTTTCTTCCGGGAAACCCTGTGAGACAACCACGGAAGAAGCTGTTTTTTAGTTATTCGGGCCAAACCTGACACCCTTAGTTTCAGCCGAGTGGTGTCAGGTTTGGTTACTACGGCTCTGGTTAATTAGAGCAGGGCAGTGGGACAGGGAGGCTGCAGCTTTGTTATCACCCACATTTGAGATCAGGAGGACTTGTTTAGGTCATGGGAATGGGGGTGGAATGCAGAAAAACCACAGATCAATAAAAGAGCTGCTTGCTTAGTTGTGATTTCAGGGGATGTTTTCTTTATTTACAGACAGACCAAGGCAAGACACAAATTATACAAAGAGGAAAGAAAAAGTTTACGGTGTATTGAAGTTGTTAATCATCATTCGTTCAGATTTTGTTTTTTTAATTTTTTTAACTACATGCTGTCGGAACATCTCTTAGTTGCAGCGTAATATTCATTGTCATGAAATCAATTATACATTGAATTAAAACATTGTACAATTTCAGTAACAAAACAAAACATATCACTATATTATATAACATATAGAAAATGAGTCGCAGTATGTGAAAAGATGTCAAACATAATACCTGGGCAGCACAAAATGAAGGCAACCAGCTGCACTGAAACGAATATACAACCCCACACACAATAAACATTAAAGGGCCAAGCTTCGGACCCCCGGGAGCCCAATCAACCCCCAGCCCCCTCCTCTAGAGCAAACCCATTTGAGTATAACAGCGACATGGAATAGATCGCTCCCCAGACGTGACAAACGTTCAAAAGAAGGAAATAACCGAGGTAGGGGGGGGAGAAATGCGCTCCAGGGGAAGAATAACATGGTGCCGATCTGAGGAAATGATTAAATGGAGGCTCCTCTTGAGAATGCCCCCCCCCCCCCCCCACCCTCCCCTCTTCCCAAAAAACCCTAAAGGGGTTGTGTATGAAATGTGTGTGAAATGGTGAGGAGAGAGAGAGCGGAGAGGGAGAGAGAGATAGTGGAGGAGTCAAGAGGAGAGAGAGGGTGTGGGGGAGGGAGAGGGGAAGGGCATAGGGGAGGGAGAGGGGAGGGGAAAGGGGAGGGGAGGGGAGGAGGGAGAGAAATAGGGGGAGCAGGGAGGGAGAGAGAGGGGACGAGGGAGAGAAAGAGGGGAGGAAGAAGTGGCGGCGGGAGGGAGAAAGGGGAGGAGGAAGAGAGATGGGGAGTGGAAAGAGACAAGCAAAAGAGTGTGAGGGAGAAAAAGAGTGAGTGATAGAGAGATTACTGCCGAGAATGCGCCCTGTTATCTTAATTAAATGGTAGTGTGTACCCTCCCCCCACCCTTTCTCCTATTGATTTGTGCCAGAGGGTGGGTGGGGTGGCTGGGGTGTGTGTTTGTGTGTGTGTGTGTGTGTGTGTGTGTGTGTGTGTGTGTGTGTGTGTGTGTTAGTATTCGTATTTTAAAAAGCAAAAGTACTTTCAAAACTTTATTTTAATTTATCTTAATTTCTATTTTATTTCTTGGAATAAGGGCAGGTGTCACCATCGCAATCAACAGAATATGGAGATCAAAAAGAAATATGAATCACCGAAGGAAGTGCTCCCTAAATATCAACACAGACGCAAGCTACGCAAAATCACCAAACCTAAACATATTTGCATACCTGCAGATTTACATGAAAAAAAAGTCTTTAATTCCTAAAAGAGTCTCAAGTCACACACATGGAAGTGGACCAAATGGTTGCCATATTGTTGGCTCATTGTGTACATTTTGTTGATATGAATCAATGCACACTCACGGGACACACGAACGCTCACACACTGTTGAGCGTGCATGTTCCTCAATGTGCTATTTGTCTTTTTTCGCCTGTGTGTGTGCATGACCCACAGACACCTCACTCAGAGGACACACACCACACACCTTCAATCATTTTTTTCTCCCTTTTTCAGGACCTTCATGTTAACAGTTTAGTCAAGCGCTCTGTGCTCCAGGCACAACTGCTTAAGTATATATTTTGTTTTCTTTCTTTTTGCAATTTGAGTGACCTGCCTTGTTGGCAAGCAAGCAGGGTGGTGTTGATGGAAGTGCTGGTGGGGTGTAGAGGAAGGGGGTGGGGGTAAAGGGGGGCTTTTTCCCATTACGGGAAGTGACATTTCATTTAGACTCCATCATTCATTTCTCTCTCTCTCTCTCTCTCTCTCTCTCTCTCTCTCTCTCTCTCTCTCTCTCTCTCTCTCTCTCTCTCGCATTATTCCATTTTGTTTTCCCTCCTATGTCTTCCTCGGCTGGGATCACTACGTCCACCTACTGGTTGTCTGTGTTTATCTGTACCTATAGAACAGAGTCAGAGACCACAGTCCCTGTTTGAGTCTTCTACTGCACGTCACAGAGGCCCACTGAGACATACGCCTCACCAGAGACAGAGAGAGGTCAACTAAACAGTAGTCAGGTGTAGAGAAAGATGTGCACAAAATAAATGGGGGGATATGAGCTCTCAGTCTTAACACCAAGGCTCTTCATAATGTAATGTCTCCTACAAATACCTACTTGTGTGCAACTGTAGTTTCATATTCATTTGTTTTTTTCTATTAATATATCTATGAATATATACGTTATACATATACATATATACATATACATTATACATACGTATGTACATTGTATACATATATACAATATTTTGTGTGTGTGTGTGTGCTATGCAAAGTGTGTAACAGTAGTAAAATGCTATTTTAATAGGCTTTTAATGGCCTTGGCCCATGCCAGGGCGACACAATGCAGAAAACCTGGTCAAGCTGGGATAGCCTGAGGAACAGGAGCTTTTATGAGTGATTAGAGACCTGCTGTAAAGAATAAAGAGCACACTTGGTAGGGTCCACTTGTACTGGTGGACTGACTGCCTCTCTATTCATTACAGGGTTTTGCGCTTTTTAAATTCTCCTAAGTTTGATTGATGATCCCTTGTATGGGGTGTTAACGTGTCAGTGAGTGTGAGTGCTAGGATGTATTAATGCAGCTCATTTTTGTTCATATCAGGTGGGCGTTCTGTGTTCTGGACTCAACCATTCAAAAGAAGGATTTAAGCTTTTTCTCCCCCCTTCATGCATCACACAAGCAGAGACACAAACAGCTTATTGGACGAGGAAGAAGTCGGAGGGATCTTCCTCTAAATATGTTATATTATACAGTATATATATATGTCTTTAGTTCACTATGATATGCATATGAAAGTCAGCAGAAAGGTCTTGTATTTGGTCCTGTGGGGGAGTGGTTCTCAACCACTGGGCCACGGACCGGTACCGGGCCTTGGACAATTGGCCACCAGGCTGCAGAGATTTAGAAATGAAGCTAACATTTTTTTTTTTTACTTCCATGAAATTCAGATATGTTCTATTAGCATTTTTACTAGGGATGTCCGATATTGGCTTTTTTACCGATAACCGATATTGTTCAACTCTTAATTTCCGATACCGATATCAACCGATACCGATACCGATATATGCGGCCACGTGAAACCTCCGCTTTACACTCATTGCAAACCGCAATAGGCTTTATGCCGAGCGGAAGTGTGGAAGTGTGGATTAATAAATAAAAACAAACCAGCGGTAAAAGCTAGCGTGTGTGTCCGGGAGAGCGGACACATTACTCTGCAGCCCCGGTGACGGTCTGGAAGTGCGGATTAATAAATAAAATAATGTGAGCGCGGTACAGCGGACCTGAACCGGTTGTGATGAGACTGTTTCGCAGAATGCGTTAGTATGTTGCGCTGACCCCTATTTTACTATTCAACGTAGAAACTTTGAAATAACTCCAAACCACCGACATAACCTACAGCTACAACTAGCGTCCCGCTACACGGCCGCACACGCCCAGGCTTGTTATTGAGACGGCGCGGCGCGTTTGATGACGTCATCAAACCACGTCCTCACTTGAAACATAACAGACGTATGAAATTATTTCAAAATCGATTTCGGTATCGGTTAAAAAACCGATACCGATATTTTCCGATATTGATTTTTTATGCCAATATCGGCCGATAATATCGGTGGGCCGATAATATCGGACATCCCTAATTTTTACAGTCTATTTGTATTGTACGTAATTACATGTATACATTTATTTATAGCACAATGAGCAACTGAGTGTCATACATGTCAGTTTGCATTAGGCGCCCTTAGTTGCCCAAAACGCATATGTCTGAAAAAAGGTATTTCACAGCCTATTCAATGCCTGTTACTATTTGTGTTTGCTAAATGTGATACACATCCCAACATCCATATTTGGTCATGACCATATATGGATCAGAAATCAGGGTAATTAGCACTCTTCGTTGTGTTGGATGGATGTGTTCTACATAACGAAGATAACAATGGCAAAGAAACATACTTTGATAGAGTTTGATAGATTTGTTTGATTAGTTAGTTTGACTTGGCAGAATAATTATACGTGTGATGTAACTGTGAGACAGTTACTGTCTATTACTAAAACTGTTTATTACACTTCCTATTCTTAAAAGGAACCCCGACTATTAAGACTTGTAAGCCTTAATACGCTATAATTGCCTTTTCCTACTAAAATACAGAAACACATCCTCAACGTTTAATACATATTTTGACCTACAAAGGCCACCATTACTTTACATGCGAAATGCATTCTGGGTCGATTGGTGTAAATTGGTTGCGCTCGAGAGGTGAGCTAATGGCGCTACCTGTTACCTTTTGCTGTTTTTACTGGCTCATAGTAGAGAAAATATCAATATAATGCCACACTGTGCTGCTCTTGGTTGTAGTTTCTAGTCAAAAGGCAACAAGATAAGTGATGTAAGTCTTTAGAGCTTTCCTAGTAATAAGAAGAGGAGAAACGATTCGGAAAATGCTTGTGGACAACTTATACAACTTCCTAAAGACCCACGGCTGTGTTCTCGCCACTTCTCTCCTGCTGCATTTGGTCGACCACAGCTGCATATAAGAGCTCACAGGGGCTGTTGGTCATAAGTGAAGACTAAAACCAAATGCTGTGCCTACAATTCTCTCCCACAAGGTGTCTAAACGCCTTCGGATCAGTGAAATCCGCTCTAAGAAGGTCAGACAGTAGACGCTGGATGCTCTCCTGTTAGGATGTAAACAACCTGCTCCCTGAAGTTTATGCAGTTAAACATGAAATTAAGTTGGATAAACAAGTAGAGGAGTACAGTTAGTCTCAGGATCTGTTCCTCTCAGATGATGAACTTGGCGAGGAGAGTCAGCCACGGTACAGACAATCTGATCCAGAATACAAGTACATCTGAGCCCTCTTAAAGCACCCAGGAATCCCAACCTTCAAGAAGATAAACTTTTTGTAGTTTTCAAGGAACAGTTAAAAAACATTGCTTCAGCATTGTTTAAGTGTGCCTCCTTGATTGTCAAGTAAGATATGAAGGAGCTGCAAAATAAAGGATCACAGAGCTCACATGTGCTAATGACTGTAGTTAGAGGTGGCAGTCGCAGCGTACTCTGAGCGGGACGAAAGGTGCAGGAAACCTGCATTTGGCAGCATCAGTTTTCTTCAGTGGCATCCATTTTGCTACTTTTGAACGGTTCTGTAGTAACGTGTACCTTAAAACAATAACTAATGACACATACACAAGACTGAGGAAGAAGTTTGTGTTTCCTGCTATTGAAAAAAACATGGACCAAAGAGCAGAGTGCAGTGTTAACCACCATGAAATCATGAGAAGCAGAAGTTGTGTTCTGTGGAGATGGCCAGTGTGAGTGACCTGGAGAATTGCACCAGCCACAATACTGCGCGTACACTTTTTTAGATGTGCAGAGTCAAAAGGTTGTGGACTTTAAGGTAATAAGCTGCACCCAAGTTTCGAGCTGTAATACCATGGAAATCAAAGGTTTTAAGGAAGCTCATAAAACCATACAAGAAAATGGAGTGAAGGTTTCTACCATCTTCGCTGACAGACATCCACAAATTGTTCAAGAAATTGGGGTCTGTAATCCAGAAAAACACCACGAATTTGAAACCTGCAAATTTGTAGTCCGTGAGTAGCAACAGCGTATGAGATGAAAACATATTGTAAATAGAAGCTATTAAAAATATAAAATGGATATTATCAATTAATATCAAGGCATAACTTCTCAATGTGACAGCTTAAGACAAGCAAACTGTAAACTGTAAAGATAACAATTAAATCAAGAAGAAATTTAAGATCTTAGTTTTCACGAATCCCATTTAATCTTAAGTTTTTTCATAAGCAATGAAGAAGAAAGATACTAACATTTTTAGTTTTTCATCATGTAACCATCTATTGCTAGATGATGGCTATCGTGGCAGATGATCATCCAGACCATCCAGATCACAGATCATTTTTCAAAGAGCAATTTTCACGTTTCAAGTAGTTGCATCATTAGAAACACATGATGTACACACCAGCATTGTGCAGATCCACATTAACTTTCATTTTAAATTCTAGAGGTCAGTGTTTTCAAGGACACTTAATATTTAATAAATGACATCTATATATTTTTCATATCAGGAAATTTCTTTTTAAAATGTAAACTATTTTTGTATTATATTCTATTTTGTTGAGCTGTGCATTACTCATGCTCCTGATGAAATGTATTCATCTACTTCTGTATGATCAATATCTACATCATCAAACGCTGTATAGATTCCACTTGGTAGTAGACATTTCTTATTTTGTTAACTGCACATGATGGAATGACTCTGTGAATTCTTCTCCCCAGCCTGCCATGCATCCACCATGTAAACTGACGATATATGGCATATCTGACCTAAAACCAGACTTTTTGAAACAAGTAATGAAAGAATGATGGAAGTTGTTTGCCTGAACATGTAACACTACATTTAATTATTG
Source organism: Merluccius polli (assembly GCA_030340625.1). Lineage (NCBI taxonomy): Eukaryota > Metazoa > Chordata > Actinopteri > Gadiformes > Merlucciidae > Merluccius > Merluccius polli. Next base: position 361,583 of record JAOPHQ010000569.1, read on the forward strand.
GTAAAATATGATACAAAATATGTAAAATAAATGTAGAGAACTTACCGGTGAACATGGGCTGATGATTTGACTTGCCTATTGGTGACCTGGTTCTGATTTGGTAGGCCGCCACTCTCCTGGTCATGGAGGCTGACAAGGGCAGCCTATAATACATCTCGATTGAGGCGAACTGCCTCAAAGTACTTGTGTTCTGTGATACACTGGCTATCTGTAAATATAATCAAACCCGTAAGCACCTTGTTTGTTTGTTTTGCTTGCTTGTTGTCATTTTACTATCTGATAATGTATACATAGGACGGCGGTGGATGCTAATCTCTGAAATTATTAAAATTGGAATACGTTTTATCATATGATAGTTTGATCCAAATGCTTACCTTGAACAGCTGTTGACAAAAAGTGCAGCTCTTCACAACAAACACTCTCCCTCTCAGTTAGCATAGACAAGCAGTTGCTGCACAGACACCATCGATTTTGCCCCACCCTCGTCTCCTCACCTCTCTGATCGTCTTCATTTTGATGTACATTTTGAGGCTTTAATGTTGTCCTCCTCGCTATTGTTGCACTCGGGTTCAAATTGAACTGCTGAACAGAAGACATGTTTAGGTCTGTAGGGTCAAGAGAATGGGACAACCCTTTGACGTCACTACCCAGACTGCATTGCTAAACAACAATGGTGGCCTACGAGTGAAAGGACTTTTTCAAATTGTATAAAAACTAAGACATCTAGAGTTTTTTTTTATATCACATTTACATAGCTGATTCCAACGTTGCTCTAATAAGGCCTACACGTCTTTGTAGTCAGGGTTCCTTATAATAATGGTCCTACAGTTGCCATGTTTACTCCATTAGATGAGGCAGGCATATAATGATGGCCATAAAATGTGCATACCGGGCCACAGTACCAAAAAGGTTGAGGAGCCCTGCTGTAGGGGGCAAGGAGCCAGTGGAGGAATGCAGCAATGGGAGTACTGCAGCTTCTTAAGGTCAGGTATCCCGATGAGTAGTGTGTTGCAATAGTCTGGCCTTGTGGAGACAGGCATCACATATGTCTTACATTTTATGCCCCGTTCATTGAGCAGAAATGAATAGCTATGATAACCCTTGTACCTACATGACCACTCTCTTCTCTGCTGTTTTTGCATGTGTGGAAATGTGAGGTGAGATGTATTCTACACTTGCGGACATGCTGATCAGAGTTTGACTGCTGCTAGAGTTTGAGACAATGGTATAGATGTAGAGATGTGTACAGAAAGTATTCTGTATATCATGTGGATGCAAGTTTCAAGAATTGTTCAGTGCACTCATCCCCCTCCTTGTGCACCTGTGTTGCATTGAGCACTATAGGACAAAACTGGGGCTTCCTTTTCTGACAAAAAAAACCATTGTCATCTCTTGGGTTAAAGTTTCTTCCCAGTCTGAGCCGAAACCCTAGTAGTGCTAGAGGATAATCACTTTCCAAATTATGCAAATGAGAAAAAAGTAACGGATCCGGTGTTTCAATGTTGAAGGTGACCTTGCCTTTTTCAGCAATATGGCTCAGCAAATTATAACAGGGGCGCTATCAGATAGAGTCAGACTAAGCGGATATAGACACCAAGACTGGCAGAACATATGAGGTAAACGCCTATCGCTGATTGATCTAGCTTCCAGATTACCTCGTCTCATGTAGTTCCCTGTCAGCATAATTTAACCCACCCATAATTTAAGTGTTTGCTTTAGCTTTTCAATTAATGCAAATTCACCTTAGAAGAAATATTGTTATTGGAAATAAAATTAGATTTATTTTTTCTTGCTGTGGTATACCTCTGGGCTGCTTGCGTGGCCCGGTGAGGTTTTTAAACATTTATAGGCTTAGATGAGAACAGTCTTATTATGTCTCATGCAGAATGCTTATTATGGGGGAGATCCACTTTGATGCCTCAAACACCAGTGCCTTTTTTTCTCTCGAGGTCATTGTAGTCCGAAGAGTGTGATCGCTATCTTAATGTCCTCTGTCTTGGAGCCTGGGACACAGGCTCATATATTCCCTCCTATTGTATATCATGAGGCAGATAGAGAATTCAATTATGGTTGAAGTACTGTACCAATATTGCACCTAACTATGCTTTGAATGTCTATTTCCACTCACCTGAAAGAATATGAATAACGTATGGAATGGTAGAAAGATGAGTTATCAGTGTGCCAGGATTACAATACACAGTTTCATTATAAATCGTTGCTGCTGAAAAATCAATAAAAACAAATAATATGGCTTCTGCAAATTAGTGGGAATAAATTGTATTTATTCATTTTAAGTCATTTTACTTCTTATGCAAGGCCTCCATTTTGCTCATTTATTTGGCACCTGGTGGCTTTCTATGCTGTGCTTCAGATGCTGTTCTGTTTTTAAAACCACACTACACTATCATGGACCATACAAGTCCAAACCATACTAAAACCATACCATGAGCTAACTGATATAGGTGACCTCGCCCCACATGGAAAGCGCCAGAGCTGTCACATAGCGACTGCAATGGTGCAGTACCTATTTGCATTTCAGGATAGCAGCCATTGCCCCATCCCCGCCCCTGCCGCACCCTAAGGGAATTGGCTGTAGACAGAAAGTGCTTTTAGGTCTGCAGTCTCTCTTTAAAAAATAAAACCTGAGCATGGTAGCAGAGCGAGTGTGCAACCGAAAGTCAACATTTTTCAGTTGTCTTGGGCGCCCATCCAAAGCCAGCCATGCGTGAAACGAGCTGGGCTGCTCCCCAGCTGATAGGCCAGTGAGCACGGCCTGCCATGGCGCCTTTGGGCAAAAAGCAAGGAAGCTCATCTGCTGGTTGATGGTCTGCTGCCGTGGTTGTTTTTTACTTATGCATATGCCAGCGTTCATGTACACAAAAAAAACATTTAAAATGTCTGATGTATGTCATTACCTTAATGCCTTTCTTCCTCTCTTCTTTCCTTCCTTCCTTCCGTCATTCCTTCCTTCCTTCCTTCCTTCCTTCCTTCCTTCCTTCCTTCCTTCCTTCCTTCCTTCCTTCCTTCCTTCCTCCCTCACTCCCCTCCACCCTCTGTGACTCCTTCCTTCGACCAACCTCTCTGCCTCTGGCCATCTATCAGAAAGAAGGGGATACAAATAGCTCATCTAATGTGTGTGTTTGTGTGTGCGTGTGTGTGTGTGTGTGTATGTTGTCGACAGTCGCATATTTTCCCTATTCCTCCAAGTGTGAAAGCCTTCCTCTGGGGGTATCACTATACTCTTCAGAGTATAATGACGACACTTATTTGGCAGAGGGGCAGTCCAGTGATGAATAGGGTGTGTTATGTGCTGCAGTGCTATGTTTGCTTGCCACTAATATAGTTGGAGAGGGTTTTCCTCTCCCCTCAAAGATGTACAACGCTCAATTTAAAATATGGCTCCACTTCGAACCGGCCCACACAAACTCCTCCAGCACTGATCCAGTTCACCACGGCAAACTTAACTGGTTTACATAGATGAGGTAATAAATACATGTGACTGCAATATTTTTTTGTTTCTTCCACATGATATATCTGGTAGAGGGGTCCATTTCCCAAGCCACACGCAAACTTGCTTCATCAATAAATTAACAAACAAACAAACATCTTCTCATCTGAGCAAATTCCTGGGTAAAAATTGAGATCGGTGTCTGTGTGTTTTACCTGGTCCATAAAGACATGGCTTGGCTTTTAGATTCCCTGTGTGTGTGTTGGCCCTAATATTATGAAAAAGGTGTGCTTTGTGATTGTTGGTTTTGGTTTATGAGCATTTATATTTATTTCTATAAGTATCATGGCGTGATTGGTTGTTCTGTCATCACATGGTTGCTCTGTCACATATTTTTGTATTTCTTTATTTAGATACATATTTTAATATTGTTACTGTGCCCGCTTTCACAATGCAGGAAGGACAAATTATGTAAGCATTTTTTTTAGGTGGTCTGCCCTACATCTTATCAATAAGATGTCAATAACCTTCCAATTATACTGTTAGCATTATTGTTATCACCTGCACAACTGAATGGCATTCCAAACATTAATATCCTACGTTCACATGCATGGTAATTACATCTTAGATAAGATACAATGTACTTTATTAGTCCCAGGTGGTATATTGAGACTACTTTCCCTTGGGTCTACTTGTATATGAGGAACAGGGATTCATCATTATAACGTGTGGTGTGGAGGCCCATACAACTCAACAGATTTAACTCACTACTGTTTGCGTTTATGCTATTTTTGTCTGTGTGAAACATAGTGACAGATTAATGTAAAAACACACAATATACACACACTTGTGCCATATGGTAGAGGTATTTGGTCTTGGTGAAAGCTCTTTTTGGGTGTGTTATTTCCATCCCTATGGTAAGATAACTTTTTTTCAGACTCTCTCTCACTCTCTTTCTCACTTTGACTCTAGCCCTCTCTCTCTCTCTCTCTCTCTCTCTCTCTCTCTCTCTCTCTCTCTCTCTCTCTCTCTCTCTCTCTCTTTCTCTTCTCCTCTCCACTTGAAAGTCCTGAGTGCAGAGTAAAAAGTCATTCCTCCCCAAGTCATAACTTGGCAGTGTTTATATAGAATAAATAACCAAGCTCTGTCAGGGTGTGTGTGTGTGTTTGTGTGTCTGTGTGCTCATATTCAGATGTTGCCATCAAGGTTGTCACTCCGAATTTTTTTTAATCAATTGTTATGATGTAATTAAAACAAACAAAAACAAAAATACATACCTCTGGGTATTTCTAAGTAGCAACAGGCTTAAACCAAGCGAGATTTAACTAAACTTAATCTGCCAGTTAATCCTTCCTGCTGTGAATATGGGAAAAGGGGTCAAATGAATGCAGATAAAAAATTGATTATTAAGTGTTTGTCTCTTATGTGCACAAGCACACAGATTATATTCCTAAATGCCTTAAACTGCATTGATTTAACTATTACCTTTTTTGTAATTAGTATGATTGGAATTGGTCTTACCAAGCCTCTGATCATGGTGATTTTTAAGCACTATGGTAGAAGACTACAATATATGTACATACTATACTATACTATGTACTACTACTACAATATTGTGCTATCATCCTAATATGTGCTAATATGTCCAAATCAGAGATATGACATCAGAATACTGGTGACATCATGTCTCAGTTATATTAGGCTACAGCCTGAAGAACCATGCAGATTCATAAGTTCAATTCAACTTCAGCTATAATCTAATCATGTGCATGAACATTTCTCACATTCAAAACTGGGAGCAGACTATTGTTTTCATTCCTGTATTCAAGTGTTGGCAATTAGCGAGTTAGCCATCTTTGCTGTGCTGTGCATTCATAGCAGCTAGCATGTTACCATTGACAGTAACAGGGAAGAGGAGCCTATTGCCCTAGCTGTCATTCTCAAAGACCGATGCCCAATTGACTACATGACCTCAAACCCTCGCTTCAAGGGATGTGTGTGTGTGTGTGTGTGTGTGTGTGTGTTTGCCTGTGTGTGTGAGTGGGTGTGCGTGCGTGCGTGCGTGCGTGCGTGAATGTGTGTGTGTCTGACTGATTTGCACACATATTCTCCCTTTGGCAATAGTCCTGTCTAGCCTGTGATGCTCCCACACCACACACACACACACACACACACACACACACACACACAAACACACACACACACAAAGACATAATACTTGTGTGCCATTCCTACATTTTCCTCAGAAGCTATTGTTTGTGTGTTGCTCTGGGACCTTTGGGGACTTTATCGTTGGCCGCATCTAGCACTAACGCTAGCTCTCGAGACACTGACAGGGAGATATACCTCCTTACAACACAAATATTATCAGCTCTGCCTCTGACACAGCATGGCACTGAACTGGCACTATCGCTGGGTGGCTGTATATAGTGAGAGAGAGAGAGAGAGAGAGACCCTCCGTGGGTCTCGTTGTCCACAGTGCCCCAACCCCCTGCTCCCGCCTTGAAGGGCTGACCTTTCAGACTCAATCACGTAGCGTTGTGCATAGCACTAGGCCAACATGAGCATGTGTGTGTAGTAGCGCTGGTCCAGGGGGAAGGGGAGGCGGGGGGGCTGGGGAAGCGGGGGGGTGGGGGTGGGGGTGGGAGTGGGGGTGGGGGTGGATGGATTGATTGAAGCACATGTACCATGGAACCAAATTAGTCCAATTGCACAGGGCAATCTCTAATCAGCACCCCCCCCCATGCCCTCCTATCCTCTCTTCTGCTCCGCTGCTATGACCGATGCAATTATGAGTCTGATGAGAAGGAGTGTGTGTGTGTGTGTGTTGTGATGTGATGCCATCTTCATGTTTGTGTGTGTGTGTGTGTATGCTGGAGACCTCCATATATAGGCCAGCTCCCCCCCTCCCCCCCTCCGGCAGATGACTACACTCATCTACTCTTTCATAAGGGAATTAATTACAAATTATCCTATTTTACTAGTTTTCAAGTCCATTTTATAGGTTTTGCCCTTAATCGCTCAAAGGGCTTCCCAGGCCACATTATAAGACACACTCTGACCCTAGGCCCTCTAAAGAGTGAGGGACAACTTACCTGAATATCAAGGAGGAAACCTTGAGAAGGAACACAGAAAGAGGGATCCCTCCTCCCAGGGATGGTTAGGAGTGCAATAGCTGCCATAATTAGCCTAGTCCTAACTAGACCTTGGTACTCATTACATTCATACTAAAGGTCTAGCAGTGCTGTAGAGACAAACGATGTCTCACTTGAAGGCGGGTGCTGTTGAAGTTTAAAACCTATTGGCTCTGCCCAGTGCCACTCTGGATCTGCCTTAACCAATCGCTAACGTTTGGTCGTGACGTATTTCATGCGCCAGAAACCACGTTGCGCGCAGTATACAAACGGCAGATGCAGTGAGCATTAGCATTAGCCTCCACCCGCCTCCGTACTTACGCTCAATAACTGAAATTCGCGCACGACCTCTACGTCACTGTTCTCAGGCCGCGCCTCCTGTTCGCTGATTGGAACGCAGATTTTAGGGAAAAGAAATCGTTCTAACATAGTAGCACCGCCAGACCTTATGCTGCGTTCGACGGCATATGGGATGTGGGACTTATCCGACCTCCAACTAAGAAAAGTGCACTGGAATGCCTGTCGAAGTGGAACCTTCAACTGGCGAAGTCGGGGGAGCTCGACCCCCGACCTCACCACAATTACGTCGGAGCAAAATGGCGGCGCCCATGGAATCACACGTTGTGAGAACGAATAGGCTATAAACTTTACTTTTCTGAGTGTAGGGTTGTTTAAGACACTGCAATTTTAACACAACTTGTTTTTCATATTATGGCGTGAAATTATGTCGTTATTCTGTTAGCATGAAGATATGTAAATATACCTTAGCGATATGGCAAGCTTTCATACGGCGCCAGAACATCTCCAACACCGCCATATATCGTTACCCAGTGCTGGACAATATGTTAATCAATGTGTTATTGATACAATTGTAATAATTCCTCTAAAGAGACTGCGGTCGTCCATGTTTTCTGTTTACATTCCACTTCAATTACCTGGAACGCTTTGAAGTAGGAGCTAGTAGACTTCAGGTAGGATAAGTCCCACATCCCATTGCCGTCGAACGCAGCAATAGTACTGAAGTGAAATGAAATTTGAGCGGAAGTACGTAGGTGGGCGGAGCCAGGCTATGCCATAATGGGAGTACTGTGGTGAACGCATGTGTTCTCAGATGCCACCGGTACATGCTGTTGTCTAACAGATTGGGATAGATTACTTTAAAATCATTTCAGATATTGCGACGGATATTATATTTCTCTCGGGCGATCCACTTCAACTGTTTCTATATCTGCCATCGCTTCAGTGCTGTTTTGTCATTGAGATCAGGGAGAGTATAGGAATGTACATTATGTTTGTGTTATTTGTTGTTGTAACAAACAACAATTGTAGGTTCCTACTCTAAATGCTAGTAGTGTGATCATTGAGTATTTTGTCTTCAAAACGTCCATTTTCGATAAAAGCAAAGAGTCAAACTGAGAAAATGAAAGAAAACAAAAAAAAGCAGAGTTATATTAGCTTATCCCCAAATCAGCTAAAATGTTATCAAATAACATTTTAGCTGATTGTTTTGATTGGCTGATAATATGTGAGCCTGGGCTTAACATGAACTGAATGTTAGCAGCAGAGTGGATTCACATGTCCTGGTGAAGCCCTGAGCTTGGAAATGATTGGATAACAAGCATTTCAATACACCATCTCACACCCCTGGTGTAGTTATTTTGAAAGTGGGGGAACTCTTTCATTGTTTATGTCATCACCAGGGGTCGCGTTAACCGAATATTTTCCGTCATTGATCGTTTTTTTTAAAACAGTGACGGAAAAATCTGTGGGCCGTCCGTCATTTTGACAGATTGCAATTCACACCCTGACCACTTGGTGGCGATGAGCATATTAATTGGCTCTTGTAGAAGAAGAAAAATGTCACGGCAGTTGAGTGTTGACACATTTGAAACCATAGACATAATGGCTGTGTTCCGAAGTGGAGGCTGCAGTCTCGCTAGAACTCTTCCTTACGAGTCGCGTTCTATAGAGATGAGACTAGAGTGCTGCCTAGTGGTTGAGAGCGTTCGGAGTTTGGAACGACTTCCTAGTGCGGAGGCGCTTCCGCTTTTTTTTTTTTTTCAGCGGGTCAAGTAATCATGCAATCATTGTAATCATGGCAATGCCAACGATGGTAAATGTTTTAATAGTTTAACAGTTGTTTAAACACCAGGTAGGCTACATAGCACTACTATTATTAACACATTACTCCATGCAAATAGGCTATAGCATGCGTTGCAAACACGTTCAAAAAATAACACGGGTCTTTTCGCTCAACTTTTTTTTTTTTGCATGTCATGGTGAAATGAATACAGCACAAAATAATTCGGAACATTTTAAAATAACTTCACTTACATTTGAACGTGTATTGCCTTTCTTCCGCCATTTTTAAATACCCCCGCCCGCTACGCAGAGGATTGTGGGTATTTTAGCTCGACGAGCATCCATCGATGCATGCTTCAAAATTGTCCAGAATTCTCAAAAACAAAGGCTGCGAAAAGGGCGCGAATTTCCGAGTGCTCTCAACTTTGGAACAGTGCTTGGCGCCGTTCTATGACGCGGCGTACTTGAAAGGGGGTCCGTTAAGCATTCTTCCTCCACTTCGGAATGCGGCCAATATACGTAGACACCTCATAGACTGACGCTGCCTGTTGGAGCTGACGTATCAGCGCGGCCGCCATCTTGGATGGGTCCCCAGTGCGTCCCCAGTGCATTTATTTCTACTGAGGAAGGTGTATCCCCAACTACAATAAGAAGCATAACTCCCCGAATTTTTACCGGATTTTTGGTTTGTTACAAACGGCAGAGATTTAGTTATGATACAGGACGCTAAAATAAAGTAAAAAAATGAATAAATAAATAAAATATATTATTGTTCAATCTTACTTGTTAAAGGTAATCCCACGCGATCTGGTGTCAATACTGCGCCGTAAGCTGCACAACATACTGGCATAGCTTGCTCTCCCGTTGACTCCTATGCTAGACTAGAGTGAGGAGACCCAACCAATATGGCGGCGACGCTGGGTTACGTTCCATCACGTCATGAGGCGTCTACGTATATATGTCTATGTTTGAAACAACAAACCCACTTGAAACATTTGATTACGTGCAAGCGGGCACGCGATCCAAGTCCATGCGGACCAGGAGGAAGGTGTGACCTAGAAGCCCCACGTCACGCGAATTATCCGCGTGACATCGCGCCGCCTTGAAAACTTGTTCGCATGGCGGCGTGTTGACTAGTGGATCAACTAGCTCCCGTGTGTCGACTATTGGATCAACTAGCTCCCGTGTGTTGACTAGTGGATCAACTAGCTCCCGCGTGTCGACTAGTGGATGAACTGGCTCCGCGTGATCAACTAGCTCCCGCCCGCATTGTGGTGATGAATCACCGTCAAGCCCCACTATACGCGAATCGCCTGGCGGCCGATATTCTTACATATTCTTCTGCTTGATGTGTGTATCCATGGTGTGGATTATTTGTTCAGCTTGTTTGGACTGAATATTAATTAAAAATGAATTAAAATTAAATGCTATTGAACATGTCATTATTATCATTAAAAAAAATAAAGTGACCGGTAACAATAGATTATGACGGGATTTTTATGACAACGAAAAAGTCATCACCTAACGTTGGACCATGCATCGTGTGGACATCTAGATGCTGGTATGATATAACACCTTGAAATATTAATTAAAATAGACAGACATATCAAGGCATTTTTTGGCACATTCAACCATTCGGGACTTCTCCCAGGAATTATTTTACATTTGTGTTGCCTAAAACCTAAATTGTAACATTTTGACATTGTTCTGAGGATTAAAATCACTGAGCAGCCGTTCCCTCGCGCCCTATGACCACTACACCACTGTCTGACTACATTGTCCCCTGTTGTCCTTCACGGATTAGCTGCTTTCATGACCTCCATAGCCAGACACCTTGTTCCACTCCACTTGGAAACATGTTTTATGATTGTGTTTTAATGGATATTAAAAGTTATGAGCTGAATCTAAAGTCACACACAAAAAAATCACCAGGAATGTTATAAATGTTATAGACCATAGTAATTCAAACCTGAAATAAAAATGAACATGAAAACTGTAAACAAGATATATGAAATGCAGCACCTGAAATGCAACTTGCCTGCAAGAAAAAAAAAAAGATTCCATATATGCTGAGTCAGCATTGTGTGTGTGTGTGTGTGCACATGTGCGTGTGTGTATGTGTGCCTGTGTGTGTATGCATGTATCTGTGTGTGTGTGTGTGTGTGTGTGTGTGTGTGTGTGTGTGTGTGTGTGTGTGTGTGTGTGTGTTTGCCTGCATGTGATTGCGTGTGTCTGTGTGTGTGTGTCTGACAGTTGGGACACTTGACAAGTTTTGACGTGGGGAACATTTTTGCATCTGTAGGGTTTGCACGTTCTGTCACTTCCTTGGTTGTCTGTCACTCTTAATCAAAGGGACAGAGGTATGCACACAATGGTACAAAGATACCAGTATATACAGTGTGTGTGTGTGTGTGTGTGTGTGTGTGTGTGTGTCTCTCTCTCTCTCTCTCTCTCTCTCTTCCCCTTTCTTTCTTCCTTCCTTTTTTTATAGTTCTTAAACCATGTGTTCTGTTGAATGGCACACACCACATCCTTTTGTGGATGCAGTGTTACCAACAGTAGCGGGTTGCACCATTTGTCCAACATGACACTGACTGTACTTCTGTGTTGTTTCATTCTCCGGTGGGATAGCAGAGAAAACACAATAGGTTGTTGGATTGAATACATAGTGACGATGATGATGCTGATTCTGTAGTTTTCAGTATTTTGATTTTACCTTTCCATTATTTTTAGTAGCAAGTGAATTTAGTTTTTAGACCATGTCTCTTTGTGTCTTTTTAATTCAACTAGTCCTTATATGTGGAGATCTATTGATTATTAAGAGGAACTCTATTTAAATGAGATGTTAGCTGTGTTCACAAGAGGAATTACGTATTTTCCCTGACTTTAACTGAACGATTTCTACATCTGGGCCACAACTATTAGATTTGTTACTAATGCATTTGTGGTAGACTAGACATTGCCATACCTAGGGGTAAGGGTTTAAGGTTACTAGTAGTGTTGCACCGATACCGATACTAGTATCGGGAGGGGCCCCGATACCGCGCTAAAATGCTGGCATCGGTATCGGCGAGTACGAACAAATAATGCGCCGATACCATTTACATATACTAATATGAAACTTGGAACGCAGCGCTTTGCGTCTTTCTCTCCCTTCACTCACTGCTGCGTGTGATCACACGTGTTCAGTGCACGCCGTGCCAAGCAGCTATCCTATTGGCCCACTCCGGCCGCCCGGCCGCGCATGTTGACCGACCGACAAGCGACGACGACAAAGTACCAAAAAAAAGAAAGAAAAAAAAGCACCGGAGACGCGGAGGGCGCGCGGTTCAGCCGCGCGGCGCACAGAAAAGTTGCTCCGCCTGCGGACGCGCCGATGCGGGGAAACTCAGTGAGCGGGTCCGCCTGCCGGTGCGACGCACCCGGTCACCACCCATGCCCCCCCCCCCCCCCGCTCCCCGGGGTGCCATGCGGACACAAACAAGGAGAAGAGGGGAAAAAGCAGGAGAGAGAGGGAGAGAGAGGGAGACGCGTCTTGCTCACAGGCGGGAGATCGCTCAAATGGACAGACAGTGACCGCATCACAGACGACGCATCCCCCCCGCTACATACTAGTAATTATCTCTAGTTATACTGTATTATCTAATTATACTAGTAATTAAGCCATGATAGCAATGATTTTACATCCAAGTGAGTATGCAGTTCTTTAGTATTAGAAGAAAAAAAGCTTGTGTATATATATATATATATATATATATATATATATATATATATATATATATTTTTTTTTTTTTATTTTTTTTTTATTCCGGCGTGGTATCGGTATGGTATCGGTATCGGCCGATACTGCACAGCCGGGTATCGGTATCGGTATCGGGGGCCAAAAAATGGTATCGGTGCAACACTAGTTACTAGCTTTGTGATGCTTTTCCTGAAACCCTGAAACCCTCTCGCTCAGTACCGGACCAGGTGCAAAACTTGTTGTCTGCATTAATCCATGAGACCCAAATTGATGGGAAAATAGAGTCCAGGTTGAACAATCCTGAAGTTATCCTTTAAATAACAGTACCAATTGCCATTATGAGTAGCAGCAGAACCAACCCAGTCGCCAAAAGCATACGTTGACACACTGTACGTTTTCGTGAACACTGGATTACGTCGCATTTCAACGTAAAATAGTGTGTTGTACCGACAGTATCCGCGCGTGGCACTGTGGAGGCGCCTGAAGAAAGCACAACCAACAAGGACATTTCATGGTTATAAAATACATAAATTGCTGGTTATAAAATACATAAATTAGAATTAAGGTGACGGTGATGCAGGGTTGCCAACTTCACGGTTTTCTCGCCAAATTGGGCTGTTTTGAAAACGGAGTCGCGGGTGTAAACCTCAAAGACGCGGGTCACGGTTTTCTTTTGTGCTTTCAAAACCCACCACAGAAACAGTTGGGGTGTAATATGTATTGCATAATCTTTATGAAAACTCAGTCAGAACAACACAGTTTCACTCCCAGAACGTCAAATAGCGACTGTCGGTAAGGGCACTTTAGCGTCAGTCACTGACGGAGATCGTCTCCGGCGATATTTGACGTTCAGTGGTGTGTGGGCATCCGTCCTATTAGTTAGTTATTACTCCTGTATCAGAGCTATAGAGTAAACAACTCTATAAACAACTCTGTGTTTACTCTATAGCTCTGATTCCTGCACCATGTTTCAATGACGTCAGGTTGCTAGGGGCTACGGCTGACAGACGCCACCTGTCCAACAATTCATGTTTGTCCAATTTATGGACAAACAAAGCAGCTGGAAACACGTCTAAAGAAAACACTTGAAATAGAATGTAGCCTATATTTATATTTTTACAACATCAATATCCCTATAATATGAACAAAATATGTTCAGGTTATACTTTCTCTCTTGAAAACGGGCAAAACGCTAACCCTAACCCTAACCTGGAAAATGAATCAAAACAACTACAAACGTTCGGAAAATGCAATACACTGAAGTGTGCGGCGCCATGTTTTTTCGCCATGTTTTTTGTAGTTCTAAAGCCCTTTGCATACGACACAGGCCTACTTTCTTTCAAAAGCTCATATCTTGGTCAATTAAAAACAACTGTGTGTAAAAATGTAACTACATACAGACATACATTCGCATTACCATATTATATACTATTGGTTCATCCAGGGCAATCCTGTCAGCCCTGGGGAAGGGAACACAATGGCTATAAATGGTCATATTAAGTAATATGGAAATATTTATATGAAACATTAAGTAGTTTAAGGGGTAAATGGGGTCTAAACTGCTCCAAATTGAAAAGCATGACTAAGGATAAGGTCACCATCAATATGTTGAACACATTTTGCCACTAACTATCCCTTAAAATATGTTTTAGTGATTTTATCCATCTTGGCTCTATATAGGCTGTGAGAAAGTACACATCAGTAAGTGCCTTGGCAGTGAGCAAGATAAAAATGAAACTTTATTGTAGGATGACAATGAAGACATCGTTGGAAAGGTCTTGAGCTGCAGAGTACAGATCTGCCACTGTGAACATTCTGGATGGTTCCTGCTCCTCAGGAATGCCCTTTGAACCTTGAACCTAAGGCACTTTTAAAGGCTTACAGAAAAGCAACACAATGTGATACAAACATGGGGAAAACATTTTTGGAAAGCTCCTGACTTCTTCTATCATGGCCTTTGTAGCCTTTGCCAAACCATCAGGGGGCGCTACTGGGTAGGGTCAAAACCAGATTTCACCCAATTAACAATAGTAAAAAGGAAATCTGACCAAATGTGCTCCCCAGTCCCTAAAACATATAATACACTTGCGAAGTTCCTTGACACATTTTCACATAATAGGGAAAACGTTAACTAAACATTTTAGAACTACAAAAAACATGGCGGAAAAAACATGGCGCCGCACACTTCAGTGTATTGCATTTTCCGAACGTTTGTAGTTTTTTTAATTCATTTTCCGGGTTCGGGTTAGCGTTTTGCCCGTTTTTCAAGAAAGAAAGTATAACCTGAACATATTTTGTTCATATTATAGGGAGATTGATGTTGTAAAAATATAAATATAGGCTACATTCTATTTCAAGTGTTTTTTTTAGACGTGTTTCCAGCTGCTTTGTTTGTCCATTAATTGGACAAACATGAATTGTTTGGAGTTCACATTGTGGGACATACATTGTGGTGTGGGACAATAATAGTTGTTGTTGTTGTTGTTGTTTTTTTAACAAACTTTATTGTCAACACTTATGACATTACAACATAAACAATAGTACAGTAAGGACAGTACTTCCGGCTGATAGGTCCTCCCAATGGGACAGGTGGCGTCTGTCAGCCGTAGCCCCTAGCAACCTGACGTCATTGAAACATGGTGCAGGAATCAGAGCTATAGAGTAAACACAGAGTTGTTTATAGAGTTGTTTACTCTATAGCTCTGATACAGGAGTAATAACTAACTAATAGGACGGATGCCCACACACCACTGAACGTCAAATATCGCCGGAGACGATCTCCGTCAGTGACTGACGCTAAAGTGCCCTTACCGACAGTCGCTATTTGACGTTCTGGGAGTGAAACTGTGTTGTTCTGACTGAGTTTTCATAAAGATTATGCAATACATATTACACCCCAACTGTTTCTGTGGTGGGTTTTGAAAGCACAAAAGAAAACCGTGACCCGCGTCTTTGAGGTTTACACCCGCGACTCCGTTTTCAAAACAGCCCAATTTGGCGAGAAACCCGTGAAGTTGGCAACCCTGCATCACCGTCACCTTAATTCTAATTTATGTATTTTATAACCAGCAATTTATGTATTTTATAACCATGAAATGTCCTTGTTGGTTGTGCTTTCTTCAGGCGCCTCCACAGTGCCACGCGCGGATACTGTCGGTACAACACACTATTTTACGTTGAAATGCGACGTAATCCAGTGTTCACGAAAACGTACAGTGTGTCAACGTATACTTTTGGCGACTGGGTTGAGCAGAACACAGCTTATTTCTGTATTTCTTCAAACGTCAATTTTCTCTTCTAGCGTGAGATTAAAAAACATATTAAATACAACTGCTATGTTGGGGCTGGACCCAAATAACAGAACCCATGTGTGAACGAGTGGAAAAGCTTTTTTTGCTATTTTACTGGCAAGTGAAATGTTGTCGCCAAAACACACACCTAAAACATGACATGTCGCCAGCTTGGGTGGAAGTGAGCATTGGTATGGAAATGCAATACAAGCACACACATCA